>JAYKAV010000234.1:585792-697123 GCA_035582835.1 Phoebastria nigripes | reverse complement strand
GTTAGGCTCACTTCGGCCTCCAATACAGTCAGTTCTTGGGATCCCCCTGTCACTCCAGAAATACAGATGGGTTCTGTCCCTTTATATCTTGATGGCATCAGGGTACACTGTGCACCAGTGTCTACTAGAGCCTTATACTCCTGTGGGTCTGATGTGCCAGGCCATCGAATCCACACAGTCCAGTAAGCCCGGTTGTCCCTTTCCTCCACCTGGCTGGAGGCAGGGCCTCTCTAGTTCTGGTCATAGTGTTCGTTACTCACTTCTTGTGAATATGAGTCAAGAATTTCTTCATTGCAATCYGAAGTGAGATCAACCCATCTACTCTGTCTGGGGAATTGTTCACTGGAAAGTGGACTGTCATGAGACAGGTGTTTTCTGGAAACTGGAGCAGCAATTTTCCTGGGAGAACCCCCTTGTGCAATTGTTTTCCCTTGCAACTCACGTACCCATGCCTCTAGGGTCCAGGTACCCTAGAGGAACCTAGGTCCAGTGGGTTCCCATCCCACTTCCTCATGTCTTCTCYGTGGTCACGCAGGTAAAACCACAGGGTGCCCCGTGGTGTGTACCTTCTATATCCTCTCTCTTGAGCAGAAGAACGCTGACTCCTAATAGCTGAGATACTGGTCCATACAGGTGGAGAGTAGGACATATCGTCTTTGAATTGTTGGAACTCCCGGGACAATTTCTGCACAGCCGAGACAAGGGAGGAAGAGATACTTTCTTCGTATTCCTGGAGTTTGCCAACTGCTTCRTCCACTGTTGGTGCTTCTTCATCTTTCCAGGACAGTRTTGCCAATGAGTTGGCATATGACGCTGGTGCACTCCGGACCAACTTCCACCACATGGGTCGCGTACACTGGACTTCATCTGGATCTTTGGATGCTCGCTCGTCATCCAGGTCACTATAAACCACGTCCAACACACCTAATTCCCTCAGGTACTGGATACCTCTCTCCATGGTGGTCCATTTGCCTAGGCGATATATAACATCTTCCTTGAAGGGATACCTTTCCTTCAGAAGGATTTGGACTATTTTCTTCCCTTTCTCAAAAACTTCTTCTGCTGTGTTGCCCCATACGATGATGTCATCAATGTACTGCAGGTGTTCCGGAGCCTCACCCTGTTCCAGTGTGGTGTGGATCAGTCCATATCAACTATTCATACATTTTCCTATTCTGGAGCATCCAGAAAGCTGGCTCAAATTCCTTTTTTTCCAGTGATTCTAAGACTTGCACCTTTTGCCTTTCCTCATATATTATTTAGCCAAGTGTTATCTTGGTTGCCAATGTGTAAGAAAACAAGCAAGTCGTGGAATGTTTCTCATACAGTGCTAACAACTCCAGAGAGAGAGATCAATGTATTTGTTACAACTAGTATCATTGACCCAAATCCATCAGCCATTAACTCAGTTTTGCCAACATAAAAAGAGGCAATATTTCATATAGAAAGTTTCCACTCTGTGAAATTCGCTACCACAACAGCCCAGCCTGCCCCTCCAAACAAACAAACAAACACTATCTAACAAAACAGCAGTTAGCGTAAAACTGATAGTTTGGCAGGGTGTGTTACAACCAGATCATCTTTTCCAGGTCATATGCTCATTATTGCAGTTTGGTAAGGAATGTTTTCCTGTGTAGAACATAGGAAATTTGTGTTAGTGCACTGATTTTGTTTAGTTGAAAGAAGTGGTTTGTTTTCGTAGTCTGAGCGCGCTTGTGCAGATTTCTTTCCTACAAGGTAAAAGCTGTTGGCTTTTGCTGGAGGGAAAAACACAGGCTTTATGGCCCATTATGGAAAATGTTGCAGTTCGTTAAGATGCGGTGAGACAAGAGAAGGTTGTATAACTGAGTATATCAGCTTGCAATGAATCTCTAATTCTTCATCAGTAGATTAAGTTAGGTTAGTTACGTCCCTCTTCGCAATGAAATCCCAAGGCTCTGCTTAGTCTTCTGTGGCATTGAAAATCCTTGTGATCTATTATCAGATTATCCTTGAGAGAGTACTGTATGTTTCACTCCTAGAAATAAGCAATCTGCTCTCTAGCACTCACCATTACAAGGAGTCATTTATTACAGGAGAACTTTGTCATTCAATTATGCTTTTGTATAGAGCGCATGGCCAAAAATCTCAATCACAAGTGTCTAAAGTTGGTTAAAGAAGTTGTCGGTGTTCCAAACTTCAGAGATGCTGATCAGGTGCTGAGGTGCCTGAGTGCCAATGCTCATGGCAGAGAGGAGCCCACCGCAATCATTTGCAGACTTCTGATCTTTTTGCTTTCTCATTTTTCAGGCTATGAGCATTCTCCTTTGGCATGTGAAATACTTTTCCTTCTTTTGTAAGTTATTTTTCTCAGCATGCAGTGAGCTGATAAAAGTGAAAAATATTTAGCTAAAGCTTTAATTACTTTAGCCTACTTATTATGTTCAACACCTTGCTGTATGCCTCATTTCAACTTCTTTTGATCCACGTTTTCATGAGAAAAACTGATTATAGGTATTACAGGTAGAGACCTGACTAACAGTAAGAGACTTGTGGCATAGCAGAAAACCTGTCAAATTCGTAACCTAGTTGTTTTTATGAGATACGTTTTGTTATGCTATGTAGAAAAGGATTTAAATAACTGATCATTCCTTTCCCCAAATAGGTCACTTTTCTTTTAGAGTTAACTGTTGCTAGCAGTTATAGTTTAACTGCTTTATGCCTGAGACAGGAATTCCTTATGTTTCTGCATGCAGTAAATTATGTTTGTTAGGGATAAATCAACGTATTGACATAGCACGATATCAGCAAAGCTAAGTGAACTTGTGTAGCCCAGATGGGTCTGGCTTTTGTTGAACCTTGTGAAATCCACTAGCCAGGAACTATTTGTTCTTGCAGTTAGCCCATCCCTTTCTTAACCCACAGACAAAGTAACAGAATATCATAAAGCAATGGGAGGATGATGTAGAAAAGGTAATTGCATCTATTCTGTTCATTCCCAGAGGCT
Organism: Phoebastria nigripes; assembly: GCA_035582835.1. NCBI lineage: Eukaryota > Metazoa > Chordata > Aves > Procellariiformes > Diomedeidae > Phoebastria > Phoebastria nigripes. Next base: position 694,137 of record JAYKAV010000234.1, on the reverse strand, counting down.
CAGAAGGTGGGGACAGGAGCTTCTGTGGCAGAAAGTTAGTCTTTGAGAGTACAGAGACCATGGAAAGAGAGAGCAAAACCTCAGAATGGCATTGCTCAGGAAGGAAGCTTTGGACTTAGTCTCCTTTTGAACCATCTGCTACTGGGTGTTCTCTCAGATTTTACTACTTCCCTCTTCAAGTCACTCCAGAATTTATTGTACACCTTGCCCTTGCCTGCCAACTCTGCTGTGGGGTCATTGGGGCTAACATATGCAAGGGGCTGTTAAACACAGTACAATGGAGACAAATCTCCTCAGACCAGCAGTAAAAATGGTGCACAATCAGGATTTGTATTAAAAAAAGATTTCCATCTTTCTTTTATTTCAGCAACTTGGATCATGATTTATTTGTATTTATACTAGAAATAATATATATCCAGATGAAGTGTTGATCTTTCGGTGTAACTACTGGGTCAACAGTATTATTAAGTCTTTTCTCTGCGACATACTGTAAACGTGGCCTGATTTTATGTAATTGTTCCTATTTTATAAAACGCAAGTTACTTCTAATTATCATTGTCTCGTGTAAAACTCCCCTCATTCTAATTGTGTGTCATCCCCATCCTCCTTTTGTACTGAGAAAACATACTGCATTAACTGTCTGACTCATTCAACAGTTACTAGTTCTCAGTGTTTCTATGGTGCTGGTGCAATAGTTGTTTCTTTAGTGACTCCTTCTCTTGACTCCTACAATACTGTAACAGGATAGCATTTGAACAGGTTAATTCTGGTAAGCAATTGTTGATTATTCTTTCCAGAGAAGAAGTGAAATGTCACATAAAGTAGTGACACTTTCAAATTTTCATCACTGTACTGTACTGGGAACAGGGCCCTGCAATTCCTTACCAAATATCCTGTTTGAATCTGGCAGCGAAAGACCATCATTAGAGAGGAGCAATGAAGGTGTGACAGCACCTTGGGCAAGCTACCAAGTGCATGCAAAGGTCAGCTAGTGGATGAAAGGGGAGTGCAAGAAGTAAATGAAAGGAGGAAAATGCCAGTGTTATGCTGACGTTTTCACTAAGAAAATCACTGAATACATGGAACAAGTCTGACATTTACTTATACAGTGGTAGAAATCACTACACTGTGTGTACTGCATGTTTTCCTGTTCAGTCAGCATATTTTACAGCTGTGGTAAAGGGGACTGTAATCATTTCATAATAACGGTGATACAAAATTGTTCATTGACTCAGCTTTTCCTCCATTATATGAAATATATTATAACTGGCCGTGTAAGTCAATTTCTTCATTACGGCTCTTTCCACCTTTACACGTCATGGCTGTAATCATCATTTTAAAATGATTTCTCAGATGTTGCTCCTTTCTATACAAATCACCCACCTTTCCTCTATCTTTCTCTTAAACAGGTATGTTCACTAAATTACCGTAACCGGGCATCATACATTGTAAAGTCTGGTTTTAGCTATATAGCTAGAAAATTTCGCTGTAATGCCGCTTAATGAGAGGAGTCATTCATCAGGCCTGACTGACTGGTAAATCCATCACAGACCACGGTGTGGTGCATTTGTGCATTCAGCAGTTTAATATGCACATGGAAGAGTTGACTCTCCATTGGACTCATCCAAATTACATCACTTTGGCAATATAAAGAGGTCATTAAAGGGTAAAACAGCCTTTGGAAATACTCCCCACTTTGGGGGTGTTCTGGGGTTACAGGCAGGCCCAGACTGGTCAATTATCTGGCTCTTCTGGACAGGTGGATGGCTCGTAAGGGATGCTCGCAGCCAGAATATGAATTAGAGTAGCTTTAAACTTTCTCTAATTGATGCCAGGAGTTCAACAGGTTCCCAGGCAACCTGAAAATACAAGGAATACAAAGGTGATTCAGAAAGTTTCGCAGTAAATTTCCCCCCTCTGGAACTCAGTAACAAAATTCATACCGAGTTTGAGGGTGGCAGAGTGGGAGGCCAGATTTAATGCTTGGCGTTTAATCTTCTTGGAAGATGTGTGTAGCGCTGAGCCAACAACCCTTGGGGTATGACACATGGCCTGTTTATTTCAATTTCATATCCTGTAAGTTTCATTCTTTCTGCTGTTTCTTTGTCTGCATTGGAAGGTCCATTTGCACAAAGAATGGTATTAAAATTAATGTCCCTCCAAAGACATAAAAAGGTGCTTCAAACATTGATCAGTTATATTTTACCACACACTGATGGGATGTGCTGTAATACTGCCTTTTCACAGACTGCCAAAAAGGGATAGAAGAGGAACGTTGGTGCTGCAGCACTTTGGCTATCGTGGTGAAATTATCACTGCAAAGGGGGAGACAAGTCAAACGGAGATGTTCAGCGAAAGGATAGCTGTGACTGCTTAGCATGGTCTGCGCTCCTCCTTGCTATTAGTATTCTGTGAACAGCCCACCCCAGCCTCAGCGTGCCCCCCACTCAGCCAACGGCTGTGGCAGCGTAGTAGCGGTGATGCTCTCACAAATCCTGTTTGGCTCTTGGGGCAAGGGAGTGGTAACAAGCAGTTGGGGAAAAGTGGTGCCTTAAATTTTTCCAGCTGTTTCTACAGTCATGTGTGTAAACATGTAAGAAGGTCACAGAAGGAAACACTGGTAGTTGAAAATGCTCTGGAAGGGAGAAAAGGGGAATCCTTGTTGATTGCAGGCCCCTTACTCACACCTTGAAGGAGGGACACGTTTCCATCCAGGATCCTGAGTCTTCCCAAAGACTCAGTAGGTTGACAACTTGCAATGTAAAGCCAGGAAGTGTCAGAGTATTACCTACACTCTTAGTCAAATCAGCTCTCTCGGTGGCCCTTGGGACCCTGTTTGCTGATCATCCACAGCGCATACCTGGTAGTTTACTTGCGGGCTTACTTTTGGAGTACACCAGCCAGTTCCTTTTAAAATAAAACMTGGATGTGGTTTTGTGGGTAGCTCACTCCAGGGACAGCTCGTTTTCAAATGTATGTAAGACCTTAGGATCTTTGTTTACACGGTCTTCCCACACTGTCTTGGCAAACCTTGCACCCTAAAATATCTTCATAGGTCACGTGCTATACCCATGGCACACAATATAGACTCTTGGCATCGTGTTAAAAAAATACCTTTCTGGCAGGTTATGTTAAGGTCATTGTTTTGTGTATTTTGAACAGCAAAAACAACCCCCTTTTTTCAGGGTGGATATTGAAGCAGCAAATGGGGCCAGAGGGATTAAGGCCAAGCACAGCACAGTGCGGGCTGCAGTATATTTTGGAGATAGTTAATTCTTTACTGATGGAGTTGAACCCCAAGGAAATGTAGATGCAAGCTCGCTGTACCCGGTGGTCTGAAGCCAGTGAATGTTTTTCGTAGTGTAGATGTAGCCTTTATCTTCTTATATGTGTTACCAAGCAAGGCCAAGGTCGTCAAAAAGGTCCATTTTGGGGCTGACTATAGATAGAGGAGTTTGAGTTCCAGCCACAAAAACTATTCTTTTTCTGAGTTAGAGTTGTTTCTTTTCATGTGATGTTTCCTTTCATGGCAACAGTTTAGTTTACCTCCAAGAAAAAATAAGAGGATATACCAAAGGATATGGCCTTATTATTTGATAAATGATAAAATGACTGAGGAATATGGGAGAAAAGTTCCATATTTTGGACTTTATCCTTCAGATAAAATTTAAGTCCATACTGATAATTTACTGAATCTGATATTTCTGATAAAAAGATCACAGAATGAAGAAATGAATCATTCTATTCCTCTCAGTGCAGGATGGGCTTAACAGGTGCCACTGATGGGACATTTACTGATACTCAATTCCATGAGCTACAGTCTAGCGCAAGCAAGGATTTCTAACTTACTCCACTGTAGTCCTATGGGCAGAGCCCCCTCCATAGCTGCTGGACTATAGTCCATGTAGACAGAAAGGAAATAGCATCGTCAATCAGACCCACTATCAGTATAATAAAAAGGAGATCTGTCAGAAAAAAATATTCAGCTGACCGCTGACATTGTTTCTTTTGTTTTCCTGGGCAATACAACAGTAATAGATTGATAATAAACAAATTATCTGTTTCCTAAGGAACTATATTTGTAAACAAATACATTTCCTGTATTTGCAGATGTGATAAACCAAAACCAAATGATGTACTGAGGTAAACGACATATTATAGGATGTATTTCTACCAGTCCTATTGCTCCAGAAATTCTGTTTTTAGAGTCTGTCTTTTGTTTCTGTTCCTCCATAGCTGAAATGTCTTCTGTTTCATTTGCTTTCCTATTTTCAGCAGTTTCTGTGACAATGTCACATAGTCATTTCTGCTAAATTATCATAATTGTTAGCTTGAGCTTGTTAGGTGTTTAACAAATGTATAACCTACCAAAATTAACAATAGATTGTGAAAAACTGAACAATGCATTTATTCTTATTTCCGTATGCTTTGAAAAAATGTGCTGTAACTATCCATTTTCAGTTAAAACATGAACACTTAAGAAAAAAATAATAAAAAGGAGGGTGGCGCTGAATTTAATATCCATAGCGTAACCAAGTGGGAATGAATGCAATACATATAATATACTTTTAAAAAGCTAGATGCCTGTTACAATACGAGAATTTTCCACTCATGGTATTTTTGTTACAAAAGTCGTTTCATCTGTAATARTTGAAGTACATGAGTTGCAGCTAGTATGTCTGTATATATTTTTGTAGTTTATATTTTTATAATAAACCTATCATCAGAAAGTCAAAATGCCTAAAGTATTGACATAATCATTCTAACTGATTCAGGAAAGTCCTGGTGAGGGTGACTAGGTTCCATGGTTAGAGTCATATTATAAATACAGAAGAGCAAGACAGGTAATTTAAGGAGGCAGAAGACTTCTCAATGTGACAAAATGCCTACTGCAGGTAGCAAGTGGGCTTTGGAGAAATTCCAGTTGCTGCTGGAAGAGGCTAAGTTGCATCTTGAAAAGATAATAATAAATAATATCCAGTAAGTTTTAATCATGGGCAATTTAAAATATTTTTTTTTAGCCAAGGTCATACTTGTAATATGTGATGAGAAATGTTAAATGTAGAAGCTTTATGCCAACAAGCTTGTTTTGTTTCAGAAATGGATTTATTTTCTGAGGCTGTCAAACCTTTCCAAATGGGAAATAATCACCCAATACTAATTACTACAAAAAATGAAATAACACAGCATTAAAATGCTGTTTTATCTGGTAGATCTCGTCCCTAAACAGATAAAACAGTTAGGGTGGTGCTTGAAACCGAGTTACTGTCCAGATTGTGCAGCACACTGTCTGATTTCCCTGAGCTTTTTAAAGAGATGTATCTCTCTGGTATAGATCCCCGTGGTCTACTTACAGAGAAATTTCATTACCATGCTGTGCGGTCCTCACGGTGCTGAAAGTAAAATATTGGATTGACAGGCACTCGTTGTGGAGGAGGGCTTATTGATGATGGAAAGACTGATTCAATCTCTAATCCTGAAGAACGACCTGCCACCTGGAGTGATAGCATACAGATGGGTGCAATCTAAACTCTCTTTCCGCCTCAAGTTGCATTTGGCTGTAGATTAACAATGTGATTCCATATAATGAAGATGGTTGTTTGGTGCAGTGGCAATTTTCCATTACTGACATGCAATGTCAACAGTTCTGACAAAGCTATAAGGACAATGTTTAAATGTGCTACATCTGGCTGGGACGGTTGCCAGGTTATTAACAGCCCCATTAAAATTACCTGCAGAGATCTGCTTTGGTAGAAGAGAACGTAGAGCACTGTTTCCCCTGCGACTATCTACGCAGGCATAATAACAGTCCGGTAGCACACACTTGGAATAATACAGTGTTATGGTAGTGGTAGCAGCTTTTTTACAGTTTTAGTTTGGTGAGGGATTATTTTATAGCTTTAATTGTATTGACTCTAATTCCTGTGGCCTTGCTGAGGAAAATATCCCACTGAAGTCAATGACAATTTCAGCTTAGGGTGGAGTTACATCAGTAGGTCTTGATTTTATTAATGATATTTCCAGTAAAAATACTCTGAAGATGTATGCATACATATARACATTTTTTAAAGTGATATATGAATGTCCTTTTAATTATCCTTTTTTTTTTTTTTCCTTTCCTCTTGAATGACTGTGTAACGCTCCCAATGAAGCGTATATAATATGAAAGGGTTTTAAGGCATTTTTCTGAGTAAGAGTAAAGGGCCATGCTGTCCCAGAGGACACTGCAGAAGGCTCAGCACATTTTCTGGTGAGACTCCCCCATTCCTTTTGAATGCAGAGGGAGCACTTGCCAGTATAATGATAAATGGGCTTGTGATCCTAGCTCTCTATAAGCAGTTTTCAGTCCAAGTTGAAACATTCCCTCTATGTTCAGTACTGGAACGCTGGAGAAGGTTCTCGCAGCCTCTCTCTTACAATCCGTATAGTGTCTGCCATAATTTACTTCCAAGTTGTGTCTCTTCATGTATGTCCAAAGGATCTCTGCATACTGAATAATCCAGCAGCTGCCTGCTTCTCTTCCATGTAGCTTGTGAACAAAAGTCCACGGCTTGCAGTGAGGTTACCTGGGAGTGCCTGGCGGTGCACTGCCTCACCRGGTGTGCTCGGGAGGGCTGCGCTAGGGACAACATAGAAATACCAGCGACACCTCAGCCTGCCTTTGAATGCTTCTTGCCCGTGTTGGCAGCAAGTGTGATCTTCAGGATGACTTCGGGGTTAGTTCATAATGTGCAATGAGAAAAGGAGCCCAAATGTGGTCATCTTAGCTTATATGGGTATGTGATCAATGGTGTCAATAAAAAACTGGGGGCATTTCACATCTGATTATAGTTCTCTTCTCTGGGATGCTGTAGTGAGTAAATTCATTTCTTTGCAGCCTGAAGAAAAACACAAGTCTTTGAGTGCTTTTGTGTCAGAGTGCACAGGCTTTAGTCTGTGCCCCTCCTGCTTCAGCTGCCTGAACAAGTGGAAGAATTTTCAAAAATTTGGGGCAATGCAAGGGCTTTTGACATTTATTACACGTGGAACTTTCCACATGTGGCAGAAATAGAAGACTAAGTTTAGAACGAGCAATATGACTTAATGTCTGTTATGCCATATGTTTTTCCTCCTGCTGCTGCTGTACCAGAGAAAAGGGATGTGGAATAACCTGACCTCATTCTGACCGTGGCTGTGTTTGTAACTCCTTGGGGCTGTTACAGCCACATGAAGAATTCTCAGTCTGCTGCACCACAGAATAGGCAGATAACATACACATCTATGACAAGACCTGGAGCAAAGGGAGTACAGTTTTGCACCTGAATTCCGCATACAAGTCTGCCACAGATACTCTGAAACATATATTACCTCTTATTTAAAATTAATTTTTTTTTTAAGTACCTGTGTAGCTCTTGGACTACCGTGATATGAGTCATAGCAATATACCTGTATGCATGTGCTTTGCAGGTCATAAGAATGAGTCGTACACGTACAGAGTAGGTCATGAAGAGTTCTGTGCAAAGGGCAAAATATATGTAAATTTTCATTTGACTTGGAGCTTGRTCTATGTCATGTAATGGATGTTCTGTGCTTTAGAAGTAAGAAATGAAAACCCGTGAATGCTAGCCATTTCATAGTGTTCAGTGACACTCAGATTCATGCTTTCACCCATCTTATTGTCTGGTGGTAGCGCAGAAGTAGAAACACAAGTGTGCAGTCTGAACTACCAGGCTTGGAAGAGGGAGGGTCAATCTCACAACTGAGCTTTCTTAATTTGTTGTATGTTTTATTCACATGCTGAGGTAGGTGTAGATCTTTCAATCCATTTTAGGAGAAGAAAGGGCTAAGAAAAATAATGAAAGAATGCAGTAAAAAATCTAGCTTTCCCACCTGTGGTCAGAAGTTCCAGTGACTGAACATCCAGCTGTGCTCTGTGCACAGAGTATTGATTTAAAGAGGTGCCATCCAGTTGAAATGATGGGCTAGTTCCATAGCGAGTATGTGAAGATCTGTTTTTACATGACTTCGTGGGACTTGTGTCTGTCTATACTAGCAATTTAGCCTCATAGTTTTAATGTAAATATCTTTTACTTAGACTGTGTTGGAACTAACAAATTACATTATTTAAACTGAAAAAGTAAAGAAAAATGTTATGCTGCTATTTTTGCTATGACTACCACTAATTTTCTCATTTAAAAATGGAAATAGTCAATTATAGTTATTTCACTTTCAGATTCCAATATTTGGAGTAGATTTTTTTTTATCTTTTCTAAAACTAGAAGTAAGTACTTTACCTTCTGATGCAGAAGGAGGAATCATCCATATCCATCTCAAGTATATTTCAATTAACTGTATTTTTATGAAACTCATTTGTATAGAAATTAATATTTGAGACAAATCTGATTAAATGGTGTCTCTAGGGACATATATATAAACCAGAGTACTGCAAACTCAGTTTGGTTTTTCTTCTAGAGAATCTGAGATTGTCTTAGAATATTCACCCTAAATTATATGGTTAAATTAGTTGCCTAGTAATACTATACTAAATAGATACAATAGTACCTGTGTTTAGATATTACTCGTAATAATGGGTATATAAGATGAATGGTACCAGTCCTATTAGTACACTGGCTATCTACAGCCAGATAATTCCTTTCTCTTAAAATTAATACTGTCTCTATTTTTCATAGTAGGTCAGACATCATTTTCGTTTCTTTTTCTATCCCTTCTGAGACACTGATAACTAATGATGGCTCTCTTACATTTCAGGGTCCTATTGTAGTTTCAGCTGTCTTTTTCTCTCTTTCTTCTTCAATGAGTTTGACTCTTTGAGCTCTCTCTTCTTTGCCATTTCCCTTCGCTTTTTGTTACTTAGCTTTTATTTAGCTTTGCACCTTGCCTCATCTTGCTCCTTTTCATTGACATGACCATTTTTATTTGTAGTTCTGGATCAGTTCCCTCACTTACAGTCTTGGTCATTGTCTCTTTTTGATGTGGGACTTACCTGACCCTTCTTTTCTTCATGGTCTACTAGCTGCAAATTTCTCTCTAATAATCAGCTTATTTTGTCTTACATCACCCTGTCTATTGAGCTCTGTCTTTTATCATACTTCTACAACCTCTAAGTTATCTACATAAGATCGTCTCTCATTTGATTTTCTTACCTTCCACTCTAATATCATGTTTATACTCGTGGCTAAGCCAGGTAATGGGCTAAAGCCAAAGCTTATCACAGTCTGGAGCCACATATCCATATGGCTGGTAGGATGCAAGTGTCCCTGTATTTAGTAGTCACACACTGCCTAAAAATCCTTGCTTTCCTTGTAGCAAGTGGTACCTAAACCCTCTAGAAAAGGTTATCTGAAGTCTCCTCAAGAGCAGATGGGATATCTAGTAGCAACCACTCAGGCTGAGCTGTGTTCTTCCAACCTACAGGACTGTCATCTTCTTGGGCCGGCACTACAGAGTTGAGTAAGCCTGACTTTTAGGGTTGCCTAAAGACAATGCCTTAGTATGTGTTTGTAAAATGGGCCAAGACTTTGTAGAATACTTAGACAAAGTATTGTACCATCTGAGGTATCTTCTCTTCCCCTGTATATCGATTCTGACAGCCTTTGAACTACAGAGAATTACAGGAGAAACCCCTTCCCTTCCAGCCCTGAAACAGAGACCAGGTAGAAATCTTGCTCAGCATATTTTTTTTATCACCAGTTTGTTTGCTTTCTTTCTCSCTTATTCCTCTGCCTGTTTTTCTCAGCAGCTGTTCTGACATCTTCCTTGCTTTGCTCTTGCCTTCTCTTTTCTTCCTCTCTTCCTTTTTTCCCTTCAGATATTTCATGGTCTCTTGTCRTCCTTATAAAAAAATCTCATTTCACCTTTCCAGCCACCATATGGCAAGTATCAGACTTGGATATGTAAAGTCTCTGTGATGTTATTACAAGAATAAATGTTCCCAGGAGTTATGTTATTATGTAATTTCCAGATGTTGATCGGAAGCAAAATACTACAAGTAACGGTGGGACCCAGACATATTTTTGCATAGGTTTCCTTACCAGATCATGGCATAACCAGTACAGTTTGTGAAAGTAATGAGCATGTTGTAGAAGATCAGTCATTAAAAATGCACCGCACAAAGAACTGTCAAACAACTTTGATCACCTGATTAAGAATTCAATTAAATGGGAGGTTAAGAAATGAATCCATTGCTTCACTTTAAAGACATGCAAAAAAATAGATATTTAGGAAACCAGTTGGTGAAGTAAACTGAAAATACTGATTGCTTGCATATCTAGAAAATATTTCTATGTAAGCAGAAAAGCTATTAGGATGACCCTCAGGCTTCATAGATAAATAATAACTTAAAAGAGACTGTTAGGGTAATATCTGAAAGGGAAAGATAGGCTAACAGAGAAAGACAGCCACATCATGGAGGTTAGCAACTGTAGGGATTAAGTGAGAACTGTTAATATTTAATTTGTGTTAGACTTTATAAAAGAAATTTAGATCTTAAAGGCCTTGAGGAACTCTAGGGTGGAGATTCAAAGGAGGTTTCTAGCAGTCCAAGATTCTGGAGTAGTTGTTCAGTGATAGTAGGGAGAAACTTCCTACTGAATTTTAAGATAGGTTTTGATGAGCCTCCCTTTATTCCTTTATACAACATCCACTTACCTTACTCCTTTAACGCTTTTCCAGATAACCCATATCTGTCTTCTGCATAGCTAGTCTTTGAAATTAAGGCCTCAAACTTGCATATCACACTTTATGTTCACTGGACTTCAGGTACTCTTATTTTTCCTTTTAACACTTGAGAAAGAGCGAAGCAAAAAATAAAACTAAACGCATGGCAGGCAAGCAATGAATACAAGTTAGGAAGGAATTTATTTTCAACTGAAAGGTACATATATTGGAACAACAATTTTCATGAACTGCTTCCTCCCCCAGTGTGATCTCAGCCCTGCTGTGATTCATGTTTCCTGGGATTCCTCCTCCTTTTCTATTTTTTGTCTAGTATTAAGTCCACAGCTGAGCAATTCTCTGTCCCCAAGGTTTGTATTTGCAATGAGAGATATGGGCACCRAACCCCATGCTGCTAGAATTCCATTATTACCATCTCTATTTCAGTCACTTTTCAAAATATAATATAGATTCAGCACCTGTCTCTTTTGTTCCAGATGTCCACTGTAGTAGGGTTTAGACCTCCCAAGGTCAAACTCAGATTCACCTACCCATGCCTCTGGAGTAGCAGCTAAGACATCCAAGGTCAATGTCCCCAGATTGCCATCTAGACAGTTTCTCAGTGTTAATACATTATGATGTGTCAAGCACATTTCTGTATAGGACTTCAGTGTGGGTTACGTGATATCTGGCTGTCCCAAGAGTAATTTTGACAAGAAGTCAGTACACGACCAAACTACATTCTTTACCAAATACAGTTATCTATAATGGATTTAACAATTCAGGGAAGAAAAATATAACTTCTGCTTTTAGCACTTTACTTCTCTGAATAGATATCAAAATTTTGCTCCTACTTCTGAGTCTATTTTTGTTCCTCTCCTTGGTCCCTGGAGAAGGCCTTCTTGCCTTAGGTCTTAACCCAGTCTTGCCTTTCCCATGCCCTTGTTCTGTTTTAGCTGCATTCAATGCTGGCTTAGATCTACCTCTTCTTCACAGGTGCACCTCTTTTTCCTGACATCTCCTCTTACGTGTCCATCAGCGGTTTCAGCATCTTCCCTGTCATTCAGGCTTACAACTCCTATGTCAATTTTGACACTCTCTTCCCGCTTTCTGGAGCAAGTTGTCACTCCATCATGTCATTTTTCTCTGTCTAACTCCATCTTCCCTCTTCTACTTCCATGACTGGAACTGTTGTTCAGGATTTAGTCTTCTTTTGTCTCAAGCACTGCAGGTCTAATGCCAGCTTCCTAATGCCAAATCCCCTGCATTTGTCCCAAGAGTATCCAGGAGATCCCTCTCACCCCTGGCACTGGTTGGCATACCTACACTGCATGGGTTTTGTCTCTCAAAGCTTTCAAATTTCTTGTGTTTCAATGGAAGTTGTTGCACTATGGGACTGAAAACTGGCAGCAGAGGGCGGAAGCACTGCGACTCTTTACTAAATCTGTTGTGCAGGCACAGTAAACCCAGCGAGCTTTTATTGTCCAAGAAACCCATGCTCTCCCTGAATCACCTGAGTCAGTGTGCATCACTGGCCAGGTGTTTTCATCCATTCTGCGGGCAACGGGATCCTTTATGGGATCATCTGATCAGCTCCTCTGACTAGGAAGAAATTTGCACTGTTCTCTGGTCTTGACTTAGGTAGCGGATTACTTGGGTTTTTTAAGTGTTTTGAGATTTTCATGTCTTCAAAAACCTATCAGGCATAAGCAGTATGTTTCACTGGGGGCATTAAACATTAGTTACTGGCATAAACATTGTTTCTGATACTCATGATGGAGAGGTTCAGTGTTTGTGGTATACTTGTGTAATGCTGCAATTAGCAATATGGGACAATGTGATGCTGTGCTGCAGTTGTGGCCTGAAACAGTAAAGGTACCTGCTCCCTGCTAGTTATTTCTACTACTGTTACAATATTTGACTACCAGTTGCCGTTCACTCCAGCTAGTAATTCTCCACGTAATGCATGCAGAGCCAACATGAGCCTATTTACAATCGAACTGTCTCTTTATAGTGAGATTTTATACTAGTTCTATGACTGTACTTCCCAAGTGTCACAGCACCTAATGTGACACAGTCCAAAACGCAGAAACACCAAACTTTTGTTTATTGTTTATTAAATTGTTTCAGAAACTTGCCATGGACTGTAAAAGCTTTCACAAAAAGTGGCTGTTCCAGTTCTGTAAGGTGCGGCCTTCCAAAATTCACTTCTTGTTGGTCTTAGAATATATTAAATTACTGTTCATCCTTATTTGACTGATTTAAAAGGTTGAGAACTACAAGATTATGGATGTTCTATTTTTTTCCCATGTCTCTTCTTTATTGCCTTTTTTCTTTATTATCTCTCCTTTCTTAAAGTCTTAGTGTAATCCTCACCCCCTTGTACAGGGAACTAAATACAAACAGTTCCCTTGACAATAGTTAGTACAGGGCTCCATAAAGAGCTGGCACAAAATTAAAGAAGCAGGGAAATTTCCAGTAAAAATATTGCATAAGCTATGCATATACATAGAATATGTTTGCAGCGTAATTATGAATGTGTCACTCCCTTGATACAACTTCAGTAAAGTAGCTTRAGATATTTATTATCAATAACTAAAAGTTAACTTCAGTTAAAACCCTTTTATCCTTTTATGTCCTTTCTATATTTTTCTGTTTCTCTGTGTGTGTTAGTGTTTCATTTTTTCCTGTCATTCATTTCTAGGGAGGGTGACCTCTCTGCTGCTAGTTGAGAGATGGTGATGCAGTGATAAAGACTAATAGCAATGTTCACAACAGTGAATCACTTGAAAATCAAGGGACCGTTTTCAAGATAAGGTGCTTCTGTGAATCCAGTTAGGTATGTTAGGTATGTTGGTTGTTATGAGGGTCAGGGTCCGGCGATGGAGGTGTTCCTGGCATCTGTGATACTGAGACTCAACAGTGAAAGAATGAACACATCTATGTCGGGGCACCACTGCCCGCATCTAAGTGTGGGTTTATAGGAATACCGTACAATTTCCTAAGTTATGAATGAGAACGCACATGATGTATAATACTGCTGCATGACAAATGAATACACAATGCACTTAAAACTCTTGTACCTATCTTTTGCATACTTGGCCTCTTTCCTGGGGTTCACCATGGCATTTCAAATGTAGCTGCTTAAGTATCATCTTAAATATGAAGTCTTTGTCAGCTAGGGCTGTCTGGCAAAAAGGAAATCTGCTTCCTGGACATTTTAGTTGGGAATTCAGTTTATTTCTCTTCGATAAATGTTCGTAGTTAAAAAAACAAATTAATGAGCGAGAGATTCATATTAAAACTGCCACAGTCCCATTTGCTATGGCACTTCCTAGGTATGTAGGAGACGATAGTGCCAATTCCTTCTCTCTTTGATTCCAGCCATGGTTTTGTGGCTTATCAGCTGCTGTTCTCATATAACAACCCCAGCTGAGTACACGTAGAGAGCCACAGCACCAGCTTCACAACAGGTTTGTAAATCTGAATTTCTCCATTTTTTTCATGAGTTCCTAAGTTACCAAGATTTCAATCTCGATTTTGGGTCTTCTGAACAAAGGGAATACATTCATTAACATTATACTGCATACATTCCTTCCTTCCGTTACAAAGATGGAATAAACTAGCCACAGAAGTTAAGTACATTTGAAATGTCTTAAAAAATTTTCTTATCAATTCCAGTAGCAACAAATTTGCAGGTACGTAAATATAAAATAAAAATTAAATATTCTTAAACTCTTTGGAATAATTTTAATACTGGTTAACATATATGATATATAATATATAAACATACCTTTCTATGATTGCAAGGCCAGGTTAAAACCACTTTTGACAGAATTCATAGCATCAGAAGAAACTTATTGTTTTAGATGTTATATATCCCACTGTTTTGCATTCAGTATATCACACTATTATGTGTATTAATGTATAGGCATATAAGAAAACAAAGGGAAGCAGAAACTATTAATGATACTGTGATATTAATTCCCATTTCTCAATTAGATTCACATCACGTGAGAGAAGATGTGTGGCTATATTTGACTATTTTTCAACAGAAGCATGGCAACTGATAAATGTGCTTCTAGCCTGGGCCTGCTTGTGTACTGGAACTAGTGGAAAACAGGATGGAACAGCAAGGACACACTACGGCTTAACTCTGTATTCCTGCAGAGCCTTGAAATTGTTTGGCCATGATTTCTGTGTTTCATTTTTTGCTGCTCCAAATGAGAGTGAAGAATTCCTTCCTGTAGTTAAAATGTGTTTTGGATGAGCAGGTGTTGATTCAGTCAAATTTGCAAGCTGATTTAACTTCCTGGGATTTCAACTGTTGAGGCACAAGGGGAAACGTTTAAAAAGTGCTGGCAACAGTAAGCGCCTATAGATCATTATTTCAGATTGTTGTTGTTGGAGGAAATGTGATGCAGTGTCTGGTTCATCAGCTAAAGTTCCATTTTATGGTATCAGTCAGGCTCAAGGAGGTCAGTCTGTACCCAGAAAGATCTCTTCTGAAGCTCTTTTGTTCTCTAAGTCCATGAAAGAATAGTTGGAAGCAAAAAATAGACCACGTCAGATGAAAGTTGGTATCTTGGCATAGTTCCATTAACTTAAATGGAGTGATACTGATTTACACAAGCTAAGTGTCTGCCCTTAAGGCTATTGTTTAGAAGTCATCCAGGAGTATTTTCATACCTTTCAAGGGGAAGTTCAGATGGTCTTTAAAACCTGTGACACTTTACTAACTGAAGTGTAAAGCTGCAAAGCAGTAACCAAGGCACTTTCTTTTTAAAAATTGCTCTCTTAAGAAAAATCAAATGCTACAAAATAGCTTTATAGCTAAAAATAGTTCTGTCTTGGTGATTTTGAAAATTCAGATGCTGTGAACTTAACTGTTTGTATTCAGGCTGTGGTAGGGGTTCTGCTAGTAACAATGAGAATTTTTTTCCATACTGGTGATGCAAAATGTATTCTTGACGCCACTTGTGATCAAGCAGCTCTAGATAATCCACACTATTTATCATGGCAGGAATAGAAAATCTTTTATGTTATTTCTAGATCAGCTAGAGTCTGATTTTTTATCTAACACCCCTGAGGAGCTTCACTCTTTCTAAGAGAGAAAAGAAAGGCTGGAGTAAATAATAGAACATCATATCTATTTCTTTTCACTTATATTAAATAACCTATTTTGGCATTTTTAATGCATGAAGTCTTTTTGATACGTGAAGTGAAAGCGTGGAAATTGTCTGCAAGTCTAGAAAACATTCTAGACTGGGAGACTTATACAGACAGATCTTCTATCTGTGTCTGTATGCAGCCTCTTAGAGCCATTTTGAAAAAGAACTTGAAAAGCATTTGTATATGTTAAAAAGTGAATAGTTTCTATGACGCTAGTAACCTTACTTCTGTCCCTAAACTAAATGTTACTCAGTTTAGTTAAGTCTGTAATTGGGACTGCCTAGGCTTTTCCTATCAAGCTACTTTTGTCAAAGAAAAGCATAATTTTCAACTGTCCATCAGAAAAAAAAAACCTAAGAAATTAACGTTTTGATTTTAGTCTAGACATTTAACCAAGTGAAAATTCATCCTTTCAGTTCAGGCTGATATTAACCTATATATTAGCTACTTACCCAGTACTGTTGAGATATCTCATGGTATCCCATTTTCAATCCCCTTCTTTTCTCTGGAGAGGGCTCTTCTCCTTGACTGGAGACTTCATGAGTTGGAGTTGGTGCCGTTCCAGCACCTCAGCATCCCCAGGGAGGGTTGGACCACAAGAAGAAACTAAACTTTGTAGATATCTTGATATGCTTCCCATGTGATCCCTCCCTTCGGAGGGGAAGTAACTTTGTTCAGATAGAATTAAAAAGCAGAGTAATTATTCTAGAATAAAATATTTTTTATCCTTGGAATAGAGTATCCACATGGGGGAGTTATATCAGCRTAGCAATGGCACTGTAATTATTCTGTTAAAGCGAGGCCACTCAAATTCTTCTTCTAGCTAAACCCCAATATGACCTGTTACCACAAGTGGGAAGAAAGGGAATAAAGAAGGTTCGTTGGGCTCTTCATCACCTCCCACGTAACACCTTCAAATAAAAACTGTAATTCTGGTGTGGATAAGAACAGCAATGAATGAAATAAAATGAAACATAGAAGCTTTTTTTTTTTGTACATTATTGAAATGTTCTGCTAACAAAATGAGCCAGACAAAAGATAGAAGATGATGATATGGCACAGTGCCGTGCTCCACAGAGATATCTAAGCAGTTCTGAACACCTGGACTAGTGTAATCAGTAGCTTATCTTATTAATACATTGAAATGAGTTTTTAAAGACAGTATTTTGCAACTTAATATCCAGAATATTTAATTTTAAAATTAAAAAGACATATGAGAGTTGAGAGTAATAGATGAGATTTTTAAAAATATGTAGTTTATTTACTTTGTTAACAGAATTTGGGTGACAGAGAATAAATCAAGACTTCAAATTTGCTCGTAAGGAGATTAAAGATAGTGCTCTCTCAAAGGTCTGAGTCATAATTCTTGGTCAAATTCTCTCTTAAAATTCACTTCTAGTAATAAGAAATTTAAAATGCCCCTCTAATTGCATCTTATTACAGTAACCCCCCAGTCATTTGTTCTCTAAGGCTTTAACATTGCACATTATCAGTGTGTATCATATTGCCTCACTGCACTTTAATTTTGGTGAAATCTGGTGTCTATACAAAAGGCTGTTATTTGTAAAGTCACTTCCTTGGAGCAGTTGTTTCTCTTGTTAGTTTACTAAAGTTGCTCTAAGTCAATCTCTTTTTCCTTGTGATACAATACTTCGTAAGAATATACAAATTGTGTAAAAGAGCTATGGTCCTTAAACATGTTAATTATTTGATCGAGGTAAGAGACACTCTCAAGAAGAGAGCTGATTAAAAAGGAATTGTTGATCAGTTTATCAAAGAAAGATTTGATATAAAAATCATAATGTGTGCAATGTAAGGGTTAATAATTCAATATATGTCATTTACAAGTTCCTAAAGTATAGTTTGTAAAGTCTGTTTTAAGAGTAGCTGCCGCCTTGAACTATTTCAATGAGAATGACTTCAAGCTCTTCAGGGAAGGAGCTGTTCCTTTATTCTTCTCTCTTAAGCACCTATCAGGATGTGGATGCTCTGAGATATGAAAGTGATTAAACCAACACTAATTAGTTTGACAAAGTAAGAGATTTAAATGTGGGAAACCTCTAAGAGATCCATTAATGTTGTTAAAATTAAAAAGGGAGTGAATAAGCCCATGCCCATGGAGTAAAGAACGTACCTCAAACAAAGTACTGATGGCAGCATACTCATTGTAGTGGGGACGCCAAGAAGTTGCTATAGCTTTGGGGGTAGGAAGTATGCAAGAGAAAAAGCAGAGGAATGAGATGGGGTTTATTTCCAAATCTCACCCATCTCAAAATCACTTTGATGGCCTTTAGCAGTATCCCACCTGCAGAATACGTGGCCAKCTCCAAAGCCCGTAGCCTCGGCTCAGGGATGACACTGATGGAGAAATAGGGTAGTAGAAGCTTCTTCCCCCAGCCCCTTTGAGGTCTTGCCTGCAGCAGTGTGTTCCCTGAGTACTGCTAGCCAGGTAATTCCAGTAACAGCAGCTGGTTTTAACAGCAACTGAAGGAAAAAGGTTCAAACGCTTCAGCTGATTCATTACGGGATGTATATAGGTAACAAAGTGTATTCCTACCTTTCTCTCTAGCAAGAATCTCATGCTTAGGAGTCTATGTGAAGGCTAGATTAGAAGCAGATTGTGTAGCCTGTAAAATTAGGAAGCATCAGCTTTATGATTTTCTGTGCAAGCTTCATTCTTACCATTTTACAGAACACATCTAGACTTCCATTAGATATTCAGATCACCACTTTTCTCAGAGGGACCCTTCTTCACAAAGCGCACAAAGTCTGAAGACACAAAGGGACAGACTTAAGTTCTCACCTTCATTATAAGCCTGCTTCCCTAARCTTTTCCTTTGTCATAAATCTCTTTCAAGATACTGGTTTTGTCCACTAGGTTTCATTTTAATATAACACGGGTTTTCAAGGTTGTTTCTTTCTTTTTTGGGGTAACATATCTGAAACAATGATAATTTTTTTTTAACATAAGAATTCATTAATTTAATGAAGATAACCTCAAAACACATGGAATTTAGCAAGACTACACTTCTACTACACTGCTAGACTATCTACTTGTATTTTTTAAGGTAAAAAAAACCAACCCATGTTTCATGTCTCATTGTGGATGTGAATGTAATTGATTATGCTACATAAATGCATTATTTTAAGTAAGTCTTAAGAAATTATTCCTAAATTCAAGGCTGAGGTTCTGTTTGGAGGTTTTTAGCTGTTACCTGCTCTGGTAGAACAAAGCTTAGTCCACCGCATTCACAATGACTGTGATGACCTCTCAGATCAGCCACTGCGTGTAATCACCCAAAGACACAACAATAATAAAAACATATTTTCCAAATAGTTATTTGGCAGCAACTGTG
Organism: Phoebastria nigripes; assembly: GCA_035582835.1. Taxonomy (NCBI): domain Eukaryota; kingdom Metazoa; phylum Chordata; class Aves; order Procellariiformes; family Diomedeidae; genus Phoebastria; species Phoebastria nigripes. The sequence continues at coordinate 674,956 of JAYKAV010000234.1, read as the reverse complement.
CTTGACTGCATTCCCAGCGGAAAAGGGAAATGGCTTGGAATCAGCATTTTCAAATGGATGTAAATTAGTTTAATACAAACATAAACTTCACTGTGAAGTGAACACTAGTTATTAAAAAATAAATAAATCTGGAACAAACATGCTCCAGTAAAAAAGATTGACATGACAGTAGCAGTTATATTAAGAGATATTAGATTAACATCCTCTAATTTTATAAAACATGCAATTTGACAGCTCATTCTATGTATATAAGAGGTAATTTTTCAGAAGATTTCCTTTTTTAGCATCACAGAAATGTGTTTTACAAACCTTTACATAAGAGTTAAGATGCAAAATAAATGTGTGGGAAACAAACAGAATTAGATTTACCTAGCCTTAAAGAGCCATCATCAAAAAATGATCATATGAAATTTTAATTCCTACACATGCTACTAGTAATCTTTTTTGGAGAGGCAGGATGCGGGACCAGTTCTAGGTAACAATCCACTTGTTTTCTTCACTGTGGATGGGCATGGTTACTTCTGAAATGCAACCACTGGCATGTGTTTGTATTTTGCATCTAATCAGCAGATTTGAATATAATTATGTATTTTGCAGGTGAGGTGTTAATGCGGGTTATATGGCACATCAGCTGTGTGCTGCCACTTGAAATGGTCCACTGGAAAATCTTGAGACAAACAACATTCAATTAGGCGCACAGCCATGAGCAGCTGTGCTAAGTACCACTGGCATCGCCTCAGACGTACAATTCTCAGTGTGAGCCTACTGGTAGCCGCTTTTAAAATGTGTTTATGTTGGTGACAAAAACTTTCCATCATCAATTCTTCTTAAACCTCTATGCCTCTTAGCTGAAAAATTACAGCTGCCTGCAAGGGAAGGGATGCTCAGTCCTATTAATTTTCATTGGATGAAAAGGATCTTTTTTTTCCTTCAGGCTAAAGGTTTAACCTTTATGAGTTTCATGAGTAACAAAGGGCAGCCAGATTTTTATTACATGGGGTAGAGCTGTGCATTTGTTCAAAATAATCAGCACTGGGCAATCTACTGTGTATCGATCCAAAACAAACATTATTACCCATGTAAGCTGTTTCCTTCTCAAGTCTACATTTGGCATAGGAAAACAAACTTGTGTAATCATCAGTTTTCAAATGCTTACCATATATGTCACTACAGTCTGTTGCAATGTTTGGGATTCATGACAGCGATACTATTTGGGGAAATGTATCAACAGATTTTGCAGGATGTTTTTTTCCCCCTCAAAAATCCCATGTGTATTTAGAAGCTACTTTTCTGAGTACACAAGCACTTCCGCAGGTAACACTGACTTGCTTAGCAGCCAAAAGAGGAAAGAGCCAGCAACACCTTTACAACTGCATCTTTGCAGCTGTTACAAAAGTAAAAGCCATACAGGTTTTTCAATTTGTAGAACAGTGCTGGTTGATGCCTTCTGATTCGCTGCGGAGGGTGCGGTTTGCCAACCCTGCCGGTGTTGAAGAGTGGAAGACATGCTAGAAGGGCTTTTTGGAAAGAAGCACTCAAGCATGCTGATCACTGAAGGGAGGGGAGGGGAAAAGGAGGAGGACAAGGAAGAGCATTTAGGTTTAGTTTTGGAATCCTCTTCTAGTTACAAAAGCCTAAACAGCATAGAAGCTGTCTTTTGACTTGTTACTCCATTGAGGATGAGAAAACCTTCAGCTTGGGTGTGGTTACACAGACATCATGAAAGTATGATGGATGAGGGAACAGTAGTTGAAAGATGAAGAAAAAACTCATGAGGTCGTTAGTATCACTTGACAACGAGAATATTGCTATGTTGAAGGGACTCATAAGAAGTGCTCACAAGCTGAAGGGCAGTTTGATCATAAACAGGAGTTAGGATATGAGCATTGTATCTCTCTTTTCAATGTATGTGTCTGACTCTGTAAGCCCTCTCAAGACTTGAGAAGGACTTCATCTGGACTTGGTTTGGAATCGTAGTTGCATACAAGGAGTCGTATCATACTTGGGAGGTGACTGGAGGTGGAGATACTTATAAGCTGATAAATGGGCAGTAAAGTGTAGCAGCATTGGTGAGACAGCAATGGAGAGGACTGAGGCATACGAGGACCACTGCCTTTGCAGTGTAAGGATAATCTACGTATGCCAACAATCTATTTCTATGTGCTTTTAACCCCTGGTTGTTAAGGAAGTCTTTCTCTACTTTTTTTTTTTTTTTTTGTGCATGACTAGCATTTCTCTAAAGGATGAGAATATTTCTTAGTATCTGACAGACTTGAACTGTGGGGAATGCACCTGTCAAGACTTCAGCAGTATACAAAAGAAGTCAAGTTCTATTTATTCTTTGGTGGTGCAACAGAAGTTGTGAATGATGAGAAATCTGCTGACTAACTGCTAGTTATTTAAAAACTACAACAGGAAAAATTAAGAGTTATGATACACAAAGTTATGGTCTTCCCCAATTATCTGTAATTTAAAAAATCAGAATTAATCATAATTTTAAAAAAAATCATAGTTTGTGCTTCTAGGAGACCGAATAGGCATTTGGAAGCAAACCGATCCTACTGATGAGTTAGTGAACTCGGCTAGTAAATAGGTTGTAATGATGGAGGGATTGCTAACGTCTGGGCATTTCAGATATATCTCATGCAGAGTTAATGCACTAATATGTGTTTGTATTGATAGAAATAGTGTGACTGGCTGAGTGAGAGCTTTTGTTTGCATCTTGAAGTGAGAGCAGCCATCATACATAAGCATACAATTTATGTATAGCTTTCACTGTTTGGTGTGTAACACTGTGCTAACAGTGTCAGGTGAAGTAGAGCACTTGGAACCGAGAATAGTCTAGTAGTCATATTCTTCTCGAGTGCAATTTTAAAACTGAATTAAACTATTCTTTTCTACACAACATTCTTTAAAAAAAAAACCTACATAGTATGGAATGCATGATTTAGTTTTGGTAAGCAAAAGTTAAATAGAAGACTCATTCTTCATCACTCGTATTTTAACTCTAACTTACTTTCACTTGAATAGTAGACCAAATAACAAAGTCAGTTGTATAGTAAGGGTGCTGGATTTTTCTTGTATTTACCTGCATAATATAAGCTAGTTCCATACAAAATCTTAGTACTTTGTCTATCATTGCTGGTTTGAGATGTGCAGCAACATTCCTCAGGTTTCCTCTTGGAAGAATACGGTACTTCATAGCCTCATGTATTTCCTTCTAAGGAAGATGGGAATAAAGTAGATGAGAGCTAATCTAGTCTAGTTCTGTATATTTTCTCAGAGTGCCTTTGCAGACACGTTCTGAGTGAAAGCAGTCTTTTCTGTATACTTTTAGCTAATATGATTTTTAGGTGTTTTAGAAAGAGAAACAGTCTAATATTCCTGTAGGTATATTAGTTTGTATTTCCCAATGCAAAACTCCTTTTGTTATAATTTGAGTTTTGTATTTTGGTTTGCATTAGTCTTTTTTTTACTGGCTCTCTGCAGTATTTCAAATGTAGATTCATCTATTTATTTAGTTAGTGATCTCTTCAGGTCAATGTGGTCCAAACTGTTTAACCCAAAAGATGGAGGTGGCTTTTAGTAGTTATTCTTGTTTGTCTTATTCTTTGTTTTCTAAATTTCCATCTGTTGGTGTTAAGAATTCCTTTTCAAGCAAAGAGTTATTTTGAGCCTTTTGAAATATGTTTAAGTCCCTGCTTCTCCTCTTCCTCCTCCTTTTTTTTTCTTTTATTGTTAGCAACATAAGTCTATGGTACGTAACAATTCATATGACATTTTAGGAAATACAGAGAATAATAACAGAAAGCATACAATGCAAAGTCAGTTGTGATGATATGGGAGAAGTTCAGCCTGTGTGCTGTAATGTTTCTTCTGCCACTTTCAGAATGACCCTTAAGAGAGTTAATAAGAGCATATCCTGAAYGGAGAGCTGCTCTTTTGTTTTTTAAGATCTGGGGGTTGTATTGTTGGTTTTTGTTTGGTTTCGAGGTTCTTTTGTTACTTTGGTATCTTTTCAGTTGCTTCTACTGTTTCAAAGGATGTCATCAAGGAGAAAGATACACCTCGAAGAGAAGTAGTAGCCAGCGTAACGCTGATCGAAGCTTTGGAATACTTGGCTGTACAATAATGAAAGATGTCTTACATAACTCTCTACTTCTACAAGTTCTTTTAAAATTTRGCCTTCCTTTCACAATAACAATATGAAGGTTTCTGTCTGATCTTGTGGCTAAAGGAGCTTATGCAAGACTGTGATGCATAAATGGGGAGTTTTTCTTGGGAATGGGGTGGGGGCTTTTACCTTGCATGCATCACTGAGAGATTGATATTACCGTTTTGCACATAAGACTATTGTCCCTATTTTAAAGGTTGTTAAAAGACTGGAGGGATTGTAGAAAATAGTTACAAAAAAAAAAGGAAAGACTGGATCAAGTGCCTTTCAATAAAAGACTTAAACAAGTCAATCTGTTTAACTTACCAAAAAAATCGAGAGATGGCTTAGTTGCAGTATATAAATGAATGTTTTGATGCTAAGACAATATTGAGTACTAAAGACTCTTTAACAATAGTGGAAAAAGGGGTAATAAGAGAAGGGCTAAAAGATTAAACCAGACAACCTACAATTAGAATTTGACAAATGTTTTTAATGGAAAGGGTATTCTTTATGACTGGAGGTGGCGGATTCTCTTTTATCTCAGGATGTTTTCAAATCCATCTGAAATGATGTTTCCTTTAGAGAAATGCACCTTTCAAGAAGAGTTGATATGGATTTGGTACAGGGGTTACTGGTTGAAGTTAATGATCTATGGAGTGTAGCCAGTCACTATTTCTTTCAGTGGTCTGTTTGCCTTTAAACTTCATGAACTTTAAACTCACTCATGAATTATTATTCCTGTTTTTGTCTTATTATTTGAAATATTTATTTTGCCAGGCTATATTAGGAATGAAGGTATGATAGCCTTCTTATTTATGTACATTCATATGCTTTTATGTTCTCTGATTTAGCTGGTTTGAAAGGAAGGTGCTGGGGAATACTTTTCTCTCCTTTTTTTATATTGACTGGTAGAAATTAGGTGTTTAAAAAATCTCACTCTACCCAAGACAGTGCTAATGCAAACCCAGATTTGTTAACCCAAGAGATTTGAGTAAGGCTATTAGAAGAAATGAGTTAGATTCTTTTCTGAAGTGAGCCTGTCATGTTATGAGACTCTCTAATCTCTACAGGACAGTATAGAAAAAAAAAAACAAGAAAAAAAATTTTGTTCGGTTTGGCTTTCAGGAACTTTGAAAAAAGCAAATACCTGCAGGACCACCTTAGAGTTTTATAGCTGTCCCAGATTAAAAAGACACAGAAAAGACAATTCTAATTATCTTTCCTCTTTCAATTGTGAATGAAAAAAATTATCTTCCGCTATCCATAAATTTACTATAAGGCCTGTTAAAAGATAGCTGTGTTGCTGTTCAAGCTAATGAGCTGCAATGCCAAGAGTGTACTACAATCGTGGCTGAACAGCCACCGTCAGGCTTTGAGGACAGTGAAGCACCTGGCTGCAGCGGGAACAGGAAGATTTGCAGATGGAGGGGCGTTGGTGGGCTCTTCACAGTTTGCCTGCTCAAATAAGATCTGAAACTTTTGAAAAGAGACGGGATTCTTTGGGGAGGAGAAAAATGGCATAATAGAAAATCTTCTTCTGAAAGTAACAGAATTACTGCTGTGCATCAGGTACACATTTGTATACTTGAATTGGTTGGCAAAAGGTTGCTTCCTAATAAAAGATGAGACTATTTTATCCCGGTAGAGATGAGAAGCAGTAAGACAACGTCRTTTACAGTAGATAAGGGTAAAGTTTTCTTTTACCTCCCCACTCTCTACATGGCTCTGTGTTACTCTCACATAGGCTATGTGTCTGCTAACCTGAGGACATCAATCAGTCTGTGTTTCAGCAGGAAAAAAGTATGACTCTTAACTGCGTGATCTTGGTGGAAATGCGTTTGCWATAGAGATACTTTTGGCAAGAACATTTACTTCCTTAAAGCTGCATGGGAGTTATTCTTTCCTCATACAGAAAAATGCTTTACAATATTACCATTGGAAATTATCCCTGGGAAGACATGCCATGTAACAGAAGTAGCACAATGAAATGGCTTCTCTGCTACAGTCATTTACAAATTTATAAAGTTTAAGCTATAGTAAGTAGTCTTGTTTTGCTGCTTTTCTTAATATGATGCAGAATATCTTTAAAAAATATTCATGGAAAATGTGCTATGTCCTTTCTTTTGCTCTAATCCTCTGTATTACCTGTACAAAGAACAAGGATTTGCACGCCCCCCCTTTTTTTTTTGCTTATCTGTGCTGCAGTCCTACCGTCATTGTTTGATTCTGCTTAAATCCCTCTGTACCTAAAGGTACAGCCTTATCAATTGAAAAGCTAATGCTATATAAGAAGTGAAAAGAACACAGAAAGGTTTCCTAGCAACTACTGTGAATCCTTCTAAAGTAAGTCAGTTAAAACCATGTAGTACGTGCAATGGGTGTAAATTAGGGAGCTAAGCTGATCCACAGATTTACAGATGCCCACTATAAAGTACAATAAAACCTGTAATAGAAGGTGAATTGCTCACGAAGAAAATCACATCAGAGTCTTGACAGCTTTATCATTATTTAAATGATCCAGCTTAAATTCTACTATGTAGTTAGTAAGACTGAGTGTCAGAGCTACAGCAACGGTGTACAAAAGCACAGTTAATAGCATTGGTTAGTGTCGCTGCTGTGATTATGTCTTTTACTGCTTGTTCTAAAAAACAACCACCAAATGTAATCAAACAAACTCCAAGGGGCAGTTGCGTGGGAGCCATTACAAGGTGCAAATATACAAAATCAYGTCTGTGAAACAGGGTTTTTCTTGTTTTGTTCTGCTTTTGTACACTGTGAATTAAATCGGACATTTTTAGGTTAGTAAATTCTGTTCAGTAAAGTGTAGGGAGCTAACAATTATCTGTCTCGGTACACGCTGCTCTCCTGCACTCTCCGATACACTAGTATTTCAGTGTAGGTTTCTTCACTCAACGCTTTTTTATTGTAGATGTTTTTTTAAAGAACTCCTTGGACTGGGATTATTTAGGGAATCAAGCTAAAACCCCCACTTTTATAAAGTACTTTATTTCTGGAGCATGCTCACTTGACATTCGGCTTGGTTACACAAAATTTGAAAAGTTTTCACCAAAAAAAATGTTTGTGGCTCATACAATTAAATTCCTTATTATGTATTTAAGTTAATTGATGGGTTGATTTTCAGATAAAGTAGTGCAACACATTTTCATTCGAGTAAAATATTCCTCATTTTACGTTCAGAAATGCCTAACAATATGCATAAGAGAAAATGTAGACCTGTAAAAGCTAACTTTAAGTTTAAAATATTTAAAATTTAACATTACAGGTGAAATTCCCTCCTTACTCCTGAGTGATTTATAGCACTTAATTAGTTCTTCAGAATCTTTAGAAACAATAAATTATACAGGGATATAATCAAGTATATTTGCAAGCAAAAGTACAGTTAAACCAAGTAAAGTTTCCCCATTGTTCTCTAGTAAACAAACATACCCTCTAATAAAGAGAAAAGACAGGATGGGCTTCAAGTGCCACCTATAACCCCATCCTAATGAGACAAATTCATGTCTGAAGAATCCGCATGTTGGAGAATGCCATTTGGGACCAAGATTTTGTGGTGGTGTTTTTTTATTTGTTGCTTAAGTCATCACCCCTGAAATGAGACTCATCTGTGAAAAAAAGACGCAAATCAGAGTCCCCCTACAGGAGTAACACATGTGTACATGTGAATGTTCACATTTTTATTATAATAGTTTTAGTCTTTGGTTTCTTCCATTTTGCAGATTCTGATAAGCAAACCTGAAAAAATCTGAAACATCCACACGCTCCAGTACTTACCCAATGCTCATCCCTCCCTGGCTTCTCTGATCTGAAAATCAGGTTGGAACTGTTAACAGAATGACCTTTCTCACATTATTGTGTTATTTCTGCTTCTCCTTTTGACTTCTCACAGAAAGTGCAAAGACACAAACATGTTGAAAAGCAAAAAAACCAAACAAAAAAAMCTAAACAGGAACAGCAGCACTCCAAACACCAAGCAAGTTCAGAGTTGTTTTGAAGTTTGGCAATAGTCTGAGCTGGCTCTTATTTTTGAGGTGCCCATTCATCCATTTTGTACTGTGGAGAGTGGACTGACTTTCGTAACTCTTCTGGAGGGCAGGCGTGAAAATTGTGAAGCAGCAGTTTTTGCCACGTACTTCTTCCTTACCCTCTCCAACCTCACTCAGCAACCATTGCACTTTCAGAAGTACTATGGTAGAAGTATTAATTCGCTCGGTAGATTTTAGCCTTCATTTACACAAACAGGTCATGAATGTATTAGGACCATTGGGATACTGATGTCCAGCCAGCATCTCCAAGTATTTGCAGAGACCCTTATTCCAGGCATAAAGGGAGCTGCCTGCCCCAAGGTCTGTGTGGTGCTCTCCGTTCACATTCACAGGTACAGCTGTACCTGCAGCTTTCTCTTGAGGAAGTATGGGAAGTTCCTGTAGTAAACGTAAAATTTGAAGCAGATATTCCCTAATGCTAARTGTGTGTGTGTGTGTATTATTTGTTTTGTTCCATTCTTTCTTCCCACCTATGAAGGGGAAGACTTGAGACAATTTGTCGCCGCACAGTCTGCCTTCTCTCTAACCCCTAAAGGAAGGCTGGAGACTTGCAATATCAGGTGTGTATTACACACTCAGGTATTATCTCTGGCAACTGTACGTAAGCTTGCCTCATGTATTGAGGGGTATTTGTTTTAGAAGTTGAAAGAATAAACTCCAGAAACTCCTTTATACAGCCCTGAAGGAAAGGCCTATAACCTGGCTGATGTCAAGCTCCAGTATAAACTTGGAGTCAGTGYACGCATGTAATAGTGCGTTCTTGCTAATGGCCTGGCTGCACTGTAGCTTTGGAAAGACTTATTAAATCATCATCTTTAGCTGTGGCAGCTGAAGGTGTGTACAATTACACCTGGTGCAGGCTGATTGTTAACAGTGTGCAAAACTATATACGCTGATTGTGAAACATATTGGAGGCTTTTCCTTTTACAGGTAAGCAGCATAGTAGATAGGGGCAATCTCTTGCTTTCATCTTCATGGCATAAGAAATAGTCTCATCAAATACCATCTTCCTACTAAGATTCTTCAATACAGTACTGGAGAGGAGGCCTACCAATCGTTTGTGGAATTTAATTTTTACCCTCTGTGTAATTAAATTGCCACTCTTTGAAGATTTGTGCTAAGCATAGGGGAATAATTTAGACACACAATGTAATAATGCTTCCAGATGGTAAATTCACGAGTCTGTTTTCTGGTGGTATAATTAATTATTCTAGTCTTCCATAACATTTGAACCATCATTATCTACCACTGTGTCCTAAACCTGAGCCAAAGCCTGGATACTTGCTCCTTATGTTTCTTGGTTGTATTCTAGTCTTATGCTTGCTCAAATCAAGGAATTATTGTCAGGCAAAACCAATAAATAACTGTGAAAGTCATAGAGTGTAAAAATCTGTTTACTACTACCCAGTATGGAAATTATTAGTATGCCATGTTTTTTTGGGTATATTATCAGGATCTGACCTTCTGATAGTCTTTCTGATAGTCTGATACCAGCAGCAACATTGTAGTTGTAAGAATAAATGAACTTACTTTATCTTTACCTTCTGGCTTTTATGAAATGGGCTGAAATAAATTATGCTATAGGTATTTTCTGCTACTAGTTTCTCTCTATGCATGATTTTGTGTTCTCATACTGCATGATTTGCCAAAACTCAAAAAATATAGTAGTGCAGTATCTGTAAATCTGTAATTGACATGGGACGTTTATTACAGTTTATCTAAAATTTATATATGAGTGTGAATAAATATTGCTTATCTACTCTGCAGGTGTGTATATGCACATACATAGCATTTAGATTTCACTGTTTACCAGGTCATTTACTTAGCTTTAGCAGTTGATATTTCTTAGGATAGTATGCATCTAGACTTTCATGAAATTACTTCCTGCAGTAAATCTCTTAAGTATTGAGATGTCCTGAACAGTTTCTCAGAAACATCCCTCACTGTCAACTTCTGAAACCTGTTTTCTTCAAGATCTTGTGCCCATAATTATTAGTATGTCCAAGAATCTTGGAACTAGTACAAGACATTTTATTGATATCTAAATATTCCCAGGGAAGAAAAACTATAGAACTTAAYAGATCATTAAACAGAAAGCTATATATGTAATGAAACTGCTCATCTGGACTTGAAACTATTTGCCTTATGTTTATGGGAATAAATTCTGACAGGTTGCTTAAAATTCAGTTCACCCAGTTTCCTCTTGTATCAGTCTGGAGCATGGTGTTTGGATATCATTCAGGGCCAAGAAATTTGGAAAAAAGCTTGCTTGCTTTGTCTTGAGAGTCCTCCCCAGTCAGCACTGTGGAATGGAAGCCCCTGCACAACATAGCAATTGCTTTTGAGTAATTCATGATCATGCATGAAGCAATTCCCTATACGTTAGATTTATAATCTGTTTAATCCTTTCTTCTCAATGCCCCTGTTCTTCAATTAGTGCCTTCTCACATGCATTTCTCCAATCTTATTTCATCTTCTTTTAGCCTGTGCATTGTAGGGTCTATTCAATTTTCTTTGAAGCTGATGGAAGGACTTCCACCGACTCCACTGTATAGTAGATAAGAGCTGGTTTGTTTTTCCGAGGAAAAGTTTCAAAGCAGTATGCCCAGCTATGGTGATAATAAATTTGTGTGCTCCAACCATCTTTCAGAATGTTCCTGTACTTGTTCATTTCCTGAAAAATGACACTATTTTACTACTATCAAGGATGCACAATAGCATGATTAAGGAAGAGTGAAGCTGATTCTCTTCTTTACACATCAGATTGCACCTCACTTCTCGTCATGAGATTTGTATTATCAGCGCTAGTGGTAATATAAAGAAAAAAAGACTATGTTTTGTTTTAAAATCCTTCCCCCCCTTTTTTTTCTTTTTTTCAAATAGGAAAAAAGTCCACTCAGAATAAGAATATGTATAACTGAGAGGGAGGGAAAGATCAAATTTTACAGTATTATTTTACAAAACACTTATAGTACTACTGCACAGTTAAAACTATCAAAAGAAAAGAAGTGGGATGCTCCTTACAGGTAAAATTCTATCTGTACAAGGCTATGCATCACTGAAGTGCTACTTAAACCCTGAAATAAGTGGGCCTCAAGTAGTTTGTGGGCCATTGTGCAACGATGGATTTCATCCTAAGAAATATCAAGTGGTATTTTTCAATCTAAATCAATGGTCTGGGAAGCACAGTAGAGTCAAAATACTGTTGATTTGTAAATCTATGTGTTTACAGGGTGTATATAAATATAAATAAATATATGTGTATATAGACAAACACAATATGAACACTAAGATGTACTTGCATTTTTTAAGTTTTACTGAAATGAAAGTCTCATGTCAAGAAGGCGGTTTACYGTTGCTTTTTCTTCTTTTTGTGGAAAATTTTGCAAATCACGCACTAAAGAGAACTGAGCATTTTGGAAACATGGACAGCATTTTGTTTTACCAACTGTAAAGGAGTAATGTTGCTTTTATTTAGTACTGTACCTAAAGATTACAATACAGTAATGCCATGCAACTATTCTGAAAGGACATAGTGATTTGGGCATGAAAAGACTGAAATTATAGGAAAATGGAGCTCAAAATTACATGTCCTCTGAGAATTAAGTCCTTGGTGTGCAAAAAGCCAGAATATCAGATATAAGCCTATTATACTTGTTACCTGCCTTTCAGTTAGAAATTGCTGCAAGCCATAAAAAATAGTGTTGTTCACACTTCTCAAGTTTAATTCAATCAGATTCGTTGAAGCTTGAGTCTTTAATGAAGGACATTTTTTCAAGAAAGTAAACTTATCTCTCTCCCCTTCAGGGTTTTCTCCCTCTTATCCTTTCCTAGTGAAACTCTGCTAAAGTAAAAAACAGGACCACAACTGTCTGGCTGGCAGTTTAAAGTTCCAACGTGATATTGTTTTTCAGAGATGACGGATACAGATATTAAACAGGATGTCAGCTTTGAAGGATACTTAGAAAGATGTAAGAGGGGCTCTTTAATACTGACTGAATTAATGCATTAACATTTCGACCTTACCTTCTATAAATGCAAAAGGGCAATGCAAAACAAAACAAGCAAAACAAAAATCAACCAGCCAACCAAAAATATCTACATCTGACCTCAAAGATCAATAAATCAGAATTTCTAGTTCACTAGTTCTGGTGGAAAATTACCGTGTCTCTTCAGGCTGAGAGAAGATATCTTATGTGCTTTATACTGTATGTTATATTTCTTCATCTTTTGACTGTGTAATTTCTACATAAATCACCATAGACATAAACAGTGGATATGGAAATCTTCATTTCTAAGGTTTGAGAAAGAGAAAATGAGTAACTTTCAGGGTATGTTGTGGATTATTGAAGTCAGCAGTGATTAAAACCATGCAAAGTTACTCGAGACTATAAAAAAAAGGCCGTTGATTTAAAGCCTACACACTGATTTTGTTCTGCATCCTTGAGACTTGGCTTTAAGAGTATGTGTAGAAATATATATRCATATATGCATCTTTGTTCATGTGCACAAGGGGCAATAGCAAAATGCCTCATATTTGTGGGTAAATTATGCTAGTGTGAACACACAGACTCCTGACGTACTCATCATTTTCTGCATTTAGGTTACTTCTCTGTACAGCCAAGAAATGTGTTGGCACTCTAAGCAACTTTCCCAGATGGTATCAGTCTTCCCCCAAAGAGTGTGTTTTTCTCTGTTTCTTGTTTGATTTTTTTTGTTTTTATTAAGCTGGTTAAGAGCTCCTTAAAATCCCTAGAGTTTGGGTTCTCTTCCTGCTGCCAGGGATTTTTCTTTGGTTACCAAAAGGTACTTTTCCCACATAGTCTTCTGTACTCTGTACTTTCAAACAGATAGACTGTGCAGCTTGGAAAAAAAGATGTTCCCCTCTGTACGCTGGACAAATGTAATAGGATGGTGAGTAATACAGTTGCTTCTACCACCTGAGTTGAAGGATCACCAGACCCAAAGGAACAGGATGCTTTCATGTGTACCAGTTTCTTTGAAATCATCCTTAAAAAAAAGCCCAAATGATTATATCTTCCTATTACTTAAATTAACACTTCCATATTGCTTAAATTAACACAGATAACTTCCTATTACTTATATTAACAGACACTTTTCACTGTGATCCAGCTGTCAGACAATGGTCTTCAGTGGCATTAATGGAAAAGATCTGGATTTAGGGCCCTATGTTTACTTTTATAGGCCAGATTTAGCATTTGGGATTTATTCAGATTTGATTCTCTCCTCAAAAGGTTCCTTAGTCTTTAATCAGGAAAGACCATTGACCTTCCTGCTACCAGATCACTGTCTGTTCCCTCCAGCCAGTATCCCTCGGGTGTGATGGTAAAAACCCAGGCTAGCTGCTTCTCCATTCCTTGGCTAAGCTCTGTGTTGGGAGGCAGGACAACATGGAAATCCCAGTGAGATATTCAAGACATCATAAATTTTACATTCCATTTGAAACTGTAACTTGCTAATCTTCCTTTCTACAATCCCATAACTAGGATCAATGGATTTGGGGGGAATTGACCTGAATTCTACCTTTGAGAGATGTCGTGACAGAATTGTTGTGGTCTGTTGAATATTGTATGTCCATATCTTTTCTCCCTCTGCCAAACAGATATAATAATAAGACTAGGAACTGTTCTAAAATTGCCTTCAAATTTTTCTGATTCTTTCTCTGGTATTAACACTTTTAAGAGCAAAAATCTTCAAGTTCTTTGTTCTGTTTCTTTTTGTTGTTGTTGTCATTTTAACTTGCATTAAGCATTTCACTTGGTGGTTCTCAGGTGAGGGAAAGATGCACTGCTCTTTGCTTAGAGAAGTTATGGAATGAAATAAATGGGTTTCAGCTGCTTTCACAAAAATAAATTAGATGGTTGAAATTCCAACCATTATAAATTCAGGTAACAATAAACAAATTTAAAAAAAAACAACCTCTTCCAATTATTGTCAGCCAAAGCGGCTGACAAAGAGGTGAACGGTTTTATACTAGTCCTTTGCACCATCAGCCTGACACAGAAAAATTATTTGTTAGGTCCAGAAAATCTGGCTGCTGTCAAGCTGAAATTTATTTTTAGATGAGCACATTGCTGAGATGGTGCTATTAAGAAAAGGTTGATCAGTACAGAGTCAAAACTAAACAGGAAGTTGAGGTCTTTAGGCAGGGTTGTTAACTCATAACAAGTTCTTCATTGGCACCCTGTTGGCATAGATTTTCTTTCTTAATTTGAAAAAGAGTTCTACAGCACACTTTATAAAATTAATGCCAAGGAATAATCTTTAATTAATGACACTTTTTTTTTTTCCTTTAAAATTAGAAACACTTATCAAACAGTAACTCATTGTCATGATTGTAAAAATGAATAAATTATATAGATATTGTCATCGCAACAGAAATAATGGCCTGATCCAAAGCCCATTAAAATCAATGAGCCCAGAATTGTATTATTCAGGTTTTAGACTAAAGATTTTCTCTGTAGCTTTTATGAATGTATGACGTTCTTGTTTCTTAATGTGGTCCTGTGTTCACATAACTTGGCATTTTGTTTTCTCTTTGCAAGGGTTAAAGTATTAGTCTCTAACAAAGTGTAGCAGGACACAAAAAGGCTTACTGGAAAGTTTTCAACGTCTGTTGTAATCTATGTAATGTTTTTTGGGTGGCAACAAAAGGCATAATCTATTTCCACCTCAAACCTTCTGAATAGGCTGTAATCCATATTTAGTTCGTTAATCAATCATTGGGAAAATTTAGTACTTGGTTGGCAATCAGGTACAGTGATTGCCTTTATCACAGAACGTCATTAGCCAGAGCCAAACCTCTTCTTTGAATATGATGGATAGTTTGTTATCTTAATTTGAGGGAATATTGAAAATCACTTTCAGTGAGTACTTCTTCAAAAACTAATGCATTTTGGTTCCCATTTTTAGACTCTCGTTTTGTCAACTGTCTTTGTAATAGAAATGTTATTTTCATAAGTAGCTGTACAAAGAACTTACCGAGTTGGCACTACCATGTGCAGAACTACATTTTTGACATTTCCACATACTTTTTGCTTTGTTTGTTCATCTACCAGTCAGAGAACAGACAAGATGCTGTGTGATTTGACTGACCAGTGGCAACTAAACTGTACAGCTTGAATAGTGAATTTTAAATACTCTAAGAAATGATCCAGAGAGATGATAATGAATACACTTAGGAAATCATTATCTTCTTGCCAGTTTTCTAAAAGCAGAAAATTAAGATCGAGTAAATTAGGGTAAAATTTGTAGGCTAAATTATTCTTTGTTCAGCTGCATTATTTTCCTTTTTCTAATCAGGAAAATAGAGAAGAAAAAGCTGTCTCATTGAGATCCTGCAAGTGAGAACTATACTGCAAATCTATGTTATTTGCAGCAGAGTCAATTTTAAAGGACACAATATGAGCACAATATACATTGGAAACATTAACTAAGACTTCCATAGATGTGTAGGCATAGGGAATGCTCTGTGTTGCTGCATCCACTCAAAAGTGCTTAAGTTTTTCAGTAGTGATTGGGAAGGGACTGAACTGGATATTGTGCTTTATTTCGTAACACCAAGAAGGAGTTTCAACTCGTAGGCTGTTAACTTGACAAAATGTGAAACTTCCCATTTAATATGGGATTCATGCATGTGAATCTTACAATTATATAAAGCATGGTATTTTAAAAATCCTTACAAAAAAAGGTTAGGAATCTGAACCTGCAATTATCCTCCAGCGTATCACTTAGGCTGCAGGACTGGTGGCTGTGCCTCTAGTGCTTCACCGCCTGCCTAGCCCCCGTGTTCATCACCGCGTGCTTGAGGCACCGCAGCCTGTTAGGGCATGCCTGGAAATATTTGGCACGTTCAGGAATATAGGCTTACCAGGGTTGCAGCCACGATACTGAACAACAGATAGAAAAAGCTCAAGCTTTCTCCGTTGCTGCACTCTGGATACATAGGAGCATGCAGGCTATTTGGAGGCGAGATGTGTTTGGGCTCACACATGAAATACAGTATAGATACAGTCTCACAGACTGTCTCCAGAATGGGTGATCTCATCTAAGAAGCAAAGTGAAAACTCTATCAAATGACGTTAGACCCTGGAACCTGATAAAGTCAGGGCAGGTTAATTAAATAGCAACTGCCCACAGCGTCTCTGCTCATTTGGGATTTTGCACTCACAGTGACAGACATGAAGAAGTATCTCTTGTTTTATACTACAGCTGCATCTTAGGATCACATGAAATCCCTTCTGCCTAAACTGATCAGATTCAGAGTCAGTCTCCTGCCACTGATGCTCTAATCTCCTCTCCTTTTGCATTATCTATCACGGGGTACCAATGAACCGTACTGACCTGTGAGAATAATGGAGAGAGAGGGGGGCATTTGTAGGTTAATATGTCAGCTGTGCTGGATAACAGATGGTTGTAATGATCTGGTCCATGATGTGGTGTTGCAGTCAGTAAGGTAACAACACTGTAGAGGCGAGTTACAGAGAAGCGTCATAGATAAAGCATTGGGGGCGAGAGTGGGAGTAGGGGGGAGAGAAAACAAACAAAAAATACTTGTTAAATGTACAGGAAAAAGTCTTCAAACAGATCAAGGGAAAGATGAGAGAACAACAAAAAGAATTTAAGATTCTAAAGATGAGGAGCTACATAAAAATAATTGTTTCATTCTGCAGCTTAGGGCAGTACTATAGCTCTTTATTAGGCAATTATTTTCTGTCATTTTGAAGACTTTATCTCTTCCAACAACATGAAGATTCTACCTGAATTCTTTACAGCCATGTTCCCTCCACCCCTGTAATAGTAGTATGCACCTACTCTGTAATTCTTCTTTTCTCTTGTCAAGCACTGGGCTTTTTGTGTTATCACAGCGACCTGTCAATACCTGCATAGCAAAACTGATAATAAACCTAACATTTTTGTATAGTAACATGTTCTACCTCAATACTATGTGGGCTAGATTCTGATAACCTTATTTATAATGAACAGTATCTTCCTCTGAGCGGTAGATTCCCTTATGGGATAAAGTGTTATCAATATCTGTCCCTTAAGTTTTAAATTAAAGGATCACACTTTATCAGTCAGTGAAATACCAGCACCTTTGGGATGAGATGTGACAACAGTTTAACAGTACATACCACTGCTACCTAACAATTTAAGGCAGAAAATGAAGAACGCCATAGCCACTTGAAGAGGCAGAGGAAATTGAACTGGGTCGGTGGTATTAACAGGATTGGTCATTGCCAAGACAACGAAGTTACAACTTGCATGCCTACAAAAAGTGGCTTGTGAGAATGGATAATAAAAGGTTGACAGAAGACCTGCAGTTTCAGATTTTGTGGGAAAGGGCAGTGCTTCTTCAAGTACTATACCAGCTGGCACGGCACATGGAATAGCTCAGGACTGACGACGCCTCTCTAGTGCTGTTCCCTGCAGTACTGAATACATCCTGTCCAAATGTTAACTGGGTATTGCTAGCTTTGTCAAAACTGGAGCTGCGACGTTGGTTTCTTTGGCCAAGAACAACAATTTTTTCTGTCTAGCTGCATCAGGACTTTCAGTCAGTGTTTTAGTGCTTTCCTGCCCTGCAAATACTGTCTTGATAGCTGCACGTGCTAAGAATTGTAAGTCTTGCAGAATTGTAGTCGTGCCCGCAGTAAGCAGGTAAAACCGTGAACTTCAGTGTGTCAGTCCCCACTGCTAGCTGGGTTGGATGGCTCTGGTGTCTCTGCACACATCAGCAGTTACAGCTGCTGTTATAGCCCCCATCTGGTGGTTGGATATGCTAATTTAGCCCTGAGTCTTGGCCTCTTTCAGCTAGGGGTAATGGATTAAGTGAACCTTCAGTTACTGGAAGGGTGCTGTTCCCCTTCCCTTTCTGCAGGAGCAGCACCTTTCTTTTGTCTTTCTTCAAGGTTTCTCCTTTTCCTCCCCTTTGGAGTTCCACAGTATTTCGCTTTTCCTTTCCCTCTGTTCCTATCTAGAGGATCCTTTTGCAAACAAGTGA
Organism: Phoebastria nigripes; assembly: GCA_035582835.1. Lineage (NCBI taxonomy): Eukaryota > Metazoa > Chordata > Aves > Procellariiformes > Diomedeidae > Phoebastria > Phoebastria nigripes. The sequence continues at coordinate 656,712 of JAYKAV010000234.1, read as the reverse complement.
CAGGTATCTGTAAATTATTTTATTGTTTATTTTACTGATTTTATATTTATATCCTTTTCTCTTCTTTGATTTTTTTTTTTCTCTTTTCTCTACTCACAAGCTTTCCAGTGGAATATGGTTTCATATTGGTTCATTGTGAGACTAGAAAAAGGCTACAAAATAAGTAAAGTGAGGTCACAGCTGTATGCATCTCTGGTTTTTACCTGTGAGTAAAGTCTCTGATTGCCATAAACTACTTGCATGTTTTATCTTTCTGAGAACTATTAAATGAGATTGTTTTGTTAAGGAAAACCAAACAGACCAATACATTCTTCCACTGTCTCTAACAGAGCCTCTATTGTGACTTTTGCAGTAGAAAACATTACAGTTACTGGGATTTCGATTGTGACCAGGAAATATATTCTTTCTGGCATAATTAGCCACTGAAGATGCTGTCTGCTAAGCTGTATACCGAGTGGTGCATACTGGCTGAAGGATGAAGGTTGACAGAGTGAGGGCAAGGAAATATTGAAAGTTAAGTGAGTAGATAGAGTCAAAGAGACTGTGAAAGCAAGATGAGAAAAAGGTTAGTGATGGAGTAGGGCTTGAACAGTGAGGGGTAGAATTGGACTGTGGAGCTGCAAGATAGTTTAGGGGAGATGAAAGGCATCAGAGCAGAGGGAGGAAAGAAAAAGGAAAGGGAAAATAGTCAAGAAGCTGGGAGACAGAATGACAACACTGAAAAAGAGCAGGAAAAGTGGGGGGAAAAAACAGAAAAGGAAGTGAGAGATTAAGGAAAAGTTGAAAAAGAAAATCCTGAAGTACAACTGTCACTGTCAGCCCAAACCCCAAACTGGAACCATAAAGATTTGTCTTTTGGTTTTTATAAAGTTCTCTTGATTTACATCAGGTTTCGTGAGATATTACTGCAGGGTCAGGATACTGACCTGGGAAGGAAACAGATAAGGGAACAGACGTCATAGAATACAAATGAATATAGCAGAAGGAAAGGAAACATAAAGTTAAAATTAAAAAAAAAAAAAGGAAGGGGGATAAAATAAAGATAAACATCCTGAAGACTACTTTACAGTGACTCCAGTGGGACAGTGGAAATGCAGAATCCTGCTAGGCTAGAAGTTTACTGACCCATTTCAGGACACTTGTGTGGCTAGGCTACTTGCGGTAATTAATTCCTGCATACTCCACTGTTGGTAGTAAACCATCTTAAGCCTGAGTTCCATTAACATTAGTTGGCAGGGCTTGGCCGGTAGCAATAAAGTATGATTAGAAGTCCTTAATTAGACTCCCTAAAATATTGCGCGTGGATATTCATTGATTATACTATAGTTTGAAATGTTCAGTTTTAGATAGTTTCCTTATCCAGGAGGTAAAATGTATTGACTATTGGAGAAATGTTATTTCCATAAATTATATCAAATATGTAAATCCGGTGAAACTTTTGAATGGAGAAAAAGAAAACCACCAATATCCGGTTTTGTTATCTGGAAAATGGTATGTTAATATCAATATGGAAAAGGTAGGAAAAGAGATAAAAGCATTGTTCTTCCTTGGAGAAATAGTTAGTTTACAATTCATTTTCACTGTTGTTTTTTGTTACACCCTATCTGTGATTTAGATTTCTTTACAGTTATTATACGGAATACTACATTGGCAATAGAATATTTTTTTTCCTCTTCCTTTTTCTTATCCTCCTTTACAACTTGACAAACACCATTTCCAGATGTATGTTTATCCTATCTAATACACAGAGCATACTTTTCAAGAACATGAAAGCAACAGTGTGTAGGTTACAGAAATGTGAGACTTCATTCACAAGTTGTCCCACAGACTGTGTTTTCTAGCAAGTTATTCTTTCAAATATGTATTGCTTAGTATATTCATTATGTTCATAAAGGTAAGTGCTATTTACCTACTGCATTAATTTAATTGAAGTAACTGTGATTAGTTCAAATACCTGACATAGGGTAGGACTGTACCGATCAAGGCATTTGCTTAAATACATGACTCAGGGCTATTGAAGACAGTGGGGCTAAACACTAAAACACGTACTTAAGATTAAAGACTGAAATATCTTTTAGGGCTAAACACATTCTTTAGTAAATGAACTAAGACCCTAATATATCCCTCTACCTTTTGAGACTTGTAATGCATGTGGGTTTTTCCGACATAAATCTGACAAGCTCTCTGTCAGATCTTGTCCTGATTCCCTACCAGTAAAATCCAGTAAATTCCACTGATCACAGCCAGAGTTGTGATCCTGTATAGATACAGTCACATGCTGCGGTAGATGAACAGGTAATATGAATAATATAAAGCTTCAAGACAGAAAACAACTGGTGAGTAACAGTGAAAATGTCCATTCAGTTTGCAGGTTTGTTTCCTGTTACTTTGGTACTTAGCCTTCTTCACACAATGTGCAGTTACATGACAGCAGTGTAAACCATACCCATAAAGGCTTCACTGGATTTATTTATTTATGTACTTATTTTACATTTACACCACTATTATTGTGATGAAAACCTAAATCTCTAGTGACAAGCGTACAAAGACACACAGATAGCCCCTTTAATTGGCAGAATCAGAAAGGGGAAGTTCACAAGACTTGGCTGAGAGAGGATGAATGCTTCTGGTGTCGCTGAAAATCTCTCCGTACCTGTGCTCATAAGCAGTCTGTGTGAAGCCTGTGTACCCTCAATGAGCACTTTGAAAGACCGCTGTGTCACTTCAATCACAGCTCCGCCAGAAGTGATGAGCCAGAAAACCTCAGTGTCAAATTCTGCCTATTTGAACTACCCAGAGCATCAGCATGGGTAACTAAAATAAGCTATCAAAGTGAGAAGCGCAATTTTGTATTGCAACAATTTGTTTTCTAGAGGAGGCAGAATACCAAAACAAACCAGCTTGATTTATGTGTCAGTTTTTAAGTTCAGCATGCATCTAATACTTAGTCCTGAAAAGTGCTGAGAACCCACAACTCCCATTGAATCAGTATTTGCTTCCAGCCTAAAGAAAATTAGAGAAGGCTATTTCTGAGAGCTGAGGGAGCTGGCACTCAGAGTAAGTGATCGGGATTGGCTTGGCAAGTAAATATCATCATCTTCCAAAATTGTTTCTGATCCAATTCTCATAATGACAGCTAAGCTTCCAAATCAGGTCAGAGTCAGCAATACGAACAAGTTGGAGCTCTTCCTTTTCGCAGTCTAAGTGCTTTTCTGCCCTCCTCTATAGTCCTCCGACGGTCCTTATTTCCGCTTCCCTCTTCTGTGAGGCCTTTCTCACCCCTCCTCTCCCTCGCCATAACAGGCTGCCAGACCCCTGACAGGCTGCAAGGTCTCTCTGCTCTGCTCCCCCAGTTGCAGGCGAAGGAGCGATGCTTTCCAGCCCCCCCAGGCAGACCAGCATGGGTCCCCGGTGCTCTTTGCAGACGTGGACGTAGCACGCTTGAGCATCTCATGTACTTTGGAGCTAGGTTTTAATCTCAAAGCAGCTGGGGAAGCAGCCTGTGAACATGTGCAGCCCTTAGCACTATCATATACTTCCAGTGGCAGCAGAAGGTACTCAGGGATTAATTCTGTACCAAACCTGCTGCTCCTGGCTTCAGCCTGAGGAACTGCACTTTCCTGGCCTGTGCTGCGGGGTCTTCCCTGCCAGTCCCTCCTCCCCAGACACTTACTCTTCTTTTTGTGCCTGCCTCTCTCTCTCTTTTAGACTTGCACTTAATAAGAAGGGCAAAGAGGAATTATTATCCACTGAGTTGCAAGGAAAAGAAAAAACCCACCAGATACTGGCATGCTTTCTCTGTTTTAAGTAGTTTAATGGTTTTGGAGGCTTGGTTTTGAGTACTTGAAGTTGACAGTTGCCAAACCGAAGCACTGAGCAGTTCTATCAAGTCTTAAGAAATTCATGGAGTATTTTAGCAAACAGCCAGGTTCCTAGTTTGACTGCTAAGTATCTATCAAATATTGTCACCTGGAAAGCCCACAATAATAATATTTAGGGAAAAATCTCTGTCCTGGATGCAGCCATGTTTGGTGATGATGGAGGTGGGATGTGTGTGGTGGTTAACCTGATGTGAAACAGACACTGTCTCTAATAAGGTTAATAGGGGGGCTGTGGCCTTTTAAATCCTATCTTCCAAAAAAAGTTCTGTATGGAAATGGCATTTCTTTGTTTTGATGGAAGATTTTATTGGAAACTTTTACCCATTTAAAAATACAGAGAAGCTTAGTAAAACGTCCCTTAAATCATGCTTTCTGTAAGGATTGCTCTCCTTGTTTCTCGTGTGAAGAACAGAGTATCACATGTCTTAGTAAGGCCACCATATGTAAGGGCTTTTTCTCCCCTCATCTAACAGAGCTTTAACTCAAATATTCATTTACATGGTTTTTGAATTCTGTCTAAAATAGCCTGCTTGCAAGCTGTATTTCCTAACCAGGGAAAAAAATCCTTTCCTTAAATATCTCCCTGTGTAACTCAGAGTAGGATATGGCCTAGTGTCTTGCTAAGAAAAACAAAAGCAATAAGAGTTTTAAATGGATAGATGATAGATCCCACTTCTACGTTTTTTATTAAATATGTTCCTCTGGACTGAAGGGCAGGAGTACACGGTATTCATGAAGTCACCTTAGCTTAGCAAGCAATAGTAGTACAAATACTTTTAGCTGTAATTATGAATTTTGCTGGCACATCACTAAATTAGCCAAGTGACAAAATTAGCTGGTTGTTTGGCTAAAGACCAAAAAGAATTAATCTGAACCACTGATGTTACTATTCCTGGGCAGTGCAAGGCTTTTAATAAACCACAGAATCAGAAAGAGTAAAACAGGAAAATGTAGCTTGCCACAAGCGGTGTTTGCTAGGCATATATCACGTACAAACCATTTAACAGATGGGTAAAAGAAGTGCAAGCCATGAGTAAACAGACCTGATCTTGCTTCCACTGAAATAAACCAACACAAATTTTATGGACCCCAAAAGGAAAAGGCTCGTAACAAGTAAATATAAGAATATAAGTCTTTATAGGTCAGAGACTTTGGGGAAAAGGAGAGATCAGTTCTTTCATAAGATAGTGTTAACTTTTCATCTAAATAGAAATGCTCAGTTGCGTACAGCCTTCTGAACATGTTCAAAACAAAGCAGATCATTCTGTGCATCATATATATATATTATTTGAAGACAGACTTACAAAGACTGGTATGAATATCAAAACTTTAATCAGTATAGTTATAGATCCAAGTCCTACCCTAGATGATGGTTGATGCCTTCCACTGGTACAGCAAGTTTGTCATGCAAATGGCCCTTAGAGCTTTAATTGTCGAAACTAAAAGACTGTATAGGCCTACACAGTTTCCTTGAGGAAGCTTTGAAAGCTTATACATCAAACAGACACACCATTGGCAGCTTTCAACCCAACAGTATCAGTAAACTACTTATCTGAGTAGGATAACTGCAGTAAACTACTGAACTGAGAAAATCAAATAATACAAAATTTCAGTTAAATTAAAGTTACTTGCGTTTAGGAATTGAGAGAGAAATAGAATTAATGGTAAAATGCTTTGTGGATAGCATCAGTAGGAGAGGGGATGAAATCGCAGAAGATAAAACAGCAGGATCTTTCTGTGACAGGAGATGGAAATACATGATAATTAACGTTAAATGTTAATTTTCTTTTCGTCCAGATATAAAACTAGGAAATCCATTTGTCTTGCAGTGTTGCTTCTCTTCCTCATGGTAAATACTACCACCATGACAAGTCCTTTAGAAAGGTTGCAGTAGAAATCGTGACTTCTGTGGGATGCCATTGGTAACAACATTAACATGGCAGCAGCTGCATTAAAGTCAAACTTGGAACTGCTGGATACATGGCCAGATGCCATGTATGTGTGCATTCAGAAATGAAGGAAGTACAGTAGAAATCATAATAAATAAATATAGAATAGTTCAGCAATTTTTTTTTTCTGGAGAAAAGAATAAAAGGGGCATTTAAATCTGCAGAGAGAAAAATCTTTTCCCCTCTGCTGACCTTGAGGGCTTCTAGGGCTGGGCACCTCTTGGTGCAATTTAGAGTTGTCTCAGAGCTGCTTACTGTAATCAAGTCCCCCTCTCATAAATTCAAGAGCGCTCCCTGTGCCAGCGGTGGCCAGGAATAGGTGCCGAAAGCTGCCAATGTGGCTTTCTGGCTGAGAGATCTCAGCTGGTTCTTCAATCTAGCTTTGTAAATTGGCAGAAGAATAAGGTTGCCACCTGGCTAGTTAAAAAAAAAAAAAAAAATCAACAAAACCAAAATTAATCCTTGCTTGCTTCTTTCTGTGATGACTTGCACGTGTGCCGATGCACTCTGCCTGAGGTTTTTGAGGAGCGCTGCTGCGCAGGAGCGGGCTGAGCCACACATTTGGCCTGGCTGCTGCAGCGTGTCCCCGTGTCCCCAGCCTTTGCGGGGCAGCTCTGCTGCCCCCGCACCCCACAACTTCTTCTCCCTCCGACTGCACCCGCCGCCGCCGCCGCCACAGCGGCACCAAGGCAGATCAGTTAGAAACGGCCAGGCAGGGGCTGTGTAGCAGAACATGGACGGACTCCAGTGTTTTAGCGAAAGCGGTTTGACAGTGGGCTGTGCAGTGCGCCAGGGTTGCTTTTCAAATATCTCGCACGCCGTGGAAGGCCGATGGGAAGGCAGAAGAGGTGAAGTGGCTAACTCACTCTCTGCAGATGAGGCACATCTCACCATGATGATGAGCTAACGCCACAAACCACTCTCTCTGATTCTCTTCCCAGAGGGCATTTTAGATATGAACCAGCAGATAGTTGCGTGCGGGTTGTATACGTTGTTCTGCCTGTCTGTGTCATCTTCCTCGTGCCGGGCAACTGGAGACAAGTATGTCACAGCATCTCAAAGCGTTAACCACCACTAGACTGGGTATATACCCAGTACCCATAGGAAGGGCTTTGTTGCTCGCTCCAGTCGCTTTGTTAGCTTGTCCAAATTATAGGCAGTCAAGCACAAAGTATTAACAACTTACAGAATCACAAAACCCAAATCTCTTTACAAATGCTTGATAATTTCTGTTACACATAGTACTTGCATCATGAGACTGTTTTAAATGTCGAAAAAAATTGACATTTTTTCCCATCGAAGACCGAGAATGTATGTTACACACAATTTTTAAAACAAAATATTGTCCTAAGAGCCAGGTAGGAGACTTGTGCTGAGCATATTTAAAGCACCATTGACTGCTTTTAGAAAATCCACACAGTGTAAGAGCAGGCAAGATGATGTCCTTAACCCTATGTAAAACCAGAGAAAACATGAGTTTGCCTAATAAGTGAAAGAGATTTTGTTTACCATTTTTAGGGATGGTTTTTTTTTGTATGAATTTTAAAAGTTCTTTCAAATGTCTGAGAGGATTTCAAGTTCTGGAAATACAATTGACTGCAGAGCAGAGGATTAAGGAAAAAGGATATTGAACAGCAAAACACAAGGGGGACACAAAACCTGAAATACCGGAGAAGCACCAGATGAAAAAAACTAGAGGAACTATTGATCTTCTTCCCACTTACCTTCAAAAGCTTATGAACAATTATTAAAATGAGAGGAATAAGCCTAACATAGAGCTGTATTTCTAAAAACCTTGAAACCTTTTTAGATGCTCTAAAAAGAATACTTAAAGCATTTCTAAAGAGCTAGAAATGTCTTTAGATAATAACCTGTTCTGGTTAGCAACAACTCTTTCTGTTTTATACAAATCTTAGTGCAAGATGGAGCTGCAAGGGACGCCATGGGGCCAGCTAATCCATTACCTGAAGAGACAGACTACTGGAAGATGTTTGTCTAACTTCCTTTTAAAAATCTTCAGTTTCAGAGATTCCAAAATGTCTCTGCAATAATGTCCCCTGGAATCTACTCTAGCATCTTACTACCTCTTATTAGGGAGATGTTTCTGTAATGTCTAGCTCAGCTATCGCTCTGCAATTCAAACTCATTGTATTTTTTGCTTTCAGACAGCAGATTCTCTTCTGCATAATAGATAAGCACAACATTACATTATCACTCTCCCTGAAACCTTCTTTTAAATAGCTGTAGACTGTTATGATGTAGACCAAGCAAATACAATTCTTTTTGTTGTTGTTGTTGTTTCTTATGGTTTTTCAAAGTTCCAATAATTTTTTTGTTCAGTTCTAGATTCTTTTAGGAGTCCAATCTATATTATCCAAGATAGAAGATGAAAATGTCGAAACATTTTTTCACCTTTAAAATGTGCAATACTAGGATTCTTAGTCTAAAGTTATATTTTGCTTTGATAATTGAAAAGATAAACATAATTTTAAAAGCATTTAAAGGGTTAATGTGCAATCAAAATAAAAGATAAAAGATTTGATCAAGATAGGGCAAATTTTTTTTGCCCCGGGGATGGGTGGGTTATACTTTAGGACAACAGAATTTACAATCTTTTAAAATTTCTGGCAGCCTACTACAAGATTAATTATTTGAACAACTTCAGTTTAAATATTTCATAGGAAAAAAAGCAGGGTTAAGAAAGAACAAACTGTATTTCAAACAGTACCATTAGATAACCTTGAATGAAACTCCTCAAGACACAGATGACAAATATAGATCCTAGAAGACAGTAGTAATTACTAGTTCCTTGACTTCTCCCTAGGGTTGAAAAAAAAGAAATCAATAATAACCACCATTATCCTAACTCTTCGGCATGTGAGCTTTACCTTCCAAAAAGCACTATTAAACAAATTCAGACAAATAACATAGTACAATCAGTGAAATTCACACAGGATTGGCTTTTGCAACGTGCTCTTTAAAGACAGACAATCTGTCTGGAAAGAGATCTTTTTATTTAAGCAGATGAGAAGAAATATTTGGCCTGATCTTAGCCATAAAACAAAAACACGTCATGCTGTCCTGAGTTAATCAAAGTTGAGCGAGAACCAGGACTGCCACATGGAAATCTGCAGGCTGCCATTCCAACGTTAGAAAAACGATGCTGCTTTTTGGGATGAGTCATTTGACTTGCGCTGCAGAAGTTATGTGTTTTCTTATCTTTCAGGAGAACATTCCCCTCATGTTTTCCATCTTGATTCATGATTCACTCATGATCGTTTGATGATCCCAAAAGAACAACGACCTTCTTCTTGAAAGCATGCAGCCAGTACTGGAAGCGTTCGCAGGCTGCATGACAGGAATACCAACTAGGTTAGAAATATAAACAGGAAATTCAATAAGGCTGGATTTTGTAACACAGAAGTCAAGGGGCAGCTTTGTCACTGACTTGCATAATCGAGCCCTAAGTGAACTCAACAACACAAAGAGAGAGAATGAAAAAAAGGGGAAACACTACATCGTTTCAGTACATGGTTCAGTGCTGGTTTTCTCAGTAAGTCTCCTGTCCTTAATAAATTGTTCCTTGTAGTAAATCTGTTTTCAAAACATGATTTTGGCTAAATAAGATTATCATTAAAATCTTGGCCTGTGGAATAACACAGTGACTTTTTTTTACCAAAATTTTGCTTATGAACCAACTCCAATGAACCATATTCATTGGAAATAGGTACTTCTTGGAAGAAAGAAAATGTCTTTTTAGCAAAGTGTACCTCCTCAGAGGCAAGCTGGTTTGTATAGAGACTATAAGAAGAATAACAGTAAATGTCATTGAATTTCTAAGTCTGAAAATTAGATGATGAATTCTCAATGTAAATTATTATGGAAACTTATCTCAGTTTTTCAGTTACCCAGGATTTTCCTCTGTATTTGGTAAAATGGAGGCTTGTCTGGAGTGAACTGTGATAATTAGCACATTCCTTTTGTATCGTTGTAATAATTCATATTTCAAATCAGTTAAGAAAAGAGCATCTGACTGCAAACAAAAATTAGCGGAATTTGAAACATTTCTTTATATCCCCATCAGAGCCTGGGACACGACACACACATTTTCAACATACTTCAGTCTGTGCATCCTGAAAAAACCCAAAACCAAAACCAAAAAAATGCCTTTGTAAACTTCATAATGAAATGTTTTGATTAAACCAACTACTAAATAGGCATAAGAATTTTGCAAAAAGGTATCATTCTGTAACAAACCAAAACTGCCCATTTCTTACCATTTCCTGGTGAGATGAGGCACAGAGGCAAACTGACTCTCTTGAAATTGTCCCTCATTTCGGGGGTGAACAGGAGAGGCACAATTTCAGGTTCCTGACCTGGCTGGTGACTGGCAGAGGATCAAAGCGCTCCCGGTGCAGGGTTTGTGCTCGGCCCATTGGCAGCCCCAGAGCACCCAGGGGCCCCGCAGGAATGGCTGGAGCCACAGCCTGTGCACGTCAGTCCTGCACTCGCTGTGCCCATGGGAGAGATGGAATCTGAAGTGCAGTGCTGATGGAGTTTAGGAAAAAGAGGGCTTTCATGTGAAAGAGCACCTTCTCCTCAAAATGACATTTCACTCCTTACTTGAGTAAATTTTTAACCTCGAATACAGTATTTAGCACACTGGGGAGCCATGCAAATATTTGGGAGGGGTTTAACTGTGTGGTTCAGATACTTAAGTATGCAGTGAGAACCTGTGTTGTTTTCATTTGCGTTCAGAAATAATGTGGTACGTTTTTCCAGTCTACTGTAGATAAATTCAGTGGTCCCATTCACATTAATAAAAGTCATGCAATATCAGCACAGACCAACACAGAAATTATCCCATAGTGATGTTTAAATTAGTAGAGAAAAATGTGCTCGCTCCATGTAATACCAGCTCCTTTTTGCCCCTTTCTTTTTAATTTCTATTAATACGAATTATTTGAGCATTAGTATATTGGCTGTAATTAGCTTTCATCTTTCCCCTTTTGATTTAAACATTGCCAAACTCCATTAAAACAGCTGTATGAAAGCCAGAAAATGGTTTACTAGTGAATTCCAAGTGCTCGTCTTTGTTGCAGTGTAAATTGAAAGGTCACAACAAGTCATCAAACTGCTTGGTATGTATTCTATTAATTGCACTTTTAATGTGTAAGGCACACTAAAATTATCAGATAAACTTGCTGTGTTCTGGTAAGACATCAGATGTGTCTGAATCATGGTCACAAAACATGACAACATAAGAAAATGTTTCAAACATCTGTTAAAAAACTTTTGATACGGGTCCAGCTCCCTCTTATTTTAATTGGCAGTGACATGCTCACCTCCATGGCTCCTGCTGTCAGCCCCTTTGCTTCTCAGAGCAGGGAAGCCTTCCCCTTTTATTTGTGGGATGTGTTCCGTCCAGGCAAGAATGTAGGAATTCTGTGTTACTTTTAAGTATTTGTCTCTCTTAATTCCTTCAGAAGGTGTGTTTATACTGTATCATTTCTCTAAAGAAACATTGTCAAGATGAAAAATGAAAGGCCTAGGAGTTAGAAAAAAATTAAGACTGTGAGACTCTGATTTAGCTTTATCTAGTATCTGCAAAAATTGATGAATAACAGCTGCAGAATTGGTATTTGCCTAATCCTGCAAAGTGTTGGCTCCTCTGAGTGATAAAATGCACCCTAAATTCCTAGGTTGTAAGAGAATATATTTTTCCCCTTTTTAATTAATCAGAAAACTTACTGTCTTGAGCCAAAGTCTCGTCATTCAATCTCCATTCTTTCCAGTATCGTTATTACTTCCTGATACATATGTGGAGCTTATACTCGTGCATCAGTACTTCCAACAATGTTTAACAGGAATTAAGTATGTCATCCTTCAACCAGATGTCATAAAACAAAGGCCGGGGAAACAAAACTTGTTTTAAAGCAACTTGCTCAGCATCAGATTGGAACATTGATCCCTTTTTAGGATATATTTAGTATTCTATCATATTTAGTCCTTAAAAGTTGAATGATTTCCTCCTAGTTTCAATATACAAATTTATGAAGTTTAATCTTTGAAGACGAAGAAAAAATATAGCATCTTACATAAGGATGTTATGAAATGGCAGCTTTCAAATTGCTTACCCTTTGTAGGAATTATTATGGCTGAAAAAGCTGAGCAACCATTTTGGCTCTAGTAATTCTTATGTACGGTCAGGAAGGCAAGATGGTAGGATAAACAGAAACAAGAGCATTAATTACAATAATACTCTTTTGCAAAAGAATTCCAATTTTTCTCCAGAAATCTTGGCACAGTTTCAAAATGTCAAAATTGGTTTTATTTGCTACAAGAAATTATGTGTTGACTAAATTAAACTACTTTTTCCCTAAAAATTAATTTTTATGCAGAAATTTTCAAAACAGTTATTCAGCTCAGCAGCCAAAAAAAGACAGTAGTTCAATTGCTCCGTTATTACTGATGACGTAGGAGATACCTGTTAAACCCCAAACCTAATTCACTGTTTTCTTTCATCTTACTTACTTGTTGCATACAACTGGATGTGAGAAAAATGTAAAATAGTAGAAATACAATGGCAGCCTTGACTGTTACATAAGGGCCAGATTATGTAAAGGGATTTCCATATAATATGACTAAAATACAACCCAAGTGGAATTTTTACACTAAATTAAAAGAGAAAAAAAAAAGATACAGAAGATCCTTTCCACTGGAATTTTCATTCAATTCCAGATTCAGTTTTGCTGGAAAACATACACAGGTACTGACAAGGTCACAGACATGCAGCAGTTAAGTAACTGCATTCTGCTGTCCAAAATATTCCCGAGAAGTGCATTTCCAAACCACCTGTGAAGATATTCTTGAAACAGAATTTCATCATCTCATGCATAAATATTTGTGCTGGGAAGACTTTTACGTAAATAAAGCTTGGAACACAATCAGGCAATAAAAAAGAGGTATGTTACTTTTAGAGATAAGGAATGTTTCCAGAGAGCTGAAAATCAAAAAAAAAAAAAAAGTTTTTCAGAGTATAGATGGATGGACTGATGGTTTAACTGTGGGAGGATGTTACTTCCTAAATTAACAAATTTTACATATTCCTGTGGTAGGTCAAATTTTGGTTCTACAGTATGTATTTAGAGTTAGTGTCCAAAACTTAGGCTGATGTAAATCAACATAGATCATTGAGCACAGTGTTGTCTGCACTGATTTTATAAACTATCAGTCTGCATTGTGAAGTCATTTCTGTTTTCTCTTTTTGAGAAGAGACTGCACCATGAGATGGGTCCCAAAAGGCTTGACAGTATCACTTTTGAAACTATTTACATTCCTGACACTGCATAATAAAATTTTTATTCTGTTCTTTTGTGATTTTTTTATTGCTCACTTTTGAAACATTGTCTTTTATTATCTTTCAGTCCTGTTATCAATACTGAGCAATAAGAAGACTGTAATGACCTGTTTTAATAAGCCTATTACAGATTTCTATGTTGATTTGACATACCTAAGTGTAGTAAAATGGTTTATGAGGAATAAACAGCTGAGTAATATCACATTCATATCCTTGGAGGTGAAGTGATTGTAGATGAGAAATAAATAGTTGAAGAAGACAGAGTCTAGTGATTTCAGTTTCTGAACCTCTAAGAAACAATGGTGAGTCCGTTAGACACTACAGGGCTCTACGCTTGAGATTTAGGAACTTTATGGTTGGATGCCACATACAAACTTCCTATGTACACATGCTTTCACATGAACATACACATGCATTAATATGGATATAGGTATGCTATTGGAGAGATTTATTTTCTAAAGTGTCTGAGTGCTAAAGGGCCAAGGGCTTCAAAGCAGGCTCGGGCATCTGCTTTCTGGCTCTGATATGCATATGACCATTCAGGAGCTTATGGGCTTGACTGGTCTGAGAGGGTACCTGTGTATTCAGAACCGTGCATACCTACAACATCGCCTTCTTAGCAATTTCATGTATAAATATATAGGAAAGGCAGAGATCTATTTCTGTATCTGTTTACACCCCTTCTGTATATTCATGTTGTGTGTATACGGAGCTTTGCCACGAAGGCCTGGAGAGGTTGATGCTTAATGCTGTCTCATGCCTCAGCCAGGTGCGCTGGGTATACTTTGAAGCCTAGCACAAAGGTTGACTTCACTGTGATGACTGTGTACGTTCATCTGCTTAGTAATACAAGTCCAGACTTCTTTATGGGCAAATGTGCCTCCGATGCGACTGATCAAATAGCGCCGAGCCAGCATTTAAGGAGGTGTCTTTACCTTTGGGTTCCATTAGTCTGTATTAACAGCTGGCAACATGAATGGTTATTGGCTGTTTTCTTTCTTGCTCGCTCGCTTGCTTGCTCGCTCACATCCTCACTACTCAACTGTTTGGACATCGATATTCTTCCGAGGAATACATTTATTTTCCAAACCAAACTGCACATGACTAAAATAACCCGTTATTCCCCATTCAAACACTCTACTCGGCATTTGCACTTGGGTTTTAACAGAAAAGATTATACAATCAGAAAGGAGAAATGCCGTAACGTGACCAACCACTTAAGACAGCTAATGAAGACTGTATTGAGAAGCTTGACTGTTTTTGGAAAAGTGTTAGATAAATATTTATTAACCCCCCTTAAATTCTCAGAAATCAATTTTTTTTTCACAGATTCAAAGACATCGAACTGTCTCTCTGCATGTATGGTCATGCAATTTCAAGTGAACGTTTTCTGTCTCTCCAAATTGTGTCAAAATTAATAGGTAAATTTAGAATTTGATTTTTGTTTTGCACAATAATTTACGAGGAAATTAACTATATGAATTATATTGGCAAAAGTACGCTGTCTGTCACACAGGACTTGACTGTGTGCAGTATTCTGAGCAGAGGGAAGCTCCCTTAGCCCTGCACTCCAGCCAACCAAAAATTGTAAAATCATATTAATAAACCACACGTAGTATAATATAGTTGCAGTAGTATGATAATATAGTCATGCAGCTTTCACTTTTGTAAGAACAACAGACGTTAGCCATGAAATATATTTAATATTGCTGTTTTCACTACCTTTGTGAGGAGACCATACTTGCATATTTGCACTCTTGTCTTTAAACGCTTAAATTCTTTAATAAAGAACTTCATTTTCATTCACTTACATAGAAGAAAGTGACCATGTTTGGATCATGGAAAAAAATCCTAATTAGGACAAAGATATTTTAAAAAATGAACACCAAGACCCATGAAGCTACAAATAATAAAGCCCTGTAACCTACCAGGAAATAGACCTTTCAGCTCTTTTACAATGTATTTACTCAATTTCAGTAAACAAGAGGCTTGGGATGTGGAGAAGTCACTTCCTAAAACATCAGGGTAGCTGTTGTATCTTACCAAGGCAAATGGAGATTTTTTTAGCAATTTGATGTACAGTAGCCGGTGCATTATAAACCCATGATGCTAGCTTAATGAGCAGTAATTTAAGAGTATAGTTAGTCACTAAGTTGTTTTGGGGTAAAACGATGACTGCAAGAGACTTTGAAATGTGAGCAGACACTTCTGTTGCTCATTTCTTCCTCTGTTCAGCTAGAGAAGATTTGTGCAGGCTCTGAAAACCCTTCTGCTGCAGAAACAACCTGAAATTTAGCTCGGACCAAAGGGATAATAAAATATTAGAAATTCCTTTACTAAAAACTCTCATCTATTTTCAGTATGTATTTTTCCATTTTATTTTTTACCTGTCTGTATGTATTTCAGATATCTTTTTGCATCCCATACTATTCTTCAGGAACACTGAAACAAACATTATAAAGACCTTTCAAAGATAGAAAAATAGTTTGTAATAATCATACACTGTGCCTGTCCTTTTTATAAGGACCATCAGAAATGTTTATGCATTATGCACTTATTCTAAGAAATTACAGTACTGTATGTATTCCAGAGATAACATGTAGGGGAATCTCCCCAGTATTAGTTTATTTTGTATGTTGGCATATATTCTAAATAATAGACAGAACTTGGGGATTATTTTTTTAATATTAATGTTATCCTATATATGGAAATACACAAAAAGATGTCTTAACCACAATAAGCCAAACACTTTGACTACTGTATTGACATTTATGCTTGAGAAAGTTCAGGCCTGGAAGCTCTTGCACAGCAAGTTAAAAGGCCAATACCAGCCTGTGACCCAAAAAGGAACATTTCAGTTCAGGCTCAATCAATTGAAAATGCAGGGCCAAAATATGCCTTTAGATGACACAGTTTGATTTACAAGATACACAAATATTTTCCATCAAGCTGAGCTAATTCAGGTTTGTATTTTGCTGTGTATGTAGAATAACTATAATTTATTTATGACCTATTAAGCAGATTGTTTCCAGTGTGTAAGAAATCCTACTTAGGACCACTGTTTTTAAAAAGGAAACTCACAATTTCTTTTATATCCTGTCATCAAAGGCACAAAAGAGAAGGCTTTCATTCTTGTTTTTGTTTGGTTTGGTTTGTTTTTCTCCATGCTGTCTATTGAATGTCAAGAGGCCATACACATACTATTGTACAGTCATGTCTTTGAAGTCTCCAAAGAATTTCAGAATTCTCATAAAGGGTTTATTTCTTGAAATTCATATTTTCCTCATGAAATCATGATTCCTGAGGGACCTGTGATGCCAAACCATCTGTAAGGGCTGTTGTCTTACAAGCAAATTTATTGGGGGGCATCCGAGCATAGGGGAAACAGCATTAAATAATGTGTAGGAGTTTAATGTATGCCCCAGGACCTCATGAGGAGACAATGCCGTGAAGAGAAAGTCTTCCAAACTTATTCCCATTCACCCTTCTGGCCTACCAAGTCCTAGCTGCTGCCAGGAACGGGGGGAACAGAAGTGGAAGAACAGAAGGCCATAGACATCTGGGGACACAATGACATACAGATCAGGATCAGTATTAGTAGATACCGCTGAAAAGCAGATAGTAGACAAGTAGGTAAAAGACAAGGAAAACAATATTCAGAAGCACCAGCATATAAAATTATGTTAATATAATGAAGACAGCGGTCCAGATACTGTACAGAGTGGCCCAAAGCCAGCAGAGCTCACTAATGCAGGGTTACTTGGACTTGTTTAATCAACATAATTATTCCCACGACACCCACCCTTGGGCAGGAAGGGGTAGCAGAAGTACAGTAAATATGCTGTGAATTACATAAGCCTTTGCCATTTTTCTAGCGAGATCATCCATTACAATTCTTTGATTTCATCCTGAGACCAGAATGGGCAGCCAGGACGGAATGATACCAAGGCAGGCTTTGCAGCTTTCCCTGGACCATTTTGTACATCGTACACACGTGCTTCAGCCACCGCTGGCGGTCTGGGCAGCAGAGCCCAGTCCTGGGATGTGTACGCCATCCAAAACTTCTACTGAACTTCCCTGTGGTTTGGTCTCAAAGCATCAGTTGGTGTGGAAACGTAATGTGATGTGATTGAGGCCAATCAGCTTGTATATTGTCTGACAGAATAAGGCATGTGGTACCCTGATTATGCTTGCTTGATGCCTATTTTCTTCTTTTACCTCATTTGAACATTTATATCTTAGACTCCTAACAGAAATACATATACAAAGTGTGTTTACTTGTAACCCATGACCTCGTTTTTACTACTTCCTGATCATAAAGTTACCTTTCTCAGGGACAGGGGTATTAATGAAGGTAAATATACAGTCATATTCTCCCTATGTGGCCGTGTAATTTATCCCTTTACATTAGAGAGAATCAGCAGGTTTTTGAATGCTATAGGTACCAGGGCAGTGCCCAAGCAACCATTGTGGAAGCCTCTGTTCTTTCAGATAGATTAGTAAAAGTAATGGGGTGGATCCATCTTATTATAGGAAAATGTAGTAAGGCAGATTAATGCAGTTAGGCTGAATAACACCATAAAGCTGGGAGGCGTGTTTCCCAGGTTCAGGCTAAGACTGCAAGCCCCAGCGAGGAGTGTGGGGTGCTTCTTTCAGCGGTGAATATGAAGGGAAATGAAGGCTACTGCTGAGACTGAAAGGCTTCCTTATATGAGGACTGAAGTCTCTCTCCTGAGCCTGAAAAGATAAAGTTTATTTTTCCAAGGGAAGCTTTCTTGGGTATCCTCTATTTCAAAAGCAAGAAAATAAAATTGGCTGTATTTACTGGTACAGCTTTTTGGGAAAAAACGGCCTGAAAAGCTACTTTTTAGTTATTGAGAGTGCAAACAAAAGAATCCTGGGTCAAAGCTCACTCCTTTCATAGTCTTTTATTTCTTCAGTATAGATTTGATTTCTGCATAGATTTGATATTATCTAAACTATTTTGCTTGAACGCTTTCATGTCATTCTCTGTATGGGTCCTGCCAAAGGGATATTGACTGTTGACTGTTTTCCTCTCAGGCTTTAAGGTGTGTTTTCAGAAGTGCCTCTAGGGCTTTTTGTTTCTTCTTATAACTCAAAAGAAATCTTGCATGTGCATCCTTTCTTTCTTCCTCTTTACATTCATCAAAAATGAACAAAGGATGATGTGGACAGTGAGTTACAGTCATCCATAAACCATACGTCTATCTCAAGTTATTGCTGTGAAAACTCTACTTTGTTGAAGAGAGTATTTATTGAAAGCCTCTTTTGTACAGCAATACTGTGGAAGTCACCAGGGGTACAACAAAGTAGTAGCAATTCTTTGTTGTTTTGGCTGTTCAGTTGTCGCAGTTGCGCATGCATACCGTGGGCTGGTAGCAGCGATCTCCAGAAGGTCCGTCACATAAGCTTAGCCCTAACGGATCACGGTGCTGCGGGTCCCTCCGTAAGGATTCAGAAGGTCTTTCTGCAATGGCAAACAACTTCCACTAACTTCCCGGGCTTCCAGAAATGCTAATCAGCAGTTCTAGTCTGCAGCACATTTATTACACCCTGACGTGCCAGAGACAGCCTGTTACAAATAGAACTGCCTCGTGAAAAATGCTGTTCCAGTGTTTTATAATAAAGTGCACCAATTAGATGCATTCATTAGGACAAACTGCTTGTCTTTTCTTATATTAGATCTTTTAAAAGGCACAATGCATTTCATAGTTCATTCCGCTCTGTATTATTATTAATTGAACAGAGCACATTACAAAGTTTTAATCCAATAACTGTAAATACATAATGAATAATATTTCCTTGGAGGCTGCCAGGGTTGCAGCAGCCTCCTCTACAGCTTTGCATACTCAGAGTAAGATATATTATTGTAAAGTCCCCTCTTCCCTTGATGTAGGTTCCCCACAGGTATTGCAGGGACATCGCCGGAGCAAGGAATATTTGCGTGTGCAGTAAAAGACAAATGTGTCATTTGTTAAAAGGCAAATTAGGAGCCAAGCCTAAAATTCAGCCTTTCAACTTTTTCTTGTTGAAAAGGGTCACATGCACCAGTTCTTCATGTTGTCTCGCAGATCCCTGGATGCCAAAAGGAAAACAATGTTTTAATTTTAGCAGCATGAGGATTCCTAACTGCAGCATATTATTTATAAAGGGTAAATGGCAAACACTAAATGAAGACAAAAGGAAACATTCTGTTCCTCTCTGGGGGAGCACAACATTATTATACAAGGTTGTGATTGGGCATAGTAAGATGAATTGAGCTGCTGTTCCTACTGACAAGAACATTACTTCTTAGATTCCTACTAATACATGAAGTAGCTGGCACTCCCTGGTTATACGTACGTAACAGATATGATCTACAGCAAAAGGACCCTGAACTCAATGATAAGGATATGGGCTTCTATATAAAAGAAGACTCTAGGGCACATTGAAGTGATTCCTGTTTTTATTGTACATACTAATATTTTCATATGGAATAAGTATTTGCAGTAACTTATGCTTGGACAGTACTCAAGGTGCTTAGCAGAGCTAGTTAGCTTGAAGAGTAGTGGTGCATTAATACAGTCCTATGACCACTAATGTAGCCCTATAACTTCCAATTCCAAGCTATTTTATGGTCAACCAGCATGAAAAATGGTCRGAGAGGGAGATAAGGTCTCTTTGTACATATCCTTCTAGCTGTATCTGTTAACTTGCTGAAAGTTACAGCAACATGAGTTATTTTCAGAAATTCAGATTTACACTCTTAATCAATGAGATATATTTTTGCAGGATTTAGGCCTTTGGCACCTATGAATACATGGTCCCATAGTATTCTTTTCCCAAGACCTGATCCTGTGACAACTGAAAACACTAGGAGAGAATTTCAAGAGGAGTTTTGCACCTATTGTCCTTTTGGCCTGAAAATATCCCACAGCTGTGAAAATTCTAACACCTTCCATCGAGCAGGATCAGATCATAGCGAAGTGAAGCAGTAAAATATATACCAAATGGTTAAAAATAAGAAAAAGGAAAAACATCTAAGTATAGTAGCTACTGAAAAGCTGCAAACCTTGGAACTGGGTTTCACAACAGATAGTAAATCCTAAATTTGCCATTCACTGGTTTTGGTGAGATCACCAAATGCATGATGTTGCTAAGCGCTGTTAGGACTCTGTGGATATCTAGGATTATTAAAGGTTTCATTCTTTAATTCCCATCGCTTCATCATCCTTCTATTAACGGCATGTTGTTGAGTCTGCAGAAAGGTAGTAGTATAACACACACCCTGAGGCAGGGACAGTGAAGCTACAGCACTACACTTTTTGTAAGTAAAGTACTTCTTGGAAGTTTTGAAAGCACAAATTAGAGTGACGTGCGCTTTTACCTGGCAAAGTAAGATCAAATATTTATCCCATTTGATTGAAATGGTTCTAGCCTTTACCTAAGCCAATCAGGAAAATTCATAAGTTTCATGACTGTGAAGGTTTCATTGCTGAGGGCATATTCCATAAAATTATTTCTGTTGGTATAACTAGGGCTCGTTAGTCCACATAGTAATTTTTGAAAAGAAGTGACTTGATGCCTGAAGATGAAATTTAGACACCTAAATCCTAACTGTAATCCTAAAATCCAGCTCAACTACTGCCTAACTCTGGAGGCACCTGACCGCTATAGGTGCCTCCTTTTTAATCAGAAGATTCCCCAGGTATCAATAAATTGACTTTGAAGCATATCTAATTAAAACTCTGTCTGTAGAAGACTGAGCAGATTTACAGCATGTGCCTACAGGATATTAACTTTTTAAAGATGTCTTATCTAAGACTGAGCTTCACTACAAATGCAGTAATAGTAACTATTTCCATTTAAGGACATAAGGAAGAACTAGAACACCAACTCTGCTGTATGTGCTTCCACACATTTGTGCAGGCATGCTCTTAAAAAAAGTAGTGACTAAAAAAATACCCTCAGGATGCGTGAGCACCAGCTTCAATTCAGTCCTGGGCTTAATCTAGAAAAATAGAGCGGACCTCTTCCTTCAGCTATGTTTTATAAGAAAACTATACCCCATATCTTAAGGAGAGAAAACAAGTCCCTCCCTACCTTCAGCAGAGTTTTCCAGGAACGTCCTCTCTCAGTAACCCAGTATGGACATCGGAGTCTTAAGGAGAGAGTAAGAAATTATATGACCTTTTCCAGGAGCATTTTCTGTTGGAAAGCTGACAGTAAAAATACCAGTTAGAATGGCAGCAGGCAGTTTAAAACAATCTCCAGACATTGCATTAATAACCTTGATGCATAGAGAGGTTTTGGTATTATGTTGTATCAGCAGATATCAAAAAAAATGAAGCATCTGACATTATGGACCTTAGGCCCGCTCTTCAGGTCAAACCCACAGGTTTTCTCCTAATGGGAAAAAGAAATGAGTGCTTATGCTTGGGTGCTTAATAATTCAAGCTGGAATGTAGGAAACTCCACTTGCAGCATCTGCTTCAATTTTAAATGAATGAAATGAAATGAAATGCTTGAATGAAAAACTCTCAAATAGGGAAAGCAAGGGAAAGTCTGACTGCTGTATTTCAGGTAACAATTTATTCCTAAGCTAGAAGTAACTCCTGATCCTCCCATCTCCAAAGTCGTCTCTCAACACAATTACATATCTGTGAAACTATTCCAAGTGCTTTGTTTTTTTCACTAATACACAGTAAAAATACATTTTAAAATGTTTAAAAACCTTTTAAATGGAAAAATTATCCTACAGTGGACCTCAAATCTGTTTTAAAACACAATATAGTTCAAATGTCATATAACATTAAAAAAATTATGCCATACCTCAGTTGTTTTTAAAATATTTAAATATTTTAAAACAATCTAAAATAAAGTTGTAATACTGAAAGTCTTCCACAGACAGATTCAGGTATAAGAACTACCAAAAGAATCTGAACATCTTAGATGGCAATTTCTTTTTACCTAAAAAATCCAAAGAATTTTTTTTTTAAATCTGAAACATTTCATAAATGCTTTCAAGTCCTTTATTAAAAAGGGTATATTAAAATCCAGGTGGCATTTATTTCACAGTGTGAGGGTGAATGTTTGTGGGTTTCAAACTCAGTGTAACACACTCTTCTCCCTCTGGCTTTCACAGTGAATTGAACATTTAACTCCCTTCAGCAATTTTGGAAATCTCAATTTGTAGCAATTATGATGAGAAGCCATTACTTGATAGAAAGAAAGAAGAGCTAGTTAAGTTGAAGAAATGTATCTAGATTCCTTTTAAAATAATGAGCACACACAAATAAAAGGGGAATTCTTGCCAGAATTCTACAACCCTCTTTTTCAATTTGCATATTAAATTGTACATCTACCAGTTTCTGTTAATTCAGCAAAATAAGAACTTCTTCTAAAAGTAATTGCATTATTAGTCTACCTTGGCAGTAATGATCCTAAGGTGAAGGTAACAAGTAATCGTATTTCTAACTGTGTCTTCTTTTTAATAATTAGTTGTAAAATTATGTTGGGCCTTTTCTGCTCTTGAGAACTTTTCTCTCATCTTCTGCACTGAGCCATATTTAAACTAAAAGGCAGATTTCTGCTAAAAAGGCAGATTTCTCAAGATTCTTTTGGTTAATACTTGTTCAGTGTGTCTGAAGCCAATATTCTTACACCTTTTTCAGTTGTAAAGTGCTTTACCAGGCATTATTTTCATTTTCATTAAACTTTTCCATATTACTTCATGTTTATAAAAGCTTTAACCAATTATGAGAACAGGGACACTGGAAAAGCAATAACAAAACCTTGACCAAACAAACAAGGAACAAGTGACCACCTCTCCCTCTACACCTATAGCTCTCACAAAAAGAGTAGTTTTAAAACTCTAACAAACATTGGTAGAATACTAGTTGCCATATATCTTTATAGAAGTTTTATCTTGCTTTTGCTTTCAGATTGCTTTTGGCATTTACCTAGGTCAAATTGAATTTATATATATTAAATTTTATTAATATTAAAATATTCCGTTATCTCCTTACTGCCTAGAAAAGAAAAAAAAATGTCTATTGGCCATCTCTGTCAATTAAAAAATAAGTTATCACAGGTGTGAATTTAAGGGAAATGTTTTCTAGCAAGTCCTAGAAACGTGGAGCCTACTACAATCTCTCAAAAGACTSTCAACTGTTGTTTATTGCATATATTGACCAAAGGCTAGAAAAAGCAGTCCTGTATCACAGATCTTTTATGTTTAAACAGAAATAAAATGTTCCCTTTACACATTCTTTTTTCATCGGCTACAAAGATGCTGAACTCATGTGTAAATGTAGAACCCAGAAAAGGGAAAAAACCCAACAGAATAAATTGTTGAGGCTGCTCCAGTGAATACAGTGAGACAGTGAAAATGAATTCCTTTTCATCCTGATGGCTTGCTTTCTTACCATACATTGTTGCATTTTATGAGTCACTCCACACTATGCGAAGAAAAGGCTTGCCACTATAATTTAGAATGTAAACTCATTTTTTTATTTTGAAACAAAACAAACCAAAAACGAGGGTAGAGAGATCAGTGTCAACAGTGTAGTATTATTTGTGTCTTCCCACCTGTCATTGACATCATTTATTTATTCCAGGTCATGCAGGCACTAAGCAGTAATTACTTGCTTTGTTTAGACAAGTCATTCCATTTAGAACTATAGCAATTAGAGATTTTTAAAGAGGGAATTTAATTGTATCGCTTATAACTTTTCTACTTTTAGTTCTAGAAATGTCATACTCATAGCTGCATTTTTTACCTAACATGTATTTTATTTACTGCATATCAGGATGACATAATCTCTTTTTACACCAGATACTGATTAAAACCCTCTTCTGCACTACAGAGTCTTCTTTCACATTTTGAATGTTTACAAATACTGAGTTCAGGGAATAATTCACATTTAATATCTTTGAAATGGTGTTGAGGCTGGAAATATTTTCTGTGTACATGCACAAGCTATCCAATGTCAAACAGAAAGCAACATAATTAAGTTTTCTATGCTTGTAGTCTTAATTTTTCTTTTCCTAAAGAAACTGAAGCAATATACTCTGCTTTTACTATCCTAGGGAATATTAACCTTAAGGACTGCATTGAAAGTTGAGGGGAACAGGGAGGTGGACAGATCAAGAGAGTTGTCAAAAAGGAAATGGAAGATCACTTGTAAAAACCAAAACCAATATTTGAGAGGTAACTCAAATTGATTACCTGTTCTTCAATGAGCAGTATGGTGGAGGGAACATTTGTCATCTAAGTAGTCCAAAATGAGCAGCAATGATAAGCAGTACTGCGCATTACTAACAGTACTGACACGACCTTGACTAGCTACAAGAATTATTTAATGTGATCAGTCTTTTTTTTCTCCACAACACCCACAAGTTAAGAGTTTGCAAATGTTATCCTGGCACTGCTAGAAACAGATTCACATTGACCTTCATATGTCACCAGAAAGGTTTTCTGGAAATTCTTTTGTTTTCCATATGGCATCTTAGTATATTGGAAAGACAAGTGTTCTGTTATTTCTTTAGTCAAGCAAAGCACTCTTTTTTATTGTTACAAAATATTTATTCATGTCACATTGCTTCACAAAGTAGTATTTATTCTGCACCAAATAGTCCAATGAAACAAACTTTCAGTTTGATGAATGGTGGCTAGATTGAAAAGCTGAATTAGACAAGATCAAATTTATTCTGTTGCATAAAGTAGATGTTAATTGCATTTATTTAGTCTGATCATTAAAACATTGGAGAATCCTGCAGTTGGAATTATGAATTAGCATGGCTGCGTCCAAAGGATATAGTAATGTATGTACGGATGTGTATTTATATGTGTCTTGGAGTGTACTTTCGGTTTTTGCAGTTGTGATCTGTGGTGTGACTCTAGGGAAATGTCACAAAAATGGAGATTACCCGACTCTGCTTTAGATTATGTACAGTTTGCATATTTCACAGTTTTTAAACTCAAACGCCAAACAGATTGGTTACATTTGCTGTAGTGAAATTCTTCTCTGTTGTACACTCAGAACCTCTAGCAAGTGGATCAGGCTGACCGTCACAGATATCTCTCCCTAAACAAAAAAAAAAAGAAGAAGAAAGAAGAGTTCCCAAGTAGCACACTAAAAGTCCCTCCTTCTCTAACCTCTGTTCTACCTCTCTTTGCAGACATTTTATGACGAGAGATTGAGGTTTCACTTGTGAGGTGAAAAGGCATCTCGCCTGCTCAGCTGGAGGGGCAGCAGACAAGTACAGAATCAGAGGCAGTGCATGCAACCCACCCTGCAGAGTGGCCAGAGCCAGGTGAACATCTGCAGTGGGTATCCTCGTGCTTCGGATAAAGCCCCCTTTCTCTCCCTTCTGCTCAGCTCTGCTTCGCCTTCTCCCTTCTGCTTCGGCTGAGATCCAGGCAGTCATAAGCTGCTCGGCATTATCCTGCTGCCGTGTTTGCTGATACAGAGTCAGTCTTATCACTGACTAATGACAAGCAAATGGTCTGTAGAGGCACGTGCATGCACGGACAAGTTTCACAGGTGCCAAAAGCATACCCAGGGTAAGACAGCTATGTTTTCTGGGCTGCAAGAGTTAAAACTGGCACCTGCTTACTCCTGGTTGGAACAAGTTTGCTGGATAAACGGGAAGGGAGGAGTAGTAGCAAATGTTCAGTTAAGGGAGAATTGTCAACGTGAACAACATTAGAAAAATTTTAAATTCTTAAAMCATTCATTACAGTATTTCAACTTTTATTTGTACTATTGAAATATCAAAATCCTATCTGATATCCTAAAAACGAAACTTTTTTTTTCTAATTTTATGGTTTTGTTTACAAAACAATGCTTAAGAAAAAAAGGGTAAAGTGATTCTAACTCAAGACTTAATCTTACATATTCATATTTCACCCAAATACTTCTTTTGTTCACAAAAGAAAATATCCTCTAGTTCAATCCTAACCATTTTCACATGCTAAATATTCTTGGACTAACCACTATAGTTTTCCCTGTACTACTTCTATACAGGTACTGGACAATAGTCAAGAAGTTCCTCCTGATCTTCTGCTTACTGATGTAAATCAAAAATATCTTTCAAGTAGAAAAAGGCATTACTCTAGTTTATATGACATTTGAGTTAGATTTTTCAGAGAGCAAATTTTACAGTGATGGTTTGAGAAAAAATTAACAATATGTCTTTGGGAGAAGCCAGTCTTGATACTACATTTGAACTGAATTTTAAACTGTTAAATTTATGTTATTTTTGGTTTTGGTTTTTTTTTTTGTTTTGCAGTTTGGTTGGTTGACAAAGTCTAAAAATTTGTTAAAAATTGGAAGGAGACCTCCAATATTTAAAAATGATATGATAATACTGAAGATGATTCAAAACAAAGATGTGGTATGTCAATAATCAACAGCTAAATTGCAAAAGTATCAGAAGTTCTTGAATATTTCTATTTAAATGAAACTAGCAAACACCAAACAGTTTGCGGGTAATACAAACTGTATTTTTACAAGTATTGTTCTCGTCTGTCAGCTTCGAAACCCCTCTTACTGCTGACTCCAAATTTCTTTGTTGCAATATTTATAAACCTGCTCTCRTGTGTCTTTTAAGAAAATGTGAATTAACCAAATAATGAAGCTAAAATTATAATCTGTTTGATAGCTGTTTGAACAGAAAATCAAAAACTTGCTCTTATCCAGCAGTACGCCGGAGACTGCCTTCTTTTACCAAAAGGTACTCGTTTTATTACTTGTAAAGATAAAGACTAATTAAATGTTACACAGCCTTTCAGTAATTCAAACGCTCCACTAATGAGGAGTACCATCCTGTTAAAAAAGTTATAAGGCAAATAGGTCTGAAGAATGAAGAGAGCCCGTGGGAGCACAGCAAGTGCACCGAGTGCCACCGAAGCAGCTCGCAGCTCTGTTTGCTGCCGTGCCCACAGGGAGCAGTGGCTGTGCAGCAGGTCAGCGTGGCCGCTCTCTGCCACTGTGGCAGCACCTGGCAAGATATTTGTTGGTGCTTTTACAAACATAGCGATTCAAACTGTACATCTCRTGCAAGAAATCTGGCCGTTCAGGAAACTGTGAGAACCCTTCGACTCCAGTGTGGGAAATCACTCAGGACCTGCCTGGATAGAGTTCACAGAAACCTCACGTACCGCTAACTCTGCAAACGTGTTTGCATGGATAAACCTTTGTGTCTTTTGATACGTGTTCTGGCTGTGAGCAGGTGGCATATATCAGACCACTCTTCCTGATGGATTTTGAGTTTAAGGCTCACGACATACCAAGGTCGCCATGGGGCGAGGTGGAAAGTAAAGTTACAAATCATGCTGGGTTTCTTACCTTCCTGCCCAGGTGAACATGCTGTATAGCTATTTTTACCAGAAGCTACTTTCCATTTCCTTCTATGGTTTTTACAGAAAGACAGGATTCCAGGCAGATCAGATTGTGTGTATAGACACATAGGCACAAGTATGTGTGAGTTTATATATATGTGTGTGTGTGTATATATATGTCTGTGTGTATGTAGTACCTACTCATGTACACATTTTATATGCCTATATATGTTCACATGTTTTCCAGTGGTCTGTCTGACTGTAGGAAGCAGTGGATTAATATGTGACTTCCCTGTGCGCTCCCCTTATGCTCAGTTTCCTTTGGACTAGCCGAGTCCCTCGGGACAGCAATGAGTTAGAAAAACTCTGTATTTCAAATAGTTTTGTCAGCATTGTCTGGAGCGCTAAATGAGTGGAAGAGAGCTTAACCTTCTCCTCCATTCAGGTGGGTAAGGGGGGAACTAGGAGTGAAGCTGCCCTGACTGCCCCTGCGTGAGCTGTCCGGCTCCCCAGGTGTGGGGGAACAAAGGCTGCTTGAAAGGGGTTAGGCGACTCATTTCTGAAGACATCATTGATAAAGGCAGGGATTAGGCTATCCCACCCAGGATGAAGTGTAAGGGCACAAGTGTAGCTGCAGACTGTAGGTTTATCCACCTATTTGTGRTTGCTATTTCTTAGAACTCTAAGTGATTGCAATACAGGGAGGAAGGGTTGGTTTTTTCTCTAATTTTATATTTCGGTGAGTAAGTGCAGTCAAGGTTATTCAAGCTCAGTGCTGAGTTTCTTTAAATAGAAGTGAATGAAGGGTTAATACCTCATCCTAGGAGTTTGGAATGACATTTGAGCATGAAAAGCAGGATTCATTTAAATGTGAACCTTTTCAAATTATATTTTCTGTGAACTGGTGCCAACTCGATTACAGAAACGGCTTTTGTACTGATCTGGTTAGTAAACTGCCTGTTTGTTTTAAATCTAATACAAATGCTTAAATTTAGTGACATGCATATATTGTATATATTAATTTGCTTTGAGTATTGGTGATTCTGTCATTCTTAAACAGTCTGTTCTGGGAAATAATGTTAAGGAAGAAAAAATGATCTTTACTTAAGAACTCTTTAGAAGGGTTTCACACAGAAGGAATATGCAAAACAGAATTCATTTTTTATATATATATTACGACTACTAAAGGATCTTACTGTTGGGCCCTACAAGGGACTAAACTTTATTTAGACTTTCCCCCTTATATCTCTAGAGTAATGGGAAATAGCCTAACTGTTAATGAGAATCAAAGTCACCATAAAGTTCTGATATTTATTCCCCTACATGAAAGATCAGTGATTCTGTGATTTGCTGATTTCCAATTTGATAAGTTGTGTAGTCCTCATGAYGTTCATCACCACTGCTATGGGTTACATTCAGAGAGAGACTGGTAGTGGAGCAGCTTGCTGGCATCTGGATGTGATAAGAGGTCATCTAGCAATGCCATGCCAGGTGACGCATCTGTATGTTCACCACAGAAAAAAATGACTTTGCTGCACGGTCTTGTCAGGAAACAAAAAGGCTCAGGGTATCATTCACATGGAAGAAAAAAAATAGGCTTTATAAAAAAGAAATCATAGGAACTTCAGTCTCGCTTTTAAAGCCTTTCTGAAGGAGGCAAAGAAATATTTTTTTATAAAATACAGACAGACCATGAATTTGAAAAAACTTTGTTGTTTCTCAGTAACAAATACATCAATAACCTATAATTAAGTCAGGCTTAGTTGTCTTATGCCCTTCCAGAGTATAAAGAATATTAACAATATTTGACCTTCTAAAAGCCATGTGTCCTGAAAAGCTTCTGTTTCACTCTTTGGAGCTGGCAGGAATCAGTGGGAATTTTCATCAAGAAAATTCTATACAGTTATGTCTCACAGATGAGTTCCCTGAATAGTGAATTGTTTTTCCTGAAAACAGTAACTACTGAAAACCTGAGATGAGGATGGTCTTTGAGTAATCATTGCATAGATATGATGGAAAGAGGTGCATACATCCTACAGACATCCTATATTCCTTATTTCAGCATACCGTTGCATAGATTGTACCAGTAGATGCGTATAGAAATAGCTTTCCTTGAACTTTGTCAGCTAAATGCAAATATGGCACAAAATCTTTTCTCCAAAGGGTTAGGTTCATATTTATGTGAACTGCTTAACTCCAATTTTCTTGTTCAGTATTTCTTTGCCAGAAATAAAGTGGATTCCATCAACAAGCTGAGATATAAATCTTGAATGACTGAGACCTTTGGGAACTGGTTGGAATAATGGATTGAATGTCATCTGTGTATGCAAAGTTGACAGAATCTGTCAATCTTTAGGAAAGCTTTGATGTGTGTGTGTTTATATACCTGTGTGTCTAAGGTGACTGTACTGTGAGAGTCCTTAGTTTAAGTGACAGCATATTTGGATCATTAATCTGGCCCCTCATTCTTATGGCGCCTACCAGATTTCAAGGCAACTGAGGGAACAGTCACATGTTCCTTTTGGAAAGAGCYGGAGTAGTTTAAATATCTTAAGAACCACTATTCCCATGCAGAAAGTGTTTGCTTCCATAAAATAGTTATCTGGGTGTGTCTTCATGCACTGCAATGCCCAAATCTGCATTTTGGCTTACACCTTTTTGACTGAAGTTGACTGCACTGGTACAGATGAGATACTTCTGACTTTCCGTTTTGCCAGCTGAGTTTTGTGGTTTATAACTTCCAGCTCGGGAGTGGTGATGACCAGCTGTAAGTGATAGCACTGTTAGTCACTCTTGTATGCCTGGGAAAAAAGTGTCTCTCTGTGTCCTGAGTAAACATGGGAATCAGAGATACCTGGAGAAGCTGAGAACTTCAGAGAGTGTTTTCAGAAAAGTGTTCTTTCCGTTGAGAAGATCTCAGCTGAGAATCTCCCTCGCTTCCCAGGTGAATGTATCCTGAAAAAGAAAAGTGTGAATCATGCTGCTCATCTTAACAAGTATCCTCATCCCCTCTGCCTAGGGCCAGCGCTTGAGAGACTGTGATATGCACCGAGAATGGGCATTCTCAGCACATGGCTTCACAGAGGTGTATAGATACTGCTACACAAGCATGCCTGTTTTAAGTTGAGCATGCTGAACAGCATGTGGCGGAAACCACGGTAGAGCTTCTCCAGGTACCGCAAAACCACTGGTTTCATTTCTGAGACTGTCAGCAGTCCTCCCGCTCTTCTCTGGGCTTCTGCTCTTATGACCTGGAGGTAGACCTGTACTTTGCCAAAGGTCACCCTTGATTTTTTGTCCTGTTAGGGGAACACAGAAGACAATTCAGTCCTACCCAGCAAAACATGATTATCCTACCTTCCAGCACATAGCACAAGAGACAGAGCAGGGATCTGGCAGCATTCCAGATCTGAGTGTAAAGGGAGCAGAGAAGGAAGAGCGCGAGTCATCCCCCACTCTCTATTCTGGCAGGGAACACTTGTCTGATAAAAACTCTTCATTGCCTCCTTGCATGCTGTAACTCCTTTCCCTCTCTTTAATCCCCAACTGTGCTATCTGACCTGAGCCTGCCAGCTTTCCTTATCCCTGATTTTCTGATGACTGTTCGCTATTTGAATTCATCTAATAATTGATTATATTATGTTAAAATGATGGATGGTTCTAGGCAGATGAAAAGCAGGTAGATATTTGTTACTGCTTTCATAGTTAGCACTCAAGGACAGCCTGCTGCAGGCTTCACAGGAGCCACTGCAAGGGCTTTTCTGAGAACTGGTGAGGGAGCTCCCTCCTTCCAAAGGAGAACATTTGTAGGGGAACTTTCTCATTCCCCAAATAAAAATAAAAGTCTTAAAGAATGGAAATAAATAGATTTTATATTATTAACCTTATATTTTTCTCCAGGTTTATTTTGCTGTAAAATTTCTCTGTAATTGGACCCCCTCAATATCTTGTGGTCTATCACTCTCAAGTGAGTTACTTAATTCATTGCAGCTTTTAACATTGAATTTCTTGCACAAAGGAGATGTTGAATGTATTGTCTTTTCTGTGTTATGTTATTTAGCTTTATGAATAAGTTGAAAGGTATAATGGTCATCTTTGGTACCCTAGAACAGAAGAGTTCTGGGAGAAAGAAATGGAAAAGTTAAATTAATTTTTTTGCATTGCTAACAATTCATAATATATTAATGAAAATCCTCACATGCACCAGTGTCCTTAAACTTCAGGCTTGCAGATATTTCTTCTGTATTTATAATTCCAGAGCACATAAAATGATTATTATACTGCAGTTTAATATCTGAACATTAACACAAGGACAGGAAGCTTGCGGATTCTAGAGGAAAATCTTGATGCATTTACTATGTCTCAGTTCAACAACTTATACTATCCCTCAGCTACTGGATAGTTTCCCACAGCTGGTAGACAGCGAACCTAGACAGAACTCCATAAACATTGATCATTTATTTCATTGCAAAGTTAGCTTTTTTGTTTAAATTGCAGATGAGATTGATTTGAACTAACCTGACAAAATTTGCAATGAAGTAAATTATGAACCTTCATCTCTTCAGCTTCAAAGCTCATCTGTGAAAAGTGGGCAGGTGGAAGAGAATAGCTCTTCTGGAATTAGTTCATTTCAATAACATGGTTGGGTCTAAACTGTCCTGCAGGAGCGTGCCAAGATCGTGGTCTCCCAGAGGATGAGTTAGGTCATAGGCCCTTATGCTCAAGTGTCTTCTCCACAGATATGGAGTCAGACCATGCTACATGTCCCTCATTTTAGACCTGCCTCCAAAAATTGAAGACATATACTGGAACAGAAAGCAAACCAAAAGGTTGTGGTATATAGTTTCCAAAAAGGGTTATTTTTATGTTTAAATTTCCATTCTGAATGTACATTTTAAAAATGAATTAAGAATACTAAAGTTTTCCAAGCATTTCAGTTGGCTTTAGTGGTCTAAATTTCCTGTACTCAGGAGTAAGTATTGTACCTAACTGCTTGGGTTTTGCTTTTCTTTTAGCTCAGAAAATACATCACTGGTTGCTTTCTAACCACCTATTTTTAGTGCTCAGTATCTTGACTTGCTAAAGACAATGGCAAAGGTCTTCACGAATTTGCTGAACCCCACAACCTTTTTAGCTGTATGGAAACAATGAGATCTATTAAGAAAAAGATATTTTTGTACATTTTTTTAACCATCTTAAGTAAGAAATATTGGAAGAAAATAATTAGTTTCTAAATTAGAGCAAATATTTGAAACAAGATTCATAACTTGGATTTCACTAGTGCTGTTACACAAAGCATCTAAAAATTTGAAGCTAAGGGTTAAAACTGTAAGTTAAAGGAATAAGTTAACAATACAAAACATCTTACCTGAAGGATATCAAACATCTAAAAAATAGCTATTAGATAAACCAGAGAACCGACTGTTCTCTAACCTAGTCTGTTGGTATTCTCAAATGAGGTAATCATTATGTAATTATTTTCTTGAGACAGACAGCATCATCAACCACTTTTTTATGAATTTTATGACATGCTAATTTCCCATCTGTCCCAAGTAATATAGAATCTACACTTTAGTTCATTCACCATAACTTAACAGCAAAATTGCAAGAACTAAATGTCTGTTCAGTCCTTCTGAAGGTTAGGTATAGATGAAAATGTTCATGTTGTTTGTATTGGAGGGAGCATTCCCTCTCAAACATGTCTCTAGCATCAGTTATCAATGCCTTCATGTTGACAGTCATCAACAAAAAACACTTTCTTGGTATGGAAATCCAGGCCCAGACGCTTACAGGATTTGTAATACTTATCCATAGCAACTTCAGCAGGTGCAAACAGATGGCTGACATTTCTGTTAGGCCATAAAATGCAGACTACTACTGTCCTGCCACGCCTAACTGGAATCAATTAAGTATGAAGCAGGATATCAGGCTATGAATCACAAGTCATTTGTTTCCTGTAAATTGCATAGTTTGTTGGGGTTTTTTTTTAATGCTTCATTTCATGGAAGCCCCAGGGATGGCAGGAAAAGCAGCAAAAGAGGGAGGTAAGTTCATACTCGAAGCAGTTTGAACTTAAGTTGGAAAGTGAGCTTCCCTGTTAAAATCTCTGAGAATAAAGCTAGTTTTGGAGGTTACTGCCATACCCCACCTCTGGCATCATGTTCCTTCTCGTATGACCTCCTGAACTCCTTTCTAAAATATGCTGGATCAATCACTTATGCTGTGCTTATATGGCTAAAACAGAACCAAAACAAATAACAATAAAATTTCTCGAAATTATTTTTCTGAGCTTGATTGTTTCACTAACGCTCCAAGAATAGTTGTATCAAGACGACTAATGGATGCAGAAATCTGCAGCAGAATTAGCTTCAAGGGACGTTTAAGAGCTTTTTAGCTAGCTTTGGGAACTCAGAGTCTAATATTTAGATAGAACAAAATTGCTGTAAACAGAGGCAACTGAGTGGAAAAAGGACAGAGGGCAGAAAAAACTTCGAATGTGAAATGCAAAATTAAAACAAAGAGGAAAAGATTGTTAAGAATCTAAAAAACCTCCACTATTTTTCTTCCTAGTTCTGATTTGTATAGTGAAATGTAAGAGGAAAGCGTAAATATGATAATAGAAATTTCATTTCACATCATGCTCCTGTTTTATGTCTTCAGTTTTGCCTGAGTCAATCACAGTCCTTTGCTAATTACTGCCACAAAGCTGAATAAATGGCAAAGGGAAATAAGCAACATTTGTGTATAGGGTGAGTGTGGTGACATTATCTCAAAAGAGTAAGTTGATGTGACAATGTTTTAAATATGAGCTGGTAACTGCTAGTGAGCTTGCACTGCCTGTTTTTAACCTTTAATTTGTGAGAATGCTGTGAATAAAGATTAACTTTCTTTACTTAATATTTATTTTTTCAGTGCTTTCAAAATGGAGATGTCATCATTAGTGTTTTGAAAAGTTGTCCAGTTTCCCAGTGCTTTCTGTAGGTTCCTGTTTGTCTCCTGATTCACTCTTCCAGTGGGGAAGAGTGGAGGACCAGCGGAGGTCTTTTCTTGTGTTACCCGAACAAGGAGGATTTCATAGTCTAGAACATCCAGAGTAAAATGAAAATTCACAGATGTTCATATTCAAAGACTTGTACRCTATTCACATACCTTTCAGATAGCCTTGAGCTACCTCGGGCTCTGGCCTTTATTAGTTAACCTCCAAAATATGTGTCATGGAAAGAACACATGGAATCCAGAGGAAGTGATCAAATCCATAAAAGTTGTTGCTGAGCATAGATGTTCAGATCTATATTTGCAAAACTTCCTGAAAAGCAACAAAATTCTAGTAAGTATTCTCCTTTTCTTTCTCCGCTCCCGCCCTCCCCATGCCTCAAAGCACAGGATTTATGGAGCTTGGGGAGTGTATCTATGATGTGAAAAACACGGGTTTAGTGGCTGAATGCCACTACATGATGACTTTGCATCCTAAAAGAGCAGCTCAGCCCCGGAAGATGTAACAGTTCAGAGCTCTTCAGTTGTCTCAGTATCCCTTTAATAATCCTGCATTAACTTCGATGCATACTTTGACATTCACTGGCGTAGGGTATAGAAGCCTGATCTGCCACCCACCCACCCGCTTTTTCATTCACCTAAATATTATCATTTTCAGATTAATTATTAAATCTCATTGTTTTTCCCTAACTGCCATGACTATCCAAGTGAGGAATGTTTTAAAATTTTATATTCAAGAGAGAAAATACTAAAAATGAGCAAAAACCAGATTCATTCAAATTATCTTTTTGTTTTGAGCCAAACTGAAAAATCAGTTATTCGCACAACCAAGAAATGTGTGCTTTCCCATGATTTCCTTACAAAACAAATAAAATATGACAAATACAAGCGAGTCTGTATAAGCAACTAGTTCAAATCAATATTCACAGAGAAAAAATCATGTTGTATGGTGTATGTGAATTGATGTCAGTTAAAACCAAGGAATCTTTACATACTCTGAAGTAAAAACATCACATATGGTTTCAGTATATAGCTTCTATTCTGTTAAAAAAAATCCAGCTTTTTCCTATCATCTTTTTTTAGGAGAAGTAAGCTGTTGAAGTTACATTTGTCAAAGCTAAATCCTATGTTGGAAGCACACAATAGAAACATAAAATGAATTGCAAGAAATGCACATAGAGACTGATAGTCTGCCTCTCATGAATACTTTTAAATATGTATTTCCATTTACTTTCTCCAAAGTTAGAAAGAGCAATAAAAAGAAAACAATGAATTTCTTGTTACTAGGTGGGCAGCTTTTGCAATGGAATTTGGAAGTAATTTATGTGATGGAACTGGCAAGATACACACCTGAGATGAG
Source organism: Phoebastria nigripes (assembly GCA_035582835.1). Classification (NCBI taxonomy): domain Eukaryota; kingdom Metazoa; phylum Chordata; class Aves; order Procellariiformes; family Diomedeidae; genus Phoebastria; species Phoebastria nigripes. Next base: position 620,822 of record JAYKAV010000234.1, on the reverse strand, counting down.
ATGGAGACACTGGGGAGCTTTGAAGGGAAGTTATATAAATGTGAAGTAAGGATGAAAGAGRGGAAAAGGAAATAAAGATAAAAAGATTTTAAATATCTGAGGGCAAGGCAAAAGGAAAGTAAAGGCCTCAGATTCATTGCTGTGTACTCTATTAGCAACGAAGGACCCAAGTAATATGATCAGAGTGAGTTTTCTTTTCTAAAACCAAAAGAAAATATCAATCTAAATTTGTTTCTGGAAGAGAAAACATGCTCGTAGGATAGAGGTTCTTTTCCATCACTCATTTTTGAATGTCAGCGTTCAAATAGGATATATATATCAAATAGGATATATATCCTGATAAATATCCTATAGTTAGGATATTTAATAGGACAGGATGTCTTATGTGTGAGTTCCTCTAGGGAAGAGCCATATTCTGCAGAGAAAATGCTAGTTTACATTCACCTGGTGGCGCTAACTTTTAACTCTCCAAAAAGAGACCATGGGATACACATGGAAAGTATCCCTACAGTGTCYCCAAGCATGTGCCTTTTTTGTATCTGTGCTTCCACCTCCGTTTTTTTTGTTGCTATTGTTGATGTGCAATCTCAACTTGCTTCTTTGCTATGTTAAGGTTGCTGGCATTGTTATACTACCTTCCTTGGATATTTGCTACACCTTTTACTGGCAACCGAGTGAATAGAAATTAAAATTCTGACATTAATTAGCTGAGAATCTGTACGTCATTGGAGAGAGAATATATTTCTAGAAAATCCTTCAGTGAGAGTGATTTTGAAAGCTCTGTCATGGCTATTGGATTTAAACACTGAAGGACAAAATGGTACCTGGGACACCTGAGCATTTCAGAGAAAGCCATTGTTAATAAAAGACTAGCTAGAGAGGCTAAGAAGAAGCTTGGAGGGTACAGCAGAATGAAGGCAGTTGGGTGAGGGTCGGTTCCTCACTTTGGCAGAGCACTCACTGTGCTCTAGAGATATTGACAGAATCAGAAGCCTCCTAGAGCAACTCTTTCTACAAATGAGTACATAATAAGCTACCGTCCGTGAGACGTGTTAAAATTCTGATGAAAAGCACGATGCTGTGGTTATTTATACCCTAATTTCGCAAGAGGAAGTGGAGATATTTATGAATGATTACTAAGTCAAATACTCTGATTCTCACAAAAGGCTTCTGATTTGTCGTGACTTGCCACAGAGTAGGGATGAATAAAATGAAGAAAATAAAGAGTGCCACATCCTTTCAGATGAGAAAGGAAGTAAGCTGAAAGTAGAATTGGATTGGCCGCAGGTAGTAYGCTACCCGTCTTTCATGAGAGTGGAAGTGGACCTCATGGGCATCTTGGTTCTTTGGGAAAGAGTCAGCTTGACTATGTGCTGGACACTTATCCAAGTACTACTTTGATTTAGATTAATAAATGCTTGAGACTTGAAGTCTCAAAAATGAAGTTGCAGAAACCCTGACGTAAATCTACTGAAAGAACAATACATTTCTAATGTGAATAACAGCTTTCAATTCTGTCGATACTGAAGGAAAAGTGAGATATAAATGCTACTTGTGAGATTAATAAGAAAACTCTGAGGTGTCAGCAAATGCATTAGGGAGAAAGAAAAGAGCTAAAAAGAAGGAAAAAGCTCAGTCTGGATATTGGAGATGATTGAATATGGAAGGAAAGCAAGACTGAAGGCTCAATCAAAGAGAGTTTAACAATCCAAAACTTAACTAGCCAAGAAAGAGTACAGCAGATCGGCTGAGTAGAGGAGAAATTAGAAGACAACAACAGAGACTGAAAGAAGATGTTTGATGTCACCAACAGCAAAAAAAGGCTGAGAACCTGACATGCAGAAAAGCGAGTGCCAGGCAGATGAAAGAATTCAGTGAAGCACATACGAAAATAAAGAACTGTTAAAAGGTATTTGTTCAAAATGTAAAAGAGAACTATCTCCACTAAAACTCAACCATCTCCACTCAAATGAAAAGGGGAAAGCATAGAAAAGCAGCAAGTCCAAGTAATGTRCTAGTAACATTTCCCAAGTGGATGAAGAGGTTGTTTCTGGTTCTATTGACACTTGGCAATGGACAGTTGATTTTGGTGTACAGTCCACAAAAAAATTATTTTACTTGACATGTTCAGCTGAATAGTATAGACCTATGATTTTTCCTCTTCTAGGAAATCTTATTGTATTGCGTAGTATAAAATTATGAAAGAAATATCATAGGATTACCTTAAGAAATAAGGTAAGAATAGAGTAACAAAATATTGAAGTAAGAAATATTAGTAAGAACTAAGTAACAAAATATTAGTAAGAACTCAAGGTAGTGTATAGTCAGTTTAGCTTTAGTCATACTAGTGAAAAAGACAGTGAGCTGAATAATGTTAGATGTGGGAAGGGAGACATGAACCAAGATCATCACAGGTAGAGATCAGACAGCTAGACCAACCAGAAGCAATTCATAGCTGTATTTGTTACCTTAGATAGGATAAAACAACTTTGATTAAAAGTAACTACATTTACTTCGGTTTTATAGATAGTAAATTAGTAATATATACTAATATGCTAATATGTATGCTAATATATACTAATATGCTACCATGCAAATAGCAGCTCATTCACCTTGCTATCTTCAGCTAAATCTCATCCCTTGCTTTAATTCATTATTTGCCACATATTACTGTATCAGACACTGTAATCGTACCCAAATGTTTGGTAGATTCTGTATACTGTTGATGCAGAATTTCTGGGTTCTTATATGTTTCTTTTTTTTTCCCTTTTCATGTATGTTTGCAATGATTAATTCCTCCTAAATGTACTCTAACGCTTTACATTTTTTACATGGATGTTAGACTTACAGGCTGTAATTACCATGATCTCTAGTCCTCTTTCTGAACATAGGCAGTACTGCTGTGATTCTTCAACAACTTGGTAGATTTTCTTGAAATCTTCATCACTGGGCCTGCAATCCTACGCACCAGTTCTCTCAGAATGGTTGGCTTGAGGTTTTCCCATTCTTTTACCTCAGTACATTCAACTACTTACATTATTATTCTTTTTATCATGGTAATTTCCATTTCTATAACTTTGTTCCCACTGTCTCGCGTGCTCTCATCCCTAGCTCAGTTGTCCACACTGAAAACTGAGGCAACATATTCATTTATTTCAAGAGTACAGAAACCTCTCTGCAAAGATATTCACATCAGAAAGTCCAGTTTTATGTTATCCCTCTTTGCCTCTTACAGTCTTTCATACCATTTGCCTACAATAAATTCTGCACCATCACTTTGTTCTTTAATTTTTCTATGCAGGGCACATAGTTCAATACCTCCACTTCGTTGGTACTCGTCCTCCAACAGGTCTCTGGTAACTCTGTTACTTCCAGCCTGACGCATTTCAACATTAATTCTGTTTCTTCATTTTGCTCCCTAGGTACCTGGCATTTCTACACAAACATTACTAACTTGTTTATATTATGATGGTTTTCTCTCTCTGTTTCATTAAGAATATGTTTTCTAGCTTTCAGTGATGACATACACACCAGTTTCTGTGGCAAAGGGAAATAACAGGAATCTGGGGAGACACATAGCTTTGCTAGTCAGTTTTGGTTAATCTTTTGTCAGTGTCGACAACAGCCTCCAGTTTCTCTAGCCCACAGTTATGTTGCAAGTTGAATCCACATGATTTCTGCTGACAAAGTCTTCAGAGCAGGTGATTTGACTTTCTGTATGATTTCTGCCAAGGCATTTTAAAAGATTTTTTTCCCTTCAATGTAAGAAGAATTATCTAATGGTTTCTGTTAGTGCTCATTTTCAAATTATGGACTACATTTCGATTCAATCTGTGTCAAAGTATGTTTATTTGATATGAAATAACACTTTGCACTTTGGTAGTATCTTCTGCTTGAGCAAGTCAGCTTGCTTTACAACTATTAATTAAGCTTCCTAATGCTCTTTCTGATAGCAAAATGTAATTATTTCAGTTAGCACACGGGTTAAAGCAGACATACAGAAAAGCCACAGAAGAGCTGCATCTAAAACTCAGTCCTCTGATTTAGCTGTGAGAAATTATTTGCTCTCCGGTTTAACTTGGCATAGCTGGGTTAATGTTCCTCCAATCGACGTCAGTGTCGGTGCTTGGGTTACCTGCTGAGGTGAATTTCATATTAAAGGATTTATGAGTAAATTATTCCTGTAGGGTTTGTTAAGCTTTCTCTTAAGATCAGATTTATTCACTATCCATATTTGAGCACTACTGTCTTTATTATATGGTTTTGTCCTCATTCCTAGGAAACAGTACCAGAACCTGGAGATTTCCAAGGCCTCTGGATGTACAGATTTGAGCTGTAAATATATAAAGGAAAAATGAGCAATAGTTCCTTCTCTTAAGCTCATTCTTCACCTCACAGTTATAATCTAGAAACCAATCTAAAAACCAAATAAAGCGTTAGAGGAAATTATAAAATTTGGATAACCAACACACAATTCTGTATATAATACCAAATGAGCAAACTGTCTGCTGCATGTAATAGTTTCCTCCTCCCTACCCCCATATAAGGCTCTGCTCCTATGAACTGTCAGATAAACAAACAAGCAAACCTTCCTGTACCTATAACCCTGTTCTTAGGCATCTTCTAATGATGAAAAGCTTTTACTTGTTAACTGCTTAATTATCCAATTGAAAGTCTGTATAAGCCAAAGTAATAGATTGCAGACTTTAATGTGTGGGGGTTTTTCTTCTTCTTTTAATTGAGTTTTTGGCAGGTAAAAGTGGTAACGTTGATATATTCAAAATATACCTGTGATGAATATCCTGGAATGAAGAAAAGTTAAGAGAAAAATAAAAATCCTGCCATGCTGATGGTAGTGTACACCAGGTAAAACACATTAATGTACTTTGATGATTATGCTGAGACGAGTAAGAGGGAAAAATGTCACTCAAGTAATTTTTAAAAATATAGATGTAAAGGATTTTGGTCTGTGGAAAACTTAGATGAGAGCACCTAGTGAGCTTCATTACCTTTAGATTTAGGCAGATGGTGAGTGGGTTTATTTCAGAGTGAAGTTTTGGACTTACATGCCAAAAGTTCTCATACATCCTGGCTTTGGCACTTAGGAGCTTTTTTAGGATATGGCCCTTATGGCAGGAATATAAAATTCTTACTCATGTTGCATTGCAAACTGTTGCACCAGACTTTCCCCTTTTTCTACTTTCTACATAATGTGAGCAATTTCACTAATTTAATGGTATATTGTAGTGCTTTCCTGTTGTTGGATAGTTACCTTCCACCATTTGTGGTCTTAATGAACTTAGATCAAATATTTTGGAGTGAAGTACTGCTCAGTGTGAGTAGGAGCATCACAAGACAGTTCATACAGTGCATAAGTCATCAGAATATTTTGAAAAACCATGTAAGCATCTCCACAGTTATGTAAAAAAAACATAGAAATGTTTGGTATCTATGAATTCTTTTTCTTACTAAGGAGTCACCCTTTGCCTATTTATGAATTTTTGTTTTACTCTCAGGCATTTGTTTTTCTCTGTTCTAGTCCAGTTGCTTGGGAAATAACTTCATAAAGGTTTTCTGCAGAAAAATAATTATTAGTAAGAAATGTAATAAGAGATTACATGTGGAAATATACACACGTATTTTCTACCCATGTTTAAGTTTCCTATGTCTCTGCAGAGAGTGTCACCTACATCTAATTAAGGAGGTTTATTTATCTTGCATCTTGTCTCGCATACTATACCGACTTGAAGTTTGTAATCAGTGCATAGTTAGTGGGCAATCTACTTGGTTGATAATCAGCAGAGGAAGAAGGCTACATACTGAGAATTAGTTTCCCCTTCAGAATTGTCTTTTAGCTGAAGATGGATTTATCGTCAACAACCTTTTGTAAGACTAAAATAGTAAAATAGATGTCTGTGCTTCATTACTGTGCCTTTAATATCAGAATCTCTGTAATTTAATCCAATATTAATCTAGCTTGGTGGTATAATTCTTTAAACACCTATTTACATGTTTTCACCTGGGATTATTGACCTCAGTACTTCCATTTTATGGGTGTTGATAAATAGATACAGAAGAAATTTGTCCTTTCCGTTTGTATACCCTGAGTGGATCATCAAGAAGTCCATAGCATCAATAATACGACCACATCCCCATAAAGCACAGTAATGCTTTCTTCAGTGTTCCATAATTTGGATGCATTTGGATATTGATGTATTTGCTCATCTTGAATTATAAAAATAACAAATACTGTGAAATCTTAAGCTGATAGTCTGTGAACCTGAAAATAAAAAGAGAGGCTTTGTTTTACATATGGTATATTTCTGTTGTTTGGATGGTTTTCCAGATAACCATCTGTAACAGAGAAAGGATGGCAAGAAAACTGATTTCTCATACTTGGTTGCCAAGATTCATGAATATCTGCTTAGTATGGCACGGTGCCTAATCAGAGGCTGGTTGGACCCTCTGTCACAGGTTTCAAACAATAATGTGTTTAGAGCCTGCCTTTGGGCAAGCCCTTTGGCATCTATCTAACAAATTTCTGCACATATGATTAAACTTTGTGTAGAACTGTATCTGCTAAAAAGAAAGAAAGAAAAAAAAAATAAAACAAAGAAGCAGGTGAGGAAAAGAGGAAGGACTAATAAGACAATGTAGGAGAACACAAAGCCAATTCTGACTGCCAGCAAAAGCATACTGCCTCCGGTCAGTTGAAATCTAGGGAGATTATTTGGGCCAGAATATAGAAGTGTGAGTAACAGGTGATAATAAACAATAGCACCAAGAGAGACCAAAATCAATCACCTGAACTTAAGGCACATGTTACCCAGTAAACTTAGTAAGTCAGTAAGGTGGGGGGCTTGATCCAAACTCTGCTAAAATCAGCGTGAAGGTTCCCTAATATCTTCAGCAGACTTCAAGTTCCCTAGTACCTTCTACACAAAAAGAATCCATCTATATATGGTTGTATCTGATCCAGAAGAACACATATCACAACAGCAGGAGTAAAATCCAAGGGATCTAGCAAAGATCTAATATGGCAAAAAAAAAGTTTTGTTAACTGAAATACAATGGAAGTAGGCAAATGAGCTCTTTATCTCAAAACAGAAGTTTGTTTTAAGCCCAAATAGGTATACTGATCTATACATAATTGTATATAATTATACTTGTATAATGCTTTCTTCTTTTTTTTACTTGGATTGTGGCCCATTTTAACGAATCTTCTCTCCAGTTGTCTATAGGTAGAGGTCTCCTTGTTCTTCTTAAGAAGATTAATCGAGTGAAATTGGTATGGCCTTTGTGAGAGAGATATTTGATAATAATTACTATTTCTGTAGTTATTATTTCTGCCATATATAATAGTATGTAATTCCTGTTACGTAACAGCAAATAAAAATAGTGCTATATTAGCCCTATTTTGATACTATGATGGGAAAATCATGCTGTGCATCCTTTCAATTAAGGTGATTATTTTGTTTTGCTAAATGGAGAACATTCCCATAGAAAATACAAAATGAAGGCTGAATGGGAAAAAAGATAYAAAAATTGACATACCAAAAAATCTCAACTCTGCATTCTGAAGATGTAAAATCCAAATGCGGAACATGCTATAGTCTGACAGACTTTCTGTAATGTTTGCTATGTCTTATTTTCTCTGAATTTATCCCAAACAGCTTTCGGAACTCATGCTAGAACTCACATATTTTCATTTAAGGGGGCTGATTCCTTGTGACTGTGCTGCAACAACTCCTATATTGCTTTTCCAGCAATTTCACCCCTGACTTGTGCATGAATCAGAATTAATATTATACAGTGGATTATCAAAGAGGTAAAGAGGCAGTGAGCCATCTCAACTTTCAGGAAAGACTGTGTATTTCTGAGAGACCCAAGCTTTCTGTCATGCTCGCGATCTCACAACAACAACAACAAAAACCCCAACAAAAACCTAAACTAACCAACAGCATGAAGTCAGTTTTTCCTCCTTAGTGGCTTCAAAGCACCACCTTTGACACCTTTTGTCACCTTTTGACATCACCGAAGCAATTAAAAATTGCTATCTGTCAATATTTGATCGTTTACTCCTTTTGATCAGTCCTCAGGTGTGGATGATCGTCTCTGACCTTCAACATCCATTCCTTTCATCTCCATTCTAGTGCTTAAGAACATTCCTGTACTTAGCCTGTCCTAACACTTAAAACTATACTTCACTTGTAGTAAACAATGATGAAAAATCACTAAAGCAATCCTTTTGTTCACTGTGGTGACATTTCCTCTAATTAAATTTTCATCTCTGAAGGTATTTGGGCCTCTCTAGTCCATCTGGGATATGTTTGCCCTCAGCATTGCCTCAGGCCAAATGTATTTTTGTTGATACGCTGAACAGCATGCTATCCTCAGTGGCTGTGGGTATTCCCCACTGGTGGTTTATTTAGAAGATTATTTCACCAGTTTCAAAGTACTTTTTCTGAAGTCTTTTTTTTTTTTCTTTTTTTTTGAAAGAGAGAGTGAGCGCTGAGTGCCCCCCCGATGCCCTCTCTTCTATGAATCAATGTGATTTTCTGTTCTTTTCAAGGAGGTTTCTGAACAGGCTATATGTAGACATACGAYGTGATAGAGGGGACTGTGCTTCCACAGAGGTGGACTTCCTTTTCATGATACCTTTCTGTGCTTTGAGCATCAACCTCAATTAAACTGATTAGAGGAAACTGATTTGGGAAGGGAATTCTGACTTGCAATACAAAGAACAATAAAATATTACGTGTAGCAAGAGGCTTTGCAGGCCTCGTTTTATTACTCTATGGTAGGATGTGCCTGGCAGTAAAAAATGGTTTGCATCTCTTTTTACAGTTCCTATACCACCTCTCTCAGCACGTGTCTCAGCAGCCAAATTGCAAAAGGTCATTTTTGCACACATGCACAAACTACTACAGTGAAAGATATAGTTTATTGACTTAAAAAGAGAAAGGCATAGATCACTGCAAAATGTAATGAAAGTGTTTTCTCATTTCCATTCAGATAATAGAGGCCAATGGGACTAATGTCTCCATATTGGCTATGCATCATAGATGCTTTTCTAATTCTTTTGAGATAATAGAGGCTTATCCCAAAGAAAAGACTGCATGAGTTCTTTTAGTATAACTGTTGATTTGACCGTACTACAGCTCTGATATAATTTAGGAATATCATATTTCAGTAAAAGCTGAGGTTACATTTTCAAGGGAATCTGATTATTCAGTAATTAACATTCTGAAACAATTTTATCATACTGAGAGACCTGGGCAAAGGTAGCAGCCTTCATTACCAGAAACTATCACTTTGCAAATTACTTCTCAAACTTCTTAAAAACCTACACGGTCTCTTTTTCTTTCCCCCCAACTTTTGCACTGAGATAAATGCAAGGGCAGCTTGCTGAAAGAAAGGAAAGGACATGGAGAAAAATAGGAACAAGCCATCTGTGGATTAATGGCATTTTTGTGGTTAAAGTTCATTAATTCCAAATAAAATCATGCTGTTTGGAAAGCAATATTACGGCTTTCAAAGTTGTATAGTTTGAAATTTCCTTGCTTTGTAGGTCAAAATTGGTAACTCGTAAGGAGTTGCTTTCTTCACTAGGTTAAAAATATTGGAATATCACAATGGCAATAATAGGTCATTTAAGAGACTGTGAATGGTTTGGCTGTCCTTATTACTTGGATTGCATGTATCTTACTGTTGCACACCCCAAGGAGGTGTACTGTCATTTCCACTTTTGCAAATGGAGTGAAAAATTGGGATGTAGAAGTGACAAGTTGGAACAATGACAGTGTTTTTTGCTGACTTTGCACAGATGCAACTGAAACAAAGGAAAAAGAAAGAAAGATAGCAGAGAGCAGGACCTGTATTGTTCTGGTTTAAGGTTTCAGTCTTTGCTGTTGGGCTACAAAGCTCACTTCTCTAGGACACCTGTGTAAATGCAGAATTCCTCTTAGGATATCTGTATTACTTTGGATTGGCCTCAATATGAAATCAAAGCCTGGCAATGGCAGGCAAACCGCCTGACTGACCACACCTACACCAAAGAGCTTGAAGAGCTAGGGATATTTGGTCCGGAAGAAAAGTAGCTTACTTCTAAGAGAAAGCTGTGAAGTTATTGCAATGACTGCCTTGGTAGTTTTGGATAAATTCTGTTAAGGGTTGAAATACCATCTTGGTAAGTTCTGAGAAGTTTTATGTTATCCTTTAGGCTTTTCTAAATCTTTACACAAATCTCTGATTATACTTTCTATCTCTGAAATGCTAGTTATGCAAGAGGCAGTGAAATGACATTATAGAATATGTACAAATATTTATTTGGTCCTGGAACTTTTTCCTTTTCAGAGTTTTGTATAGTTCAAGTCTGTATACTCAGACTAAACAAGAAAAAGGCATATTCTATTACTGCATTTGTTCATTTTCTTCTTAAAACTGCATTAGTATTCCATACTTGGAAACTACTGTTTTACCCACCCTACATGGTATAACTAACTCATGAAGGACAAATCTGCAGAGAAACGGGTCCCAGGGCTTCCTTTTTGCAAGTGAAAAGGACAGGAGTTTTTTGTCAGCAAACATGGAAATGTACACAGCACAAATCTCGCATTAGACAGAAAAAGAAGAGTTACAAGAGCAATATAAACCCAAATTGCATTATGAACTTATTTGAACTTTAAAGAATAGCAGTAGCTGTATCTCACAAGTAAAAACTATCTGTCAGCACTGTTAGGCTTAATATTTTATCTGGGGAGTTCAACCTACCTTTTAGGTAGCAAGGGGGCAGTCTGTACTGACATCAAAAAACCTTCAGTTCCCTAACCAGAGTCCAAGCTCATGTCTCTTTGCTTATAAAATGAGCAAATTTACATGTATTAAAAAAATCATATAAGATTCTTAATGCCTTTCTAGCAGTAATTTCTTATGCCATGTAATCTCATCTTGAGGCAAAATATTTGTTCAGATAACAAATATTAGCAAACCAGAAGAGACTTGCATAAAAAGCAAAGAAAAAGTATTTTATGACTGTTAAATGTTCCATTCAGGCAGTTTCTCCACCTCTTCCAAAGGACTCTTCTAATAAGGATGCCGATCTGATTTTTTAGGAAAGCCTTGAGGAAATCCAAGCACCTTAGGAATCTACATAAGAAGATACCTCATCCTTCTGGAAACTTGTCAAAAACGAGTAAGACAAAGGCCTTTTTCACTGGCTCAACGCAGTCCAGGTAGGAATGCACCTGGCACTGGATACAGACAACAGCTGTCTCACCAGCATCTATAATCTGTACTGGTGGCTTCCTGGCTGTACCTGTGTGCCCTGAATGCAAAAAGCATCTGTTTCACATTTATTCATTTACTCAGATGGCATTATCTACATTACTTGCTACCTTTGGACACAAGACTCTCATTTATAATTCATAGTACACAGATGCTTACAGAGAGTAGAAGCCTTGGCTACATTACCTGTCACTCTTAGTATATTTTGTATTCATGGTGGGTAAATATACAAGTATAAAGCTGCCATATTGTGTATGACTATCTATAATGCATTAGCAAACAGTTGTTTGATCATTTATACTGTCATTCTTTGTGGTTGAAATGATGTTAGAATGAAAAAGGAAACAAACCATGGGTTCACTCTCCCTGTTTTTCTTTTTTTCTCTCTCTCTCTCTTTTTGTGTGGTGTTGGTCCTTTATAAGTTTTTTGGAAAATGAAGGTGATTTTGTCTCGTTTTGTTTCTCTTGCTCTTCTCGTTGTACTATTATCATTCAGTACTCGGTCAGCTATTCACTAAGTTCACCAGTGCAGCTGGCTTCAGAAGAAGATGCTTCCTATTCTTTGCTTTCATAGGCTCATAAATCCAGCCTGCTGAGAATATTAAAAGGAGAAAAATATTCAGGCAGGAATAAAGCATATCAAAAAGAGAAAGTGAATGTAACAGGGGAAACATTTACTCAAGATTACATATTAAGCAATTTGCTCTTTAGTACTGAAGGAATATATAGAGAGAATATATTAACTGTACTTACCAAGAGCCCACTGCATCAATCAAATGCTGTTAAAAACAGCCATTTTTGAACAAGAAGAATATTCTGTATACCTTGTATTGTTTTTAAAAGCTATTTTTAGTGCAGTAAATATTAAAGAATGTCATTGTCCCTTGCATGAGCTCTCACTCATTTTTTAGGAGGACAACTTTGCCAGAGATGCTTGACTTAAGAACCCATTAAAATGAAAATGTTCTCAGGAGCCTTGCAGGAATAGTTCTTGAAGACATGGGCGCCAAGCATGCTTGGCAGCCTGGAAAGCTTACAGAGCTCTCCTAACAGGAATGCCATCACATTAAAGAATTAGCATAGCCCCAGGCAACAGTCTTTTTCTTTTTCTCAGTAGATGTGAATGACATTTTGTATCTATCTGAGGCACATTTTAAAATATTCCTTATCTGCACGTAAGTTTTTTACGACTACATTAAAAAGCAAAAGGTTGGTTTGTTGCTGTTGACATTTGTTCCTACTCCTCTCTCTCACTGGGCACTACATCTCAAATAAAGCTCTGATGTTCCTCTCTCCTTCCACAACTTTCTCACTCTCTCCAAATATTACTACTGCCTCCTCCTCAGACTCTTTTTCTGCTAGGCAGAACCTGTTCTGTCATTCTTTCTAATCTCTACCAGATGCCACAAATTCAGCAAAACTCCCACAAAAATCCCTGTAAAGTCTTTTACCTTCTCAGCAGTGCCTCCAGATTCACTCTTTGAGAATGCAGATAAAATATATTAATAAACACAGAAAGAATCTGAGTATCGGTATCTGAAAACCTAAAATGAACTTCTCTTTTCGCTGACCCTAGTCTATGAGAATTGAAGTCGGGGAAAATTGGAGAAATAATCACTCAGCAGCCTCATCAATCAAACCAGCAGCTTAGGCTGCTAATTATTCCCTGGTGGGGATACCTGAGAATTGAGAATTACAAATATTTGGCTCTTCTGACCACTCACCAAGGAAACTCGCGTTATTGATTCCACTACATGAAAATAATCCACCTAACTCTCAGTTTCTTTCTCTTGGGAAATCTTCTTGCATAAAGTTCTCTGACAAAGAACATATAACCAAAAAATATAGTTGCTGACAGCTAAGCTTCATAATATCCTAATGGACTCCATTTTGTCCAATTGCTTTGTGTATTTGCAACATAGAAAAAAAAATGGTCTTTTCTCCACAATAGTTGAAAATTCTGCGTAGAAGCGGCTTATATCTTTGTTCATTAGGCTGCACAAAGCCTGAAAATGAGCAGTGGGGAGGCTGAGTCAGGAAGCTGCAGTCGTTTCTGGTTTCCTACATACATGTGGTACAGTTTGAAATTGCTCCATCCATCAGGCTGCTGCAAATTCTCCTTTCAGTCTTTATTAGTCTCACTTCACCATAGTGTTTATGTGGGGCAAGAACATAGTCACGACCTGGGTTTGGTGGCTTGTTTCTCAATGAAAATCAGGAACAAGTAGTGCCTAAACTCTCCAGTGCCTGGGGATAGTTACTATAAGTGTTTTGCAGAGATATGCCAAGAGAAGAATGAGGTATCTTGTTTCCATGCAAGAGCTTCCTACACTTCGTCCCTGACAAACTCCAGATATAGATTCCCATTTTAGAGACTGTGAACAGCTAAGAACAGAGAGCGAGCGAATTAGGTCAGAGCACTGCTAAGCCATTTTGAGTGAGATCTCAGAAAGTTTGATTTTTAGGCTAGCTTGGTAATTTCATGTAGGGGTCAAATAGTCTCTCTCTGACTTTCAATCCACAATTCAAAATTTTATTTGATTGCTATGTTATACTTCAGGGTATACTCCCAGTTTTTTACCAAACTATCTTCCAATTTTCAGCAACTGCATCCTAGATATCTGAAGCTTATTGCTGAGTGACTTTGGAAAGTTTGTATCAACGTTATTAGCATTAATTTCTCTTTTAAAGCGTGTGGGAAGACCTCACTGCTAGTCCCTAAAAATATCTGTGGAGGAGGTATTTTTTTCCCTGATCGCAATGGACGCCTGCCGAACACTCAGAATCTGGTAAGATAACTTTCATGGCACAGAGCCTGAGAAAGCTCATACATCACTGCAGTCTTCAGCTTAAATCCATAAACACTCAGTAAAGACAGTTACAACAGATTTTCACACTTTCATAAAAAATGCACTGCACAATTTTGATTTTTTTTTTTAAGAAAGCCCACTGTTCTAAGGCCACTTTGGTACAAGGATTTGTTATCTTGGCTGACAACTGCACTGAAGCCTATAATAAGAATCTCCTTCTTTCGCTCTAACAAGCAAATTCCCTGTTTTCCGAGAATCCTCTCTAGGAAGGCAGTGCTGAATGTGTATCAGCCTTGAAAAGAAAGCCTATCTACACTGCCATTTTCACTTTTTATTTTTCTAATTTGCAACTCAGCTCACGTCCAGCTCGAAGAAGCAATTCTGCGTTGAAAATGCTGCAGCTGGTTTCCTCCAGTGCTCCCCCTATTCATAGCAAGGGAGGCAGTGGTGGGCTTACGCAAGATTGGTTTAAATGGGAAATCAATACTGGTTCCTCAGTTCCTACAAAAGAGCTGAACTGGGCTGGATTGGCTCCAAGGAGAAACAAGGAGTTGAGTGGAAAAAACTGGCTGCCAGTGGGATAGGTACTCTGCTGCATACGAGGCTGTTTGGGTCTCTGCCACTGAACCCATCACAAGAAGTCTGAGATAACCTGGCTTACCTCCTACCATCTGTTTTTGAATGGACGATAAATATTGGAAAAATAAAAGTTGGAGGCTTTTTTTCCCTAGGCATATATTAGCTTATAAATACGTAAATGTTTCTGTTCAGCATCAGTAGGAATTTGTACCTTGTACTGTACTAACCAGTTACAAGAGGGATTGAAAACTTGTTCTGCAGATGAAAAGTGGAATCATTGTGTGATTCCTTGTTCTACAGCTAAGGAGAAATATGTGATCTAATTAGCAATTCCGTCAGACATCGCTCACTGATTGGAACTTAGTTTCACAGGGTCTCACTTGACAAGACTTTCTATTTAATCTCTTGTATTTAAATTTTCTGTGGAATAAATCTCAATAAAATGCACACTTCTGAAATCTGTGCCTGTGTGCCATTTTATTTAAATAAAAGAAAAAACAACGATAATTGTTGTGTTTTGCTGGATGGTCAGTCCATTAGTTTGTTTATTCTTTAACCTCTACTAGTACAGTGCAGAATGCAGAGACATACGTTCTGAACTGCCTTTAGACTTTCTGTCATTATTTAGCAACACACCAAATATGGAAGAAGGATATTTTTACTGAAGGTCCTTCCTGCATTGAGTTCAGATTCTCGGGGAACCTGCTGTTCCCCAAGTAGTCCCAGAGCCAGAGAGGCAAAGGGTGAATCTTATGGGGGGAAACGGACAAGGTACAAAATGACTTTTTATTTCTAATACCTTTGTGATTTGAGATTCACAAAGCTTTATAATACTGTTATAACCAGTAAAAATGACTGATGATTACAGGCAGGGAACTTTGGGAAGACAGCGAAAGAAATCTTTCCACATCAGGCACAATTGGATGTGTAACTGGAAGGTACCCCTGGTAAGTACAAGGAGGAAAGACGGGTTCTAAAACCAGGAAGGTAGCTGAGGAGAAAGGATATTTCATATTAAGATCACTGACATTTAAAATACTTGATTAAAACACCAGCATCTCTATTGTTTAGACAAATGGAAAATAGTTTTCTCCTAAGGTCTATAGTTAAATCTTGCGTACAGTCAAATACTGCCTGAATGAAATACTGCAAACTCTCTTGTTGCATTTTCAAGATCCCACTGTTCTAATAGAGTAAAGATGGTTATTCGTGCTATCCATTTTTACTCTTCCACAGTTTATACAATTTTAATAGCTCTCCCAGCTTAGAGATCTTAAGGTTTTGTCTGGTATGATGAAGATCTGCTTACAAGACTAACAAAGCTATCAGCAATGAAATCTTGAGCCAAACGTGTATGCTTCGTTTATGCAATTTGTTTTAGTAGTCATTGTGATTACTCRTGACCAAGGTGAATAACAATTTATCTTTTTGTGTATTGACAATAGTATGATTATTAATGTCTTTCCAGTGTTTCCTGTATGGAAGCATGGGAGTGCATACACTGTGAACTACGGAAGGAATGGAGAAATTTGTTGATACTCAGAAAAAGGTAAGGATTGGACAAATGGGAAGGAGGAAGGGAAAAGAAGGGAAAGGAAGGGCTTTATATCTTAGAAAGCCATGTTTTGCCACCTTAAATGCACAGGGAAAGGAGAAGAAAACAGCAGTATATCAGATCTGAATTTCTTTATCAGTCACCATACTGAGAATTATTTGGTAATTCTACTCCAATTTTATCCTTAAATTCATGTTMACCTTTTTGTTTTGGGGCAGGCAGGAGAATCTGCCTTAAGTTAGCATTTAATACTTGAAATTGTACTGAAGTGTGTCGCGGCCTGTGTGTCCACACCGTAAATTGAAAAAACGTGTCTTCAGCTTCTAGATGGCAGTTCTCCAATGATCTTTCTCTGCATAATTCTTCCCAGATTAAAGTAATGTTTTGCTACAGTGATTAAAAGTGAGGGAAAAGAAAAAAGTGTTCCAGAGTTTTCCAAGTTGGGGTTCTGTGTTTCTTCTTATCTCTAAATGTAAAGTCTGTGTTGTTTCTTTCTCTATATTGACTGACATACGGGTTCACAAGTCCCTCATGTATTTTAAACGCTAAGCCAAAATCTCTTAAAGCACAACAATGTCTTCATATTAGCAAAAATACTTTAGTTCCCCTCAACTCCATCTATTCTACTCACACACAGCTGCTTTTTCCTGACATCTGCTACAGAATTTTCACATTGATAGTATGAGCTTGGATGCGCTCCCTATGAAAACCACTTTGTTCAACAGTGTAAGTATCATTCATAGGTAAATATAAATATCACTATCTATGAAATGATGTATATACATATCTACACATGCAGGATTTGTTCCACTGTCTGGTTCAGTATCCACTAGCTGCACGGAGGAGCTGGGTTGGTACCCACAAAGTCTCAAATACAAGACAGTTTGTTAAATTGTTGGATGGCTTATCTAGCTTAGCATGTCAAAACCCATCACCAACAGTGAATACTCTTGTGCTGGATAAATAACACAGGATATCTTCAGTCACGTGTAATAAATACTGCCTTTCTCAAGTAACTAGTAAGTGGTTTTAGATCTATACTAAGCCTTATTTTTCTTAATGGTCACCACTATTAGACAGCTAAGCCATTCTGTGATAGTTGCAACAGGTATAGTGATGAATTTTCTGTGCAGAGTTTGTTTCTTCTTCGATGACTGCTAATAAAACTCTGTGTTCTGTAGTTTTAAGCACTGTAATCACAGAGCTTTTTTCAAACTGTAGTGTACCATCTATATGATCTGTCCTTTGAAATATGTTTTTTATTCTGTTAGAACGTTAATCACAGATCATGGGAAATTTTTTCTCTCCTCTTCAACGCAGAGAGATCCAATTGTCTTACCACAAGGAAGAACATGTTTTGTGCCACCTGGGTGTAGGTATGCCTTCAGGATACTGTCCACTATTCAGAAGTCAGGCATTTTTCTCTTTACTTTCATGTTACCTTCTACTGCGTAAGCACTGAACAGTGATGCCAAGTATTTTTTTTGTCCTGTTTCCTGGTTTCACTTATTGATCTAAATCGGTAGCTATCATTACTTTGATCCAGTTCAGCTGTTCTTGCATTTCTTCATGCATTTCTTGATGGTTCGAAGAGATGCTTGAAAGAGTACTATAAAGTGAAATCTCAAGTCTTCATGTGGTCCTGTTTCTAATAAGTGAATCTTTAAAATCTCCAGAACTATATGCATTTGCCAGAGTTCCTAGTATAATTATGTGTTTATCCATTTTGCATATTCTGCACATTTTTGCATTTATTATTACTAAAATAAGTATTTATAGAGATGCTGTAAATTTGGCTAGTTTTGCATGTGTACACAAGCCCACCTCCTGTTGCCTTCTGCAGATAATTTACTCCTGCGTTCCTCCACCTGGTTCCATGTAGATTGCTAGGATCTCCAAAATTCACTATGTTTTAGAAATACTTGAGTTGTTGGAAGTAAGGTCCTAATTGAGGTATTCAGGTTCTAGATTGCTCTGGTGTTTTAATAATGTTACCCTTTTGCTGGCATATCTTAAGGCTTCATTTTTATTTACAAATTATTATCAGAAAACTGTGGCTGTCAATGAAATCTCTAAAAATAAAGAGCCTCAGGGAATATTAATTCAAACCTAATGGATACTGGCTGGTATGCAAGTGGAATTATGTTACACAGGCTTCTATCTGAAACTCGTTTGCTTTCCACTGGTTTACCTGGTCCAGATCCACGGCTGCCTACTTAGAGGACTGAGGTATAAGTTTCTGATTTCCTAACTTTATTTGCCTTCTTTACAGTTAGTCTGGTAGGCCGAGAATGGTGGAGTCACCATCCCTGGAAGTATTTAAAAGACGTGTAGATGAGGCGCTTAGGGACATGGTTTAGTGGGCATGGTGGTGTTGGGTTGACGGTTGGACTTGATGATCTTAGAGGTCTTTTCCAACCTTAATGATTCTATGATTCTATGAGAAGGAGCCAAACATTTACTTCACCAGAAACTTCCTACACATGAAAGCTTGCTTGCTTGCTTCCTTCATTTCTTTCTTTCTAGCTTTTTTTGTGAACCCAAAGCTTCTAGTATCTGTAGACAAAGGAAGTCAGGTTGTCCTTAATTCTGAGAATCAAAGGCTTCCGTGGCTCATGGCTGCCAACCAGCTGGGCTTCCTCAAACTTTTCGCTCACAAAGAATTTTAAGGAGATTTATTTACAAGCAAAAGTAAAGCAAAATGAAACATCAATTCTAAAAAAGCATAATTGCCTGTCAGTTAAACAAATATACCTGAAAGTACAGAAGTATCTTTGTATTTTGGGAAGAGCAGGCAAGTGTTGTCCTCTAAGGTCAAGAAGAGAGACATGATCTGAAATGTCATTAGCACAAAATTTACAACATTTCAGGGTACAGATCAGGGTGCACTCTGCTCAGTTATATTAATTTCACAAGTACATAGATGCACCTTAAATCTCCAGCATTTCAATGACTGAAAAACAAAGAGGGAGATAAACATAAAAAAAATCAGTAAGTTTGAATATAAATCAACATTTTGAAAAGACCACAAACTATTTTTATATTTTAGACAGCAGAATACTTTCAGTCATCAAAGAGAATAAGAAAAGGCAAAGAAAAAAAAAAACCACACTAGATAAAAAATATTCCTACAATAAAGAGAGAGAGAGAAACAAAGACAAGAATAATGACACAGAATGATAAGGACCTCGTCAAATTTCATACCATACTTATTACTTATAGATTGTATTTGCCACTTTCATATATTATGATGAGAAAAGCCATAGATAAAGATATAGCTTATAATCAGAGCACAAATGATTGCCATCTACTTTTAGGACAGGAAAAATAACGAAAATGATAGAGGAGAAATTTCATATAATATTAAAAGCTGAACTATTGTTACTGCCTTAATATAGTATGAAATGAAAGACTGTGATCTGACCCATGCGCTAGTGACTGGTAACTTTTGAAGGTGATAATGCGTTAGTAACATGGAGATTAAATTACTAATTTTCATTAAAGATAGATGAACCTGAATGGGAAGTTCAGGGAACRCGGACCCAAACTGTTCTCTGTGAATATGGTCCTAGGTCCTACAGGTCTCCCAGTGAGCAAGCAGCACAGCACAGGGGCTTTCAAAATTTGACGTTATAGAATTTCCCAATTACAAATCTGACTGATTAATGGGAAAAGACCCAAGCGATGTGTGTGTCAAGGTGGGAAAGACTGCAGTCTTTGTGGGAAGATTTTCCTTTTTTCTGTTCAGCAAAGTGCTTGTAAACATTTTTTCTACTAGAGAACCGTTCTATAAACAATTTTGTCACCACGATTGTGCAGAACATCCTGGAAGGCACTCTTTGTTTGTCTGTAAAAAATGCCTTCTGTCGGATTGGAAGATTCAGACTGTGGGTATAAACGGAGCTGCTCTTTATCGCTCAGTTTCTGTCTTACTGCCATTAGTTGTGATTCTGTTCATAACAGTTGCTGTTTAAGGCTTGCCATGCTTTGTGATATCTTTGCCATTAGGTTTTTTGGAAAGTGCGAGCTATGGAAATGCTTGTTCTGAGTTTCCATGGTTTATATCACAAAAGACTGTGAATCTAAAGACAATGTCTGGTGTGGGGGAGGAGGGAAGGGGCTGAAATATAAAAATGTTTTTCTTTGCTGGCAGTGAACTCCTCTACAGATACACACACACAACACGTGTATCATTAACTACTAAAATCAGTCTGAGCAGTTTTGACTTAATAGATCTGTGCCATTTTGACTTTTTCTATGTTTTAAATTGTAAGTGGTTGCACCGTTTACATAAATATTGCAAAATCAGCCCATTAGATGCAAACTTTCATTCCACTGATGAAGGATTTGATTATTTTGCTTTTTAAATTTATAAATCTATCTCTTATCACTTTCAAACTAAGGACTAAGCAACAGATACGCAGACCCATTGATGCTCACTTCAGCAAACATCATCTCAACTATAATCCTTAATCAATGCTTTACCTTCTAGCCCTTGCCTCTTGCCAGTGTGTGGATCTTGCCCTCAGTGGGCCTGATTACCAGTTAGGGAACAAGAAACATATGCTCCAAATCACAGTTCAGTTTACTGAAAATGTTTGAACACTGACAGCAAATACTAGTGTATCTACAAATGTGTGCATAAGCTTTTTCAAATCTCTCAGGACATTAATTACCAGGTCTTCGGTCTACTTTAGAGCTAAACAGACATTGAATTATCAATGGATTTTGAACCATCTGTGAACTGTAACACTGAGAGTTTTGAAACTTTCAAATCAAGTATGAAACTTTATGAAAGACATAAATGCACTACTAAAGGATGAACATTTATTTGCCTGATGTGACATGTATTATATGGGTGGGGATGACAAAAAGCAGAAATTCATTTCACTCCCTTAAAGAGCATTCTGTGCAGGAGCAATGGGTCTGACATGTCACTGAATGTGTTACACCCTTCCATGGTATTTTTCTTTTCCAAGTAAGCAAAGAAGAAYAAACTCAGTATTTCCCTAAAACACAGACGCATGTTTATGTCCAAAGTACTACATTAAATATGGGAGATATGCTAATAAGYGTGTAATTAGCAATGGCTGTAATATTAAAACATGTATGTTTTAGGAGCACTAAGAAGAGCATCTGTCTATCTATCTTCATAAAGTAAAATGAACATATTATTTCCACTAGAACAATGAAATCCATTATGGCTAAATAAAAAGGAAAGTAAAACACCATTATCAATGGAGGTGGTAGGAAGCTTAKATCTGCCCTTTGCTCTGAACCAGCTGTGGCCATCCTGACCATCCCTTTTGCAACATGACCATCAAGGTAAGTGATGTTTGGGTCACATTTCCTTCAGGAAGACACTGATTCTTGTACTAAAGTCTTATGACAAGGAATTATCACAGTTCTAGTTATTTTTTCCTAATGGTTAATTACACTCACTGATAAAGCACTTGACTGTATTTCTGGTATGAAATTGTCTGGCTTGAAGTTCCAGTTTTTAAGCTTGTTATGTCTGTGTCTACAGAAGAAACAGGCCACCAACAGATACCTGCTTTTCTTACAAACATGTTGATACTCAGGTTCTTTAACAGCTCTTTTAACACCTAAGTCCACCTTGTGGCCTCTGGTAACATGTCAGACAACACTCCTCAGCTTTTCAAATTTGACTAAGTTTCTATGCCACATGGCATATATGATAAACTCTCGAAATGCTGACACCATTCCACAGCTAATGAGAAATTAAAAACCTAATCTAAAACAGAAGCTGTGAGGGTCTCTTAGAAGTATTTCCAAAGTGGACATTCCCCTGTCTGTCTCATCAGTGTGACCTGACAGAAGACAGCTGGCCTCAGAGAGACAGGAAAAAAAAGTATTTGTGTCCTACACCATTTCAGATCCAGGGAATCTTATCACAGACTGAGGTATAGAAGATAGTCAGCAAGGGAATCCAAATTATGGTACTTACATACCTAACAGTATGTGACTTCACAAATAGTCCCATTGAAATCATTGCTACAATGAAATATTGATAATTTTTTAATTCCAGTAATAAAACCTTTAACACAGATTAGGATCACTGCATTTGGCTTTGACACTAACATGTTAACTCTCTTTGTGGACAGGGATGACGTTCTAAAGAAGTGTCAAGTGGTCATAAAGTATACAAAGAGAAAGTTGACTACTATTTAAATGTGTTTAATGGAAAAAATGCTGTTTGACTATCATTTTTTCTCTGCCTCAAGAAATATTATTCATAGCAAATTTTAGACTTATTCAGTAACACTGAAGAATTTTTTGGTAAGTATTAACGTGTTAACTTAGATGACTAAGTTTAATTAAAACATTTTTAACCCTTTTATTGCAGGTTTTTTACTTAGCAGGGTGTAACTGCATCAGTACCACATTTATTCCTTCGCAAATAGAAGAACTGCCGGTGAGCTCTGAGAACTCGTTACACGCTTCTCAGTTCAGTGCTGAATTCCCAACACTGAAACGCTAGAAAACAAAACCCTTAAAAGCCCCCTGCATTCCAAGCCCTAAGCCAGTGGACTGACTGATGTTTTTAGCAATGATAATGGGCACAGAGTGAAGGGCTTAGATGCAAAACTGTTTCTTCAAGCTGCTTCAAAATTGTTCAAGGAACATCTGAAAATGAAAACACAGAGTGACAAGTGATATTTGAAAATACAGGTATGAGGGCAGGCAGATTAGATTACATTTTCAAAGCCACATAGTCTCAGAGTTCCTGCTATTTTAAATGTTGGTGGAAATTGATTGTCCAAATGCTTTAATTTCTGGAAATTCCAGCCATTAGTTGTCAATATAAGATTAAAACACAGCTCAGTCTCCTCTCGTGGATCTTTCCTTAGAATAGCAATTTTTAGTGTGCTAAGAGCATGGTTGGGAAATAATTTCAAACAGACGGAGCTTAAAGATTTCTTCTTTAAGACAGTTTTACTGTGTCTAGGATATTTCCACAAATTCTAACAGATTCAGTATTTACATACAATATAAATTGGTTTTACTTTATCAAATTATGTATAACTCACAGATCAAGCAGTTAGACATGGATCTTATAGAATCATAGAACAGTTTGCGTTGGAAGGGACCTTTAAAGGTCATCTAGTCCAACCCCCCTGCAATGAGCAACTAGATCAGGATAGTAAGGCTCGAAAGCAACACTACAGTAAGCAAACCATACAGATTTCATTTTCAGCTCTTCCTTGACCATCGGTTTTACCGCATATTTTCAACTCGTATGGACGCTTCTCAATAGGAATAGAGCTTGTCTCACAGATATGACACACCTTCTTTCTAAAATAATGCTCTGAATTTTAGATAAAAGCTTTGCATTATAAATGTACAAAGCATTCTGCCAGGGAGTGTAATAAATCTGCCTTCAAATATCACTCTGATGTATAATGTATAACAAAAAAGAATAGAACCATTTTAAAAGAAATAGGCACTTTTCCGTCTTACTATCTTTAAAATCTTTCCTAACCCTTCAAAATGTGGATGGCCAGTTCCCATTCAGAACTAGAAAAATGGGTAAGCACTGCACTTAACTTCCTAACTTTAACAGGGATCTTTAAATAACAAAGATTAGCCTCGCTTAAAAAAAAAGAGAAAAAATACTTTCTTTTTCTGAGTACAATGACTACACTCATTTCATGGTGAAGTCATCCCTTTATCTGATAGTTCATTCACTGCCATTCCTTTCAAAATGTCACACTTTCAAAATATAAGAAAACAATAAACCTGAAGTGATCCTGTGATGGCTTTCAGATACTATACTCTTGAGGTATCTTTTATCTTTTTTTCATACCATACATGCAGGGCTTTTGTTTCCAAAGGTGTTTGCAAGCAGGTTTATTTTTCATGTTAGAAAAGCCATGTAATTAAAAAAATGGACCATAACCATCTTTTTTAATGTTGGAAAGCTGCATTTTACATTCAACTCTGCCCCTCTACAAACAAGAGTTTAGGCAAGTATTGTATTAAAAGGAAGAGGGAAGGTTTTGCTTTCTTAATATAGTACAATTTTGTTTCCAGCAGCAAAATAAGATAGGATTTCAAAGGGAGTTTGAACAGGAACTAAGGGATTGAGGCAATCAAAGCTATTTAATTCCAGAGAAGTTGGAAATCAGCTCTATCAGAATATTTTGTGTTATTATCTACACTGTTCTTATACAGAAATTCTAAAGCCATAAAATATCACAGCCCATTGTTCCATTTTATGAAACAAAATAATTATTGATAAAAATGCACTTCTATCAAACATCCAGTCTATTGAAAATTGGACACATTTAATGTGGCCATACTCCTACTACAACAAGAAGCTAGGAAATGATACAGAAGAATTATAGGCATGGTTTTGTACCCTTTATGTAAGTAATTCTTACGTGCACAAGCAGCCCTATTAATATTGATGGAATTACTCATGTGAATAACGACTACTGTGTAAGTCAGGGCTGCAGAATCAGATCTTATATGACTTGCCCAGATAGGGAAACTATTACAAAATCAAAAATAGCAACAAGTTTACTGCTTATTCCTGTGCTTCACTTCCAGGATTAAAATTCTTGCCACGGCAATGAAATGCAGAAATAGGAAAAGGTAAAAAAGAATGTAAGGAAATACTCAAACTCAGGTCTTGAGTTCTTATTTGCAGGAGTAGTCCTATTTTCTCTCATTGAAGCATTTTCATTAACAGAGAATAACAGATAATAAAATCTGCAGAAGTTACTGAGATTTTAATGAAATAAATTCTTGACTGCATTTTATTTTGTCACTGTTTAGTTTTGTTTCCCATTTGCCCTGTGAATATAATTAGTCACATGGATTTGCCCTTTTTAACACTGGTAGACAGAAAAACTGGAAGAATTTGCTATTCTAATATAATATACAATTCATTGTATGCATTAAAATATGCATGTCCTCTTCTTCAAAAGGCAGTTTTTGAATGATTCATGAAAAAAGTAATCTACATCAATAAAAAAACAGCTTTGCGAATTTGCAGGAAAACACATTTTGGAATGTGCAGAATGGCCAAAAGAACTGACGTTTTCATTCTCTCCATTCCCTTTTTTGTTTTCATTTTCTTCTCCCCTGCCCCCAACATTTCTGAGAGTGTATACTAAATCTTTTATCTTTAATTTTATATTGTCTATATCTAATATGCATGCAAGTTCTGTGTGCATCATAGTCCATAAAAAATGTTATTCATAAAAATTGCAACACCAGCAACATACATCAAAGGTGGAACAGAAGTGATAAAGTAAATTTTCTATACGAAAATGTGCGGGATTTCTACAAATATTAATTTGACAATAGAGGATAAACCAAGCAAACTGAAGTCTAACGCTGTGGGACTGCTACAGTCAGCTGACTTATTAAAAAAATTGCTAAGTTGTGAAAAAAAAGCATGTGTTGTCCCATGTTGTCCTTCAGTTATTCTGAACAGTCCTAACATCCTTGACTACTGACATACTTATAATTCGTCAAAGAAATGTAGTTGCTTCTGAGGAATACAGACTTTCTTATCACTACGGTTATTATTTTGCCTTGTGAAAAACAGAAATTAAACCACAATCATCTACGTTGGCTGTTATTTAATTTAGCCCTTGATGACCAGATACTGTCATATTATAAACCAGTGTTCTTTTCCTACTTTTTGCTTCTTGTTTCATATGAATTCGTCAGTACGAAGCTTTGCTTTTACTGGATTATTCTCTTACCAGAACAGGAACCATGACTTCCCAAAGAAAATTCAGGCAATTGTGGAAACAGGAAACGTGGAAACATTTGTACTGAAAGTCGTGGTAACAAAATCACCAGCTTTTCTGTGTGTGTAGAAAGAATAAGTCAGCAGCTAATTAAACAGACTGCAGATTAATATTATGTATTATCAACCGACTTATTACTGATCTTCAAAATGTCTCTAATTCATACCGTTTATATTTCCTATGCAGAGCACATAAGGTAAACTCCTTAACAGGAGACTCTTAATCATGTACATGTTTGAGGTGCCTAGAATAGTATCCATCTGATTGCATTCTGTAGTCTAATTGTAGTCAATGGATGCCCTTAATAGCATTTGCCGACTGCTAATTTTGCCTTATGGTACTTTACTTGTAATCTTAGCAAACAAAATCAGTGACTCTTCCTGTTTAATTCTGAATAATGCTCTTTGCATAATATGTTTGGGGAAATTCATCACATGAATATTTCTTTGACTGACTACATTATCCTAAATAAATTAGGATATATATGTGTATTTACTGTAAAAGTATAATATACTTAAATAAAATGGGAGACATCTAAAATATAAAAGGAATTTTTCACGTGCACACTTGTTGCATATTCTCTGCAAAAGGTTAGCATATTTATCACATAAAAGCTTTGCTCCCTTCACTGATCAGAATGAAAGGTTGTAGAAATAGGGTTTGAGCATTTAAACTATTGTCTACATGAATTACTCTTAACACTATACAAGTGAGAAGTCCCAAAGAGTGAAGATTTAAAAGATTTATTTCTTGGACTTGGAAGGTTTTGTTTTGTTTGTTTGTTTGTTTGTTTGTTTTTAATTCAAGTCAGATTTACACCTCTCATACACTAGGACACTTTTCATGCTTTGACAGTATAAAGAAACCAGTATGTTAAATAAGCAATGTGAAATTACATTTGCGCAAATGAAAATTAGAACCAAAATGGCTGATGGGTCTGGTTCTGATCATTTACACCAGTGTTACAGCTCTGTAGCCCAAGTTTAATTAGCAGAGTTAATCATGATTGATCAGTCTTATGGAAAGGGGGGGGTCTCACATTCTCTCTTGCTACGAGTAAGTCTTGAAGCCAGTGAGATGGTTGAGATAATGTGATCAGCTCCCTGATTTTAAGGCCAGGCCTGACTCCAATGAAACTGGAAGCCGCTGCCAAGGAACTTAGTGTTGTCAGGTCCTGGGCATTGCGCCACTGGAAAATAGCCACATTGGATTTCTGTTCTGCTGTCCCAGCTCACCCTGCGTGTTGGAAGGAGGCACRGAAATGCAGAGCCCAGCTGTAGTGCAGATGCATCAGCTCAGATGCATGCTCTCTGGAATACTTGTTTCTGGGTTATAGCACAAAGGGACCAAAACCCAGCTTCTGAATTTGTTACTCTAAAACAAGTAAGCTTATTAATGGAAAAGGAGCAGCAAAATTAGACAAAAGTGGAAATAAAGTGGGTGTTCAGAATACAGAACTGTAGACACCTGAGCAAAAAATTCCCTGTGCAGTAAATGGAAAGACACGGTCTAATACAAAGGTCGATGTAGAGCTGGAGTCGGACCTAGGTGAACTACTCCCCGTTTCCTCCAATTTATAATCACCATCAGGATCTTTTAGATGTGATGGATGCAAGACACCCATTCTTCCATCATGTGACATTTTTCTTGGTATCTGTATTTCTTCATACCTAGTACTGGTAAAAGAAGTTACTATCCCATTTTTTATTTAAAATTTCACGTTTTTAATCAGATCAACCTAAGTTTGTGTGATTTTAGAAGTCTTTTTAAAATTCTTACCTTTTATTTCTTTAATTATAGCTTTATTGGTTTTTAATTAAAAATACGAAAAGAGGACTTGACCTGCAAGCAACCCTTTTACTTTAAAATGTTTGGTATTTTAATAGCTTATAAACCCTTTCCAATTCTTTCCTTAGTAGGCGATTGCTTGAATTGAATGAATAATTTTTGTTTTCTACAAACCAACATTTTTCTAATGAAAGAAAATTGAAAATTTCCCAGTTCTAAATTTAAACAACTTAGCTTCACTGTGCTTGCACTTCTTTTGTGTCTGTCTTCTTCAAACACTGTACCAAATTAGTTTACAGAAAGAAATACTGGAAAAAATAGCAAATAGCGATATAATGGTGGAAAATAATCATCAAATCAACATTTCAGACTCCAGTGACTCATGCACACAGCAAAAATCTGAGACTCAGAAGTTAACCCATCTAGCTGTTTTGCGTATGCCATGTGACCTGCACATCTGATTAAACCAAGTTTAAAGACTTAACGTTTCACATGAGATTGCTTGTGAAGTCAAGCAAGTTACAACTTCAGAATTATTTTAAAAACATAATCTGCTTTACCAGAACACACACACACCCTGTATTACTTATCTGATCATTTATTTGGGAGAAAATTCAAACAGAAATGAAGTTGTGACTTCATTATATAAATATCATCGGTGTCATGAGGTGCACTTCCCACCAACAGGTTATTCACATAAGCAGGATAAAAAAGGTTAACTTAGATGCCTTTTTTTATCATAAGGTTTTATAAGCAGATTTACACACTGTGTACTCTAGTTTGCACACTTATTCATATGTTGCATCCCACAGCCAATCCAAGTTAGTATCAACAGAGAGGAAAGAACACACAGAATGTAAAGTTGCCTATAAAACATTATGATATGGTGAGGAAGGTTACTGGCTGCACATCCTGCTTGCTATTTCAAGTAATTAAAAAAATTAGCTTTGGACATGGCCACAGATGTTCCAGGCTCATGATATTCAGACCCATCTTTTTTACGTGAACAATTTGTGCAGGCCAGCATTTAGCCTCACAGCCAAACATACAGCTCCCATCCTTACAAAGAGAAAACAAATGATCTGCATTTACTGTAGGCTTTAAATTTGCCAGAGAGACTCAGCCTGATACAAAAGGTCAGGAAAGAAAGGATATTCTGTGTAGTTACAGAAGCTTTTGACAYGGTAGTTTCTCTTCACAAAAGGGTGATCCTTTGATGATACTTAGAAATGAAAAATGCTACCAGTATGCTACCAGAGCATAGCATTCTTAATATTGAATTTCAGCATTGTATTGCCAGCCATATTTATATAGCCATGAGGTACTTTGAAAAACAAACAAACAAACAAACAAAAGCATTTTTATGGAGCCAAAATAAGAGTCAGTATACCCTAAGGAGCTTGGCATCTTATAGTAACTTATGCATATGCCTCCTAAGGCAAGGTGTGTATCAAAAATTATTACTAGTGACAATGAGCAGCTCCAACGATGACTAAAGGATGAAGCAGTAGGTGTCTACTGAATGAAAAAAAGACTCTGGGTGAGCCAGAAAGGAGAGAGAGAGAGAGTTTTAAAATAAAGGGGCAGAGTCAGCACTAAGAAGCTGGAGATGGAGAATAAAAAGCAATTATTTTGTGTTTTCTGTAAACACAAAGCTTATCCTTTCAGTATTAGAAACTTCGGTTACTACCAGAAGGGAGGACATACCCACTTTCAGGCAAACCCATCTGCCATAACACCTCTCAGGGCTGCTCAGATCTGTGCTGGTGAAAGTCTACTATGATTTTGCTGCCAGGAGCACAACTTGTACAAGACAAACTAAGAAATTTGGTTCTCAAGGAAGTGAAAAGGCACCTGGTGGAATTTTCAAGAGRACATAATTGTGTGATACTTGCTGATTGTCACTGAAGTTACTGTATATGCCTAAATACTCTTGGAAAACCACACAACCATAAATCCCTAGGCATCCAACTACCTGAAAACATTTGGTTCTGAAACCCTAGAGATATTTAAGAGAGAGATTCAAGCAGACTCATTGAGCAGCTTAGAAATCAGGAAAAAAAAGGTCACTAACCTTCTTAGCAGAGTAACTTTTTCCTTATCATAGTATGGTACATCCTATTGCACAGCCGTTTCTGAAATAGCTTACTATAACAGATGCACAAAAAAATTATGATTGACTCAGAAGAAACATGCTTTAAAAAATTCAGGACAAGATATTTAGGCTAATAACATTTCTGAACAGCTTGTTTGGGAGAAAAGGTACTTACTTGTACACATTTGGCAAGCATGCTATATTGCATCTACATGAAAAAAAGAGTAAGAACAAGCAAAGCGTTACATGATATTAAATAAGATCAGATGCTGTTCTTGAATAATGCATTCAGCTACACTTGTTCCAATTCAGAACTGAAAAATAATTATTAACATGCTATATTTAAAATATGAAATATTTAACCAAACTTAAACAAGAAGATGTTAGCAATGAAAGACTGATTTCACAAAGCTGTTGAAAAGAAAACCATCAGAGAAGAAAAACTAAAAAACAAACCTAAGAATGACAAGAACGTATCACTGAGAATGCAGGYGACAGCACAAAACGTTGTACACCAAATTGAATGTATTTCAGCCTATAGTGTATACAGACGCTTATTTTGATTTAGGACATGGTTCTTTTAAGTATCATTCCAGTAATTAAGCTCTACATTACAAGAGTCCTGAAGCTCAGCTGGGACAACGGTGGTTATTCTGGCAGATAAGGACAACCAAATTTTAGGCTACTATCAGGAATGAGGACTGCCATTGATCAGCCCATGCTGGAGCACGGGTGGCATGTCATTCTGGTTACACTGCCAATCAGGGCAGGAAGTGCCAGAGTGCTAAAAAAAAAGAAATACTTAAGTTTTAGTCTTCTGCTAGGGGAGAAAAAGCCTACTTTCTTGTGTAATTTCCTACTTCATAAATGCTTTTTGCATAGCAAGTAACAAATGTGAAGTACCACCAAAATTCCATTAAGTTATTTCATCTTTAGGATTAGAGGAATATGCAAATGAAAGACGTTATTTTTATTTTAAAGCTGAATGTTCCTGCGTAGCCAGCCATGAGGAAGTATCTCTTAACRTTATCAGTCATATAGAAAACCCTGACATGCCAGACTGTCTTCTATTCATCACAGCTATACAAACTTGAAACTGGCGTAGAGATTTAGGAGTTAGCTCTACTCTGTGCAGGACTGCACATTTTTCCATTTGTAACTATCATTTATTTTATGCAATATAATTGAGACAAATTTCTGACACTACCGTAGCCACCTGGTTATATTCAAGTTGGCTGACCTGTGCAGACCCTGTAGTCACGACAAGTTGAGGGAGCCTTAAAAACAACAACATGTTTTAAAAGCTTTCTATATAGATTTGTCTAAGAAAATTCTCAGTAGCTAGTTTTCAAATTAACCTTGAATGTATATTGCAAGGCCGTACCTGTGTATGGTCCAAATCTCCAAACTATTTTTCTTTTTGATATGGAAAAGAAAAAAGTAAGATAGCTTTGTTTGTTTGGGGTAGATGAAATGAAGAATTAATTAATATTTCAGTGATATAAATCAGATTCTTCATGTATTTTCAGATACAGGGAAATTTGCATAGGCCTTTAAATTTTTTTTTTAAAGGAAGTTTAGGAAATTCATCAGCTGCTTTCTTTAGAAAATCTGCATTTTGATTACCTCTTACAAAGAGTTATTTGTAGATCGATACCCATATCTAACAGGTTACGCACTGTCCCATTGTGTCCTATTCAGTAGTTTTCCAGACAGAGTATTGTGATGATCTCCACATTCAGCCATAGTCCTGATTCAGCCATGAGTACGCATGAGCTAAAGGGCAGGTATACCCGCAGGAGTATAAAATTTGAAATGGAGCCAAGGAAGGTCAGAGTTCACATTGATCGAGCTAACTGATGCTTATCCTGTTTTAAGCAGTGAAAACTTTGGATCGACTAGCAGTACATCAACACAAACTGTACATCATAAATCAGAAAATACTTGAGATACAGCTGGCACAAGGCCAGTATTCAAACTTCAGCATTCTGAGTTGTCAAGTGGAACAGTACATTAATGACATTTTTTCTCTTTTGCATCAGATGAACAGTTAATTTGACAAAACCAAGCCTTTAACATAAAAGAGATTTCTTACGGTTTAAATTCTCACAGTGCTCTTTCTTATATTCTTGGTTACACTGTGAGATTTATACTGTTTTAATACAGTTATCAATGTTTTTCTTCTAATGTCATTTACTTTTCTTCATGTTGTTTGAAGCCACCCTATTAATACTGAAACGTATTTTTTCTAATCTTTTGAATTCAAAACTGTAATCACAGTGTGTTGTTTCCTTTCTCCCTTTTTCTGTAGCCGCTTTTCATGGGTTTCACTCGCTGCTGTTGCTAGAGAGGGAGATTTCAAGTGACAGATAACACAGCACTCGGATCAATTATTTCTACTGTGTGCATACTTTCTGCCCATGTTTCAGACATGCTCTTTTTTTTTTTTTCCTCTTAAGTGGTTCAAACCCCTTTTAATTCGTAAGAAAAACCGTTAGGCATAACGTTATTGTAACCATGATATGTTATGACGTCGTCTTCAAATTGTATTCCTTCCTTGTGTAGATAGATACTGGAGTGTTGGGAGCAATTAACATAACTCAGAGAACTAATTTCCCGTGGTTCTTTAACRCTGTATTTACGGCTTTCAAAAGAGTGGATCTGTACTCTAAGGATTAGTACAGTCTATAAATTTTAGTTGTCTGACTTTTCTTTTAAGGAATTAAGAGAAATTCAGTGGTGGCTGGAAATCGCAGGGAAAAAAAAAAACACACTTTGTGCAGGGTTTTCCTTCTTTTTCCTGCTTTAAAAACAAAAACAAAAACAAAACCAAACCAAAACAACCCACGCTTTTAAGTTAGGTTGCAGGACTCCTTAGACATCTCCTTTGCGGCTGGGTCTGTCACCCACCTTTCTACCTCTCTTTCTGGATTTTTTGAGCCAGACTTGCGCGACCCAGAAGCAGGCAACGCTCCAGCCGCACGCCTGCAGCCACGACCTGTTGCGCTGCCATTGATCAGGGGGGCGATTCAGTGAACACAGACAAAAAAGGATTCCATTTGCTTCGCCTAACAGCTTTTGCCAACGTGACAGATTCCCGCCCCCCGCCAGCAGCAGGCAGGTGTCAGCGCTGCCCACCCCAAAGCGCTAAGGGAGGGCGACCACCGCAGGCCTCAAAGAAACTACTGGGGGAAGAAACTGCCGGGCACCTCCATTCGCGCTTGGTCAAATCCGTTTCAGCTGGGATTTTCCACTACAAATAGCCCATTTAGGGGCAGTTTAGGTCCCACCTGTTGCCAGGCCCTGTGGCATTAACGGCTCTTAATGGTCCTTGACAGCCCTGACTGGCCACACCTGGACCCCGCCCGCCCCCAGCCGCCATTTCAGCCCACCTCTGGGCCTTCAGCCCTCGTCTCTGAGYCGCCGTTTGGCTGGACCTGGGACCTGCTTTCTTTCCTTGCCTTTGTCGACCGGAGCCCTCGCACCGGCCGGCTGGGCCCGGCTGCCGCCGTGAGGGTGAGCCCATCGCCCGGCCTGCGCTGCTGCTGTCGCCGCCGCCGCTCCCTGGGGGGCCGCTTCGCGCTTGCGGCCCCTGTCAGGTACCTCGTGTGCGGGCCTCTCCGGGCGAGGGAGGCGGGGAGGGTTGTGGGTTTTTTCAAGCAGAAGGCTTGTTGGTGAGGGTGGCTCCTGGGGACTGTGCCCGCGGCTGGCGGCAGAAATAAGCCGGGGTCTGGGGCTCTCTAACACCTGGTCTCCTTGGCGTGCAGGGCGCTCATCGCCACAGCCGCGCGACTCCGCCGATCTCGCTCTGCGCTTGGTTTATTTCATACCCAGTGCCTGAGAGCACGCTTCTCCAAGTCAATTTAAATTTGTGGTGGGGCGAGGTGTTGATTTTGGCCTTAGCCGTTCAGTTAAGAATGGGTGGCTCGCAGAGCCACCCTTGGCGACCTTTGCTAACGCGCGAAAATGGCCCCGCCGCTCTGCGGAGTGCCCGCGCCGGGCCCCGCGGCCCCCGCCGCCCGCCATCTCGGAGCCTGCCCGCGGCTCCCGAAGGGGAAGGGTTTCAACCCGCGGCAGGGATACCTACCGAGAGTTTCATCAGACAACAGGCAAGTGTCCTGCCACCTGAACCCAAGTTTGAGGTGTGTGTGTGGGTTTTTTTTTTTTTGGTGTTTTTTTTAAATTGAACGTTGTGGTATTCTTTCCAAACTCCGTTGGAGCCCTAGTCTAGCACCCACTGAAGATGGTGGGAAAGGTCCTGTTGAGCTGGAAAGGACCTCGAGAATTTAGGCTTAAACTTTTTTCCTTTGAAACGTCTACCCTTCCTTTAACCTTTTGCACAAAATATGTGCAAATCCCTAACTAAACCCAAACCAAAATCCTACTGAAAGCGTATATCCTACTACAAAAATTATTTAAAAACAAACAAAACTCCTAAAATCATCTGAAGGTTAACTTCTTCCTTTCAATTCCTTGACTGGATGCGTCTTGGGGAGACTTGCTGTTTTGTTTATCATCTCCTAGAGCCAATTTCATTTTAATCTGTTTAATTAGCTTCACCTCTGGCATCTCAAGCTGCCATCAATAGGTGGTTGTACTCTAGTACAAGAATAGATGCAAACAGAAGGAATACAGTTACTCTGGTCAGGGTTTTTTGAAAACGTGATGCATAGACCACCTCCTCCCTCTTGCTATAGAATGTAAAGAGATCACAAGTAAAACAATTATTCACGAAGGAGTATAAGGTAAGTCTTAATGCATTTTAGCTGTCTTCTAATGTAACCTGGCAATGGAGATATTAAAAGATTGCTAGTACTAGAGGATTTAAACATGTATTTTGCAACCGGTGATCAGAGTTTATAGTTGGGACACCTCTTTCCTTATTATGATTGTAAAATGGGTTACTGATTCATTTTTGTGCTTTTCTGCTGCTGGCTTTACAGGCTAAGAATCTTGATTACGCTTTTAAAGTGAATGTAGCCTATATGAATAGGAAGCACTGGGGACATGTGGTATGTTTAAACACAAAAGGGGTGTGAAGTTGGAGTAAAAGTATCAACATGCATATGTTTGTTTTGGAAACTTCTGGTCGAGTGCTGAAATACTCTGTGCAATTGGCAAAAAAAAAA
>JAYKAV010000234.1:532548-585722 GCA_035582835.1 Phoebastria nigripes | reverse complement strand
AACAACAACTCGCTGCCACTGAGGAAAGAATAGCTACTTCAGTGAACCTCTGAAGATCTCATCAGGTCATTGGCAAAATAATTCGGCATTCTAACCATATCTTCTAGTGTAACATACATTTTTATTAATAAGATGGCTCTATATGTAGAGTAGAAAAATGGTCTGTTATGGAATGAATATATTCCATCATTCAGGCCATGTGGAAAAAGGGAAAAAGTGGCTTGGAATAAAAGGAGTTTTTGCCCTGTAAACTACCTGTGCTGTGCTTGCTGAACCTAGAAAGCATACGCTAGTATAAATCGTGAGAGTCCAAACTGGTTAAAATCCTGTCATATCCAGTGTTAAAAAGGAAAGAGTTGAGGATTTTTACAGGGCTGTAGAAAATCTTGTGATTCTCTGTGCTCTGTATGTAGGTGCACAGGTGATGTAGCTCATAGCGATGACTAAAAGACTTCAGGGGTGTACAATGGTGTAAGGGTGTTTGCTTATTTTCATCTGTTATGCCTAGATGCTGCTAGAGAACCACAACATAGTAGTGGACTCATAGGCTTGATTCTCTGAAGAATCAGTGGCTAACTGGTCACTTACTGAATGGAGGAAATTGTGTGGGCCTGTTACACACAGGTGCTATGCTGTAGTGATGTTCTTGGAGTTCTCAGCATCACAGAATTACTTGGATTTCTCAAAGGAATTGTTTCAGGATGTCATCAGACTCTGGCAGACCCCAGGACCTCACTTTTTTTTTTTCTGTCCTGTTTCTGAGGCTTATCTCATAATTATGGGAACTAGAAACTTCCTATTGTCTATGTTCAAGACAGATGTCATCAGGGAACTTGAACAACTACTTCCTATTTCTCCCATCCTCTTGTATGTATTTATTACTTTGTATGTAGTCAGAAGACATAGGAGTTATGAATTGGAACTTAGTAGACTAGCTTGAGGTTATGTGATGGTGCCTATAAGCCAGTAGAAAGTATGCTGTGGAAGTTGGATGGTTCCTCAGCCCACAATCCGTATGCTGGATGCTATAGCTCGGAGAGTGTCTGATGTGGAGGCTTACGTAAGAGCACCGGCAGTGAGACAGATCTGGCAAGAATCTTGTAAGTCAAACAAAGAAGGTGGAGGAAGGTGTGGAAGTACAGAAGGACTTCTGCTAGCAGTTATGTGGCCCAGCAAGAATTAATTAGATTTTTCTTGCTCTCGAAAGTATTGAGGCTGGTTAGAGAGCCAAATAGGTAAGGCATGCAAGATTTCAGCTCTTGCTTGGGGTAATAATTCCCAACCCTATGGCGCAACTTTAAAATAACGTTAGGGCACGAAGGGGGGAAAAAAAGGGTTGTTTTAAAGAATTCAGCTGCCCTAATCACAGCCCAATTTATAGAGGATAGAATGTGAGGTGTATTAATGTCATCCTTGTCCTTCTTACACAGTATTCAGGATGTTTTCTGTGTATGAAATTGGCTCAATYGCATCCTGCAGACTCTGTATCCAGGCTCAGAATGGTAAACCAAACAAATACCTCACGGGGTCCTGCATTTTAACTAGAGAGCGAAGGAAAACACTTGCTGTGCCTGTAGGACTTGCTGTCTCTCTCTCCTGTTGACAGCATTCTGCTTTATATAGATGAATACACATTCACTGGCACAATGAACTAAATGAATTTGTGAATAGTATCAGTTGACCTGAAAATACAGTTTTAGTGAGTAAACTTTTTTGGAAAAAGGTTGTCCAACCTTACTAGAAATCTGGCTGTGATAGACCCAGGCAACTAGAGCTTCCTGTGCCTGCTGTTTCCTTTGGAATTTCTCTTGTGATGAATTGCCATAAAATGGGGATTAAAAGGCAAAGAGTTGGGGATTTTTTTTTTTTATTTACCCTGGTGGAAGAATTAACTCAAGCTTAGTCCTGAATCTCACAATTTGCCATGTGTTACAGATTGTTGAGTCTCTGCAGAACCCCTTAGGCTTCAGTAAGTCACTCTGCAGGAGAACAGCTATCTGCCTTTGCAGGACCTTAGATCTAGGCAGTCTTCTTAGGATGCTGCTGCTGTCTCAGAGGGCGAATCACTTCCTTCTCCTGCCCTAACTTTTCTCTTCAATGGATCTGAAGAGGGCTCCCACGGAGGTCAGGAATGGTCTCATATGTGATGCCAGAGATAGAAAACCTGGGGAGAGATTGAAGAAATGAGATTCAAGTGCAGTTTTTATTACAGACACTGTAGGAAAACCCTCTTGTTTCCTTCTTTCTTTGTGTCCCACAGTCTCTCCTTAAACAGCGCATAGTATTTGCATACTTGTTGTATAGGATCATCTACGCAGAAGGAACATATCAGCTTGTGCATAATGTCATGCTGGTATGTATCTATGACTTCCAGGCTGGCTTTGACTCATCCAGTCAGCTCGAGCAGCAGAGAACTATCTGGGGTTGATCTGCACCTAGCCTGAGATACCTTTTGAGTATATTTTATTACACAGCTACACATATCATGTCTTACATAGCTTAAGTAATTTTTGGCTTTAAAAACATCTCGGGGGAGAGGAGCCAGTGCAAGCCCGTTATTTATTATTATTGCCCTTGCAATCCTGTCCTTGYGAGATTCTTTCTGAACTTGCAAACTCTCTAACCTGTCAGGTAAAACAAACCACAAATGAAGAAAGGTTAGAATGTAAAATCCCCAGGTCTGTGTTAAAGTGCTATTTTATCTACTACCAAAATTGTACGTTGCAAAGGTGAAGGGAACCATTAGAGAACAGGTGCCCTGAATGAGAAAAGATTTCAGACCCTGGACCTAGAAGCCTCCTTGTTGATTTATTTGAGAAAACTACAGTAGTTAGTACTTGATTCAGAGCAAAAATGGAGTTTCTCCACTCTTCATCTTCAAGTAAAGACGAATGAGCTTTCATAATGGACCTTGCCCTGCCAATAGGAATAAATGACTGTGATTTCTGAACACTTTCAAGGAGACCTGGAGACTCAATATGCAAAATCTCTCATTCTATCATTGGAAGTGCAGCCTTGGATTATTACTGACAGCCAAGATGCAGTTAAAGTAAAGGTCATGCAGACTATTGACAATAATAAATTCTAAGATTTGCTATCTTTTTGCTGAGGCCTGTGTTAGGCCATGCATCAAAAACCTGTATAAAAAAAGTGGTTTGCCCTCACCCAATAAAAAAATGCAATGTATATTTTTCAAGCTTGCTTTTTGAAGGAGCTGGAATAGACCTCTCGCATTTCATATTCGTATCTTTTTAAATTAACACACTGGGAGAACTGCCCACCAAACAATCAGTTTAATCCTCTGTGCCCACCCATAATGTATAATTGAAGTTGCATAAAATAATCTCTTGCTAGTAGGTATAGAAATCAGCATGATGGTTTATTTGAATAAAGGCCGAGTGTAAACACTAGCAAGTTAATTCAGTTTTCAGCATGTAAGCCTGAGGTAAAGAAAAAAAATCTTGCAGGTTAAGTAATTGCCTGTTCCTAATTGAGAAACAAATATGTATTGCTTCAAAACTCAGTAGTAGTTTTTCTTTGCAACCTCTTCATGATTAAATGGGTAAAAAAAAGTACAGAATGAACAAAACCAGTAGCTAACAATAGAGCTGCTGAGGGTTCCAGTTATTGATGCTTAAAAAAATACAGGTAAGAGCAACTCTCTGAAATGAAGCAAGACTTGATAAATGAGTTCTAATTTAGCAGTGAAATTAAGATAAGAAAATTTGCTTTGTGATTTTTTTTTTTTAATTTTATTTTTAACTTTTGACATGGAAGCACCATTTGAGTCTCTTATTTTGAATACCATGAATGAATTTGGTTCTTACATAGAGCAGCCCGAGAACCCCGCACRTTCATTGCAGTTCTATGATTTATACAGAGAGCAGATATACTGTAGCTCCCTATGGCCTAACTTGCCGTATTTAGAATTACAGCCTAACCCTGACATGGGAAAAATAATCTTTAGAATGAGAGAGAGCGCAGAAAAGTGTAGCTTTACACCCTTTGTGCTGGGGCTAACAAAACCCATGCAGCTTAAGCGCCAACTGTCGTGGGCAGTTTTGCTACAGGAGCATTTGCTCAGTGGAGACTAGACAAGCACCACCAAGTAACGCAATTTTCAGCAGATGGTAACGACTTAGTCACTGGTAACTCAAAGTCTCAAACTGACAACCTAGCAATGAGAGATGCCATTTTCTATTATCAGTCCCATGGGTTATCCCCCATACTTAGAGAGCAGAGAGATTTACATAACATATGCATATCAGGTTTTAAGATACTGCTCGAGTGTCTGAATTTGCTCGTGGACATGTCACAAAGATTCTTGATGGTTCTATTTAATTGTAGCTGGAGTGGAGAAAGCAATAGGAAGAGAATAGTATTTTCAAATCTATAGCTCCAATAACACCTATTAGATAAACAAACACATAATTAAATACTACCTCAAGCACAGAGAAAGTCCCTTATGTATTCTTACTGTTCTATCTCGCACACTGTGAACTGAAGTCTCTTTGCTGTATTGTTTGATTGTTGAGACCCCCCAAATACATCAATTACACTGGCATTTGTGATTAAATAAGTAAAAACAGAAAAGCATGGACGATTTCAAAATCTTTTCTCCCCTTCTATTAAAAACATACAAAGCTTCTATTGGACTATCTATTGTGACTGTAAAATCATTGTACTCAGAACTTGTATTATTTTATTAGTCTGTACAAGAGAAATATGTATTTTTAACTGAATTTCTTAAAATTAAGCTTTTAAATTATCCAGTTACCAGTCAGTTCAATGGGAATCGGTTTGTACTGAGACAGCAGTGTAGGCTTTGGCTTGTAGATACAATGTATATAGAAATTGGAGGATACTTTCTACAGTTTAAACTATTCCAGTGTTACTTCAGCAGTTACCTGGTGAGGTAAGGAGGGCGTATCTAGTGCCACTGCTATGGTTTCAGACACCTAAAGTAAATGGGGTGTGCACAGTGAACATTTCAAACTGGCGTGGAAATAACAAACAAAATCTGTCTGCTTTTACTGTCAGACCTAATTTCTTCATCTGCATGATGTGTTGACCTAGTATATGTTAAAATGAAAGCTAAAACATAATCAGCTTAGTCTTCAAGTCCTTTTAACTTGTAGACTTGCAATTAGGTTA
The DNA here is from genome assembly GCA_035582835.1 of Phoebastria nigripes. Lineage (NCBI taxonomy): Eukaryota > Metazoa > Chordata > Aves > Procellariiformes > Diomedeidae > Phoebastria > Phoebastria nigripes. Next base: position 580,568 of record JAYKAV010000234.1, on the reverse strand, counting down.
TGCTGTGATATTTCTTAAAAATTCCTAATATTTAGTTTAAAAAGTTTGTTTTACAAATTGCTAAAAAGCTAATATGCATTACTAAGCGATCCAGAGTTTGGATCTAAATCTTAAGGAAAGATGACAGCTGGAATGGCAACAGGCTGCAAAAGAAAGGTCCACCTGCTTAGGCAGTATTGGGACAGTCAGGGCATATCTGTCTCCAGCTATTTTAAAGTTCACATTTTTACAGAATACTGGAATTTAGGGCTCTCTTTCATTGTATTCTGTGCACCCTCAGTTTTCACTGGTGTTACTGAAAGACCTTCAAAAAAAGCCCCTATTTTTCTTTCATTTAGCTTTCTTAATGATATGAAAGACAATAAGGATTAAAAAAACCTGCAGGAGTTAACGTGGAAGGCAGAGTATACTCTGCCTCTATATAAACAATCTCAATGGGTGTAGTATGCTACATATTGCTTTGAATAATTGGATAAAAATGTTTCATGGCTAAATAGGGACAAAAGGAATGTTTTCTTCAAATACTAGTTGTTGGTTTGGCTTACGTGATTAGGATTTTAATCTTTTTGATTGCTTTTGTATCAAGAGAAGAATAATGTGGCTAGTTGTTTGTAGCACTCCAGGTACTAAATATTAATTTTCAGAAATCATGCTGAAGAATTCAATTCAACTGAAGATTTTTCTTATAGTCTTATCCTCACTGAGCTCACCTTATGGGGAAGAGAATATTAAGCTATGTCTAGGTAGCCTATCTTTTAGTAGTATGTGAAGACCTGTAGCTGTGAGAGAAGAAATGGTTTAAACTCAGCCCCAAAAGCTTGCTTAGGTATATAGGTGTGACTGAGTGCAGGAACCGGTGTACGTGATCATATGCCATGCTATAAAATATTCATTGCTAAGAATCTGTGGTTTCAAATGCTGATATGAGTTAGGTTGGCATGGCAGTAACAGTTTTACTGTGCCTCATTGTGTGTGTTTATGCCACATTTTGTTTAGATTCTACCTTTTTGTCWGTCTCTTGCTAGTATTGCCCCTTCCAAATGAGTGGTTCCTATGGTAACGGTGATGTCATTGTTCTGGACTGGGTTTAGTGAGTTCTGCAAGGGTGGTAGTAAGGCTATTTCTATATGTTGAACTGATACCATGTCATTTGGATCCTCAAGTTAATGCATTTCTTTTATTTTGCTTTTAATCAGCTCTTAAACAGGGTGATTCTAAGCAGCTGAACTGAGGCCCTATGCAAAGCCTGTCTTAACCACCACATCAGATTATGAAAGGAGAAACCTAATTCCCTCTGAAAAGCTCACAGAAATAAATTTCTATTGCCAAACTCCCCAAGGTAACTGTAGTGCGCTCGTATCCCCCTCGGAGCTCTCCATTTGCATTACTTCCCTTTAATAAATTACACAACTTGACTTATCATGCTATCATCCAGCTGTTAAAAAATTTGTCTTATGTGTGCCCAGAGGTAGGCTGTTAGTGCAAAAAAAGTCTTTTGACGCTTCCCATTACTGCAACAGAAAATCCTGGCAACCTGAAGGATTGATGACTGATCGTGCTGGTCCTTGTCTCCCCTTTGCTGCTGCAGCAGCATTTGGAGGTAGCTCAGGATGGTGAGGTTGCTGCATGGCCGTGCAACGGCCATCTCGACACGTTATTGCTGTTTTCAGGCAATTAGGCTTGGGGAACAATGTGTACTCAAAATGATGTGTGTTGGAACTAAGTCTTGGAACTGTCTTTCGTCTTATTTAATGGGTCTCTTTATTCTGAATGTACCAGGGAGGCCTGTCAGCTGACCTGTGCTTTGAACCTTACCAAACGAGTTCAGAAAGTTCTGATATATTGGAGGCCTTGAGTCTAAACATAATAGTTTTATTTTACTTCTGGGATTTGGGGGAGGGGGGAAGTAGAGCTTTGTGTGTGTGTTTGCTTTTCCTTCAATTTAAATTTTTTTACCTTTACACCAATTACTCAGTGCCCTAAGATGCCTAGCATGAGTCATGCAGGAATTGATTGAAATGTGACTGTGTACATGATATTTTATTTAGGATTCTCTGTGAATTCAAAGTGAATCACAATAACATTGCTGTTTAAGTTTTTTGTTGAAGTTTATTACAATGAATCCATTTTTAGGCAGGTTATATCCTTTTCATATCATTAAGGATAAATTGCTGCTATTTCTTCCCATATCCTTCTACCACAACTATGTATTTTTTCTGTGAATAAGATACATGATAGAAACTCATTTGTAGCACTTGCTAAGTCTTTAATATTACATGGCTCTTCTAAGCATGGATAAAAGTCTCGCTTCCTTGTGTTTTTTACATACAGTCCAAGCACCTCCCTTTTGGAATATTGTGCCTATTCTTGTTAAGAGGGGCTTTAGATTTGTTTAGGTAGGAATCCAGAAGCATTAATGTTAATTTGCAGTCCATGATCAAACATACAGAGTATGGCACTTCCAATGATGTAGCTTTTTATGTGTATTTGGGTTTTTCAGAGTAGTTCTGCTGTGGTAAGAAAGCTGCCAATTTCATCTTGCTAATGGTTCCAGTATCTCTGTACCTGCAGTCTGCTGTATGAATTCTTTATTTTATTTGTGAATGCTCTCCTGGTATCCAGAAGGGCAGCCTTGGCAAGCAAATCAAGATTGTTCTCAGTAGAGTAAGGCATCTAGTAATGCATCAGCAGCTTCCAGTCTTCCCAGCGCTTAACTCTCTATGTGCAAATCTTTCCCACGTTGGGCATGCGTAAAAAGGTGCAGAATAACGGAGTGCAAGTGCAGTGGCTCATGATACTTTTGGAACAGCTGCTTCTCAAGACCTGTGTAAACTTCTCCAATATACTGTTCAGGGATCCAGTATCGYGCTTTTCTCTGGGGTGCACATAAAAAAGCAAACAAATGTCCACTTGGGTAAACTAGAATCTAACAGCAAGTGAGTTGTGTCCTACTCCAAATTGCCAGGGTTGTTTGTTGGATTTGTGGTTTGACAGTGAAAAACTATCTTGTAGTTGGGCTCAGTGATGTGTAATGATATTTTTCTTACTTTGAATATAGTACACTAACAAAAGGATTCAATTGCTAAACATTGGCCACTGGTGTGGAAGCTGGGTAGTAAAGATAATACATTCACTGGCAGTGTGCTGGTTTTCTGCTGTTGGCTTTTCCTAACAGTCAGACACAGAATCAAGTTGCTAATAGAGATAGTATCAGTAGCACTATGTGATGATCTTTTGTCGCACAAGATGCTGAAACAAAAGGGTTCCGAGGGATTCTGGGTCAGATGCCACTGAACATCACTGAACACAGCACTTGTGACATTACCAGCTTTTTCAATTCCATTTTCAGCGTGCTGAATGTTGAGCAGCATGTGGCTGGTACCTGACTTCTCCAGGAAGAATACAGCCTGTTATGAGCCACAGAGCTAGTCAATAACTGAAAATATGCACTAAAACCAGGTCTGAGTCTCTTTTGAGAGATCCTTGCTTTAGAGAATGACACAACCAAAGCTAGTTGCTGTGTTTTAGTGTCCATATACAGGAAACTGTTTAATATGTTGCCAGCTTCATAGGTTATTGGTCTGAAGAGTTATCTGTAAGATGTGTCACCAAGAATTAGCATCTCACAAAAAATTAATTCCCAGATTCGTACAGTTGTTGGATATTGCAGTGGAACAGGCTTACTTGTTTTAAAGTTTTAGACCCCTTTCTGACATTGATCCTGTTCAACAACATTGTGCTGTTTTCTTTGGACCATTAATAAGTTCTGAATTATCTTTTTTGCTATTTTGGAGTTGTAAGATTCTGCGGGGCATTTCATATTTCCAGTGTTGTATTCAATACAAATGCAGGAGCTTCTCTGCAAGGTGTAGATGTAGCTGCTTTGAGTTTGTTTGTGCCCCTTTGACAGGTAAAGGGAACTTGAATGTTAATGTTTGAAACAAACTAAGAGCAAAACTAAAATTCACTTCAACAATTCTGTAAGATCGGGTACAAAATTACAGTTGGAGAATCTAACTCATAACTGAAGCTATATTTCTATTTAAATTCAGCCATAATATAGTTTTCCAAGAGAAAGTGTGAAAAAGGGAAGAGGATACATAGAGGTGCTGAAATCACAGTACACTGAAAGAACACTGAAAGTTCTGAGTCTGGAAAGTTAGGAAGTATTTCAGTTTTCTACAGAACAGTTTTTTGTTCTACACTATAGATTGCCGTATATATTAAATATTACATTATATATAATGCCCTGTAATTGTATGTATTTATATAAAATATATTTACATTTATCAGTATATAGTGTCTATATATAAAATACTATGTTACTTAGTGTATCGAAGTACATAGTAGTTACTGTTTTTTTCCTTGTACTCTAAAGAAAACACTGGGGAGATACGTGGCTCCCTAAAAGTGGAATAAATGGAGCTAGTTACATTCTCGGCATAATCAGGTAACTTCTTTGTACACATACCTGACTTGAAATGACAGTAAGGTCCAGCCAGAAGCCAGTTGTTATTAGTTAATAGTTTGGTAACTTTAGGTGTAGTAGAACATCAGGACTTAATTCCGCTTGGTGTCTATAGAATATTGCAGAAGAAAGTAATTTTGGTCTGCTTTTGTTCTAATCAGCTACTGAAAATGTATGCCTATATTTAATTCTTAAATGCAATACTTCATACACTTCCCCAAGCAGGTGATATGAACAAAGCCAACAATTTGGGATTTACATAAATCAAATGCAAACAACCTTTGTGAAGGGTGTGACCAAATGCTATCAAAGAAATAGCATGTGGGTGGGAGATAAACTGCTTTTAAGTCTCACAGTAGAGATTAGTTGTGGACTTATTTTACAAAGAAAGTAGAGAAGCTGCAAATTAACTGTTGTATATCCTTTCATGAGTTCAGCACTAACATTTAAACTGTGATTGCAAGGTGGTGCTGACTGGCTTCTAAAAACAGTTTTTCTGTTGGATACAGCTGCTGCATCTGTATATTCCTGGAGTCAGTTTGGCCTAATTCTGCATTTTTCCTATACAGGGAGTTTTTTACGTAGGAATCAATTAAACTATTTCTGTGAAGAAGAAATGCAGATTCAGGCATGGGAATACTGGAAATCTCTTAAGAACAGCATATACTGGTGTTACACTGAGTTATTGTTTAGGCTTTGCTGGGAAAAGGTTCTTCTGAAAAAGTTATGCATCTCTGGTGGGGTTTAGACTCGTTCTCGTTCCTCCAGACAAGATGTTGATAGGTGAGACTTTCACCTGCTCTGAGGGATGTTGCCAACTGCTAAGCAATGAGCACTTGCTACTGTAGAAACTGCCGGTCTTCAGCCACCATGCACTGTTTGTGAGGCCAAGAGAAGCATCAGGCGAAAGATGACTTGCTAGCCTAGCAAAGGGGGGATCTTGGCTAGAAACTGCAGGTTTTGCTTTGAGGAGTAGGCTTTTTCAGAACTGGTTATGCGTGTTATTAAATAGCTGCTGGATGAAAATGAGAAATACTCCTGAAATCGGGGCTCAGTACACCGTGCTTCTTTCACAGTCGAGTAACTGGGCTGGGGGGAGGAATTCACCATGCCCCAGGCTCATCCCCTGCGCAACCTGAGCACAGCTACATGTTGTGTGCTTCCAGGGTCAGGACTTGGAGCGCTCCTCAGCTCTCCATCCAGACCCGTGTCCCAGGTGCTTCCCAGATCCATACCGAGGAAAGACCTGGGCACAAGGAAAGGAAATCTGGGCAAACAGGCTGGTGGGAGCTGCAGCATGCTCTAGCCATGTCCTGGCTGTGGGCTTGCTGGGGTCAGAGCTGCAGCCTTGCTGTGGGAAACACTGCCCATACAGCAGTAGCCAAAGGTATATTCAGGCTTCGGAATTGGCTTTGGGCAGTCACTAAACCACTGGGATTTGGGCTGAGGCGCTCCTGAAATGGGCAAAAAGGCAGGTCAAAAAAGGAGAGGTGTTCTTGAGTGTTCAGTCATTTAAGAAAGCTGCTGAGTCTGTGCTGCTCTCAAATGGAAGCAGTTCAACCAGTCTTGTTCTTTAGGTGATGTATTGTTTTTGTGGACTGCTAATGTTTGTGCATTTTCAAAAAATGCTATTCTGGGATGAAAATCGTCACATAAACATGCATATAAAAAGGAAGAGCCTCATTAAAAGAGAATAGGCTCCAGAAATTAGAGCCAAAACATCAATCCTTTCTTACCAAAGGACAATTAATTCCCCTTATAGAATTTGGATTCTAACTGATTATAAATGCATTTTACTCTAAGGACTAATTTAGCAACTGGGTCAGTAGCTACAATACCATCCTCATCAGTTATATGATGGATAGAGGCATCTGACACTACCTTCGCTCTTTGAAAGGTTTCCAACAGATTCCTCTGTCATTTTGTGACTGCATTCGATCCTTAGCTTTCAAAAACAATAAAACATGTAATGACTTTGTAGTTGCTAATGCTGCATATTTATGAAGAACAAAAAAATAGTCTACCCTGAAGCATAATACCTTCATTTATTGTTATTCGGAAGGGTAATAGTATTTCCTCATAATAATTTATTAACGTTAGTTTAAATGAAGAATGACCTATATGCGGGAAATCTGGGGTGAGTAGAGCATTTAATTGCTTTTTTGTAATGTGGATAAGAATACTATGTTTCTTACTCTTGTTTCTTGAACCATTTTGAAGGCAAAGTATTATAGTATGCAATTCCAGAAAGAATACGAAAAATATCCCAATGTTAATAAAGAATAATTTTTACAGGTTCAATTATTTACAAAAACTAACTTTAATGCCTGAGCAATGAGAATCTGACTGTGGTTGAGCCAGGTATAAACAGACATTTTACTAGCTTTCTACATGCAGTTGTCAGCGTAGAAGGCCTGACACAATCCTCGGGTTCACTCTAGGGCCCCTCGGCAGCACGGACTACGCTTGTTCAGAGTAGTGTCGGGCAGTATGATGGCTTTGTGTTGGTGGTGTAACCACCACCACTGCATCTAGCAGAAGCGGCTGCTTATTTTGTTCTAGCTTGTGAACCCGAAGCACACTTTTTAAAAAGAAAACACAACCAAACAAAAGAAAAACAGAGATGAGCGTCTTTACCTTTTTTGGTTTTTTAATGGATGTGTCAGCCATCATTCGTAAGTGAAAGCTCATGCTGTCCAGGCTCTCAGACTTTTCCACATATAACTGATTTTGCAAACAGTAGTTAAGTCATCAGTGAGTTAATTGTCATGCTAAAGTACAGCCTTTAAATGATGTAACAATATAATATATTGGAATAACTAAATATATTTCAAAAAAGCTTTTAAGATTTCTTTTTTCTTGCAGATACTGATTTGTTCTGTGATTCTATTTTTTGGGAGACTAGTTCTGTGTTTTCAACTGTATAATATTTGTGTATAGGCAAAATATAGCACAAGGTTATATAACATATATATTAGAATGTTGCAATTAATTTCTTTCTGCTGCAAAGATTATGCGATAGTAACATTGTTGAGTTGACATACTTGACTGAACAAATTTTAAAGCATACACTTCTGGAAAGGACGGATTTTTTTTGTGCATTTTCAGAATGTAGTTTTTTCCATTTGAAAATTCTAAGTTCCTGCCCTTGAACCAAATTATGTAAGTTAAGTTGCTGTTGACAGTGATGCAATGTATAATTTCAACTGTCTAATAATTTTCCACCTATGCTTCTTTCATGCCACTTTTTATAGCGGAATTTGGACAAGGAGAGTATGAGGATTATATGATGCTTATACTGAACTTGAGGGAGTTTTTCAGTCCATAACCAGGTATCTGGGACTCAAATAAGCAAAATCGTGGCCATTGGTGTTCCCAGCGTTGCTGGTTTATCTCCTCCTAATTTTAATTTTTAACTGACTGAAGGAACTTGGCTCTGAAATATCTGTATCTGTCTTTTAATTTGACTAACTTGTCCTACTTGAGTACACAGAAGGGAGTTTTTACATTAGCTGAGATTTCTGGAATGCAACTGGTTGCCCAAAACTCCCTGTAGGACCAATGGAAAAAAATTAGGCCCATACCATGGCATGCGTCATCTTCCCTATTTGAGACATTTGTTCTGTGGTTAAATGACCCATGACGTAAGTCTTTTTTTTTATCTCCTCTTTTGACCATAAAGAGAACATAGGGTGACAAAATAAGATGTGTATATCTACAGTCTAGTCTGAAGCTAGGTATAGACCTTACCTTCAATACCATCCAAGCTCCTGGCAAGTTGGTGTAAGGCTTGTCATGGACTTTCAGGATCTGTGCATTGTGTTTCTAATGAATCATCTGGATGAATCTTAGATAAAGACTGTTCAGCAAAATGTTTCTTCCTGGGTTAGAAAAAAGTCTTAAGTATAGGATATAAAAGATTAATGATGTTGGAAAATATTTTCTCCCAAAGCAAAATATTATTGTAGCTTAGGATGATTAGTAATAACAATATATGTCAAATGATAACATGGAGCTTTGATTTCTTTTTATGTATCTGAACTTGCACATCAGCTATGGAAAATAACAGGTTTTCCTGAAATGCTGTGTGTTCTATAAGATACAAAGCAAGAACATCACATTTGATGAGCTGGGCAAATGGATTTTCTTAGGTATCTTATTAAGGAAAGAATTATGCCTTATTTCTACATTCTAGAAGTTATTTTATGTATAAATTTATGAATGGCCTCAGCACTTTTCTGTTGTTTCTTACCACAATAAACAAAAAATGATGCTATAGAGGCAGACTACTTTTTAACTACATGGAGACAAAATGGGGCAAAGGACGTGGCAGGATAAAATTGGGTTGGTGAAGACCTCATGGACAAAGCCCTTGGCTTCCACAGGGGTACAGCTGGGAGAAAGGTATCAGATGTGAAAAGGGCACCGCAGAATACAGTTCTGTTCAGATCAATATGGGTTGTTATAACTTCTGAGCTCTTCGAATTAAACTCCATGCTTTGTCATTTACAGTATGGTGTTACATAGTATAATTTAAGAAGAGAGGGATTTATATATTTGTCATTTGAACCTACCTATGAAAAGATATGCCTCTGTTTCAGTCTCTGAAAGCTTCCTTTAAAAAGTTCAGGACTTGCCTAAAATTCTAGCATATGACTTTTATGAACTGAGTGTGTGTGCATGCATATGTACGTACATTATACAAAATATACATGGTAAACTGTGGAACAATGTTATAATCTAAACTGACCTTTAACTACCTTGCCTAGTGCCCTGAAGTCACTGGTCCCACTCATCGTTGCTATTTGACATTTTAAAAATAGCCTGAGAACTGAATAGTTAAATGACAATTAGATGACTGATGATATAAAATCAAATCTTGTGATTCATTATGAGTAGTAAACTTTAATTTCTAGGATTTTTTTAAAAGAAAAAAACAAACAGGTTTCTATAAGATAAAACTGTCACTTATGTATCTGACAAAACCAGAGATCTCTGATTTTAAAAGTATATGAAGAGAAGCATTCTGGATAATTCAAGAAACTCTGAAGATTGAGACTTTTAAACGTTATTTCTAATAACTGTAGCTTGACTTATGATACAATTCCGGTTGTCTTGTTAAATGTAGTTTAATGGCTTGTGATTTAAGAACATCTACCAGTGTGCGTGTGTATACAGAAATACATGTGCATGTATGCATATAAATTCCCTGCAATGCTCTAAAATAACACTGCTGTGTAAAACATCACACAGTGCTTCACCACTTGTAAATGCCTGCAAGTACAGTGGTTATACTGAGCATGGGATCATATATAACATATATGTTATCATATAGATAACATAACAAACATGCATACACCTACCTGTGCACGCATTGTTGAAAGCACATTCCTGAGGTTGCAAAGTCAACAGTCCCAGATTTATGAGGTGTTAAATGGAGGCTGGCTGTGCAGCTTCAGTGTGCTCCACGTGTATATGTAGTATGATATGCTTTAYGGGAATACAAGCCACTACTATTTTTTGCCTCAGCAACCCCTTCCCCTTCTGAGAAAGGACTRTTTATTCTTTTATTGAAAAAATACTAAAATTCTTCTTTGTCATATTGTCTTTAGGAGAACACTTGGCCTGTACCTTGAAACCTGCTTACCTATCATGTATTATTCTTAAGACAATTTTTAATTTACTTACAGGCTTTTTTGCAACTTCAAKATAGTTTCAGAGTTCTTCACATGCAGTAATTAGTTTGGTGTCCCAATTTAGTAAGCGTTATATTTTTTCCTCAGTTTTTCTGCAATTCAGACAACAGATTATTAATCAGGAAATGAAATGAAATAGAAACAGAGCTGAGAACACACAGTTAATGAACATCTATGGGAAATTAATCTCGAACAGGTCTTCAGGGCATGGCTAAAATATTGGTTGTATCAGACTGCTGTTTCCATTCTTTTAATCCACTGCAATTTTTCTTCTGTTAGTGAACTTTGATTATTGGTAAGGACATGGTGCAGTCCTGCTATGATAACCATCTCCTTCAGAAATGGGAAGTGACCATGAAAAAGAAACGAAGAATCCTAGAGTTCAGTTCTCAACAATTTCAGAAAACAATTCTCATCTACTTTTGCTGTCACCTGACAGCGTTATGGAAGAATATGGGTCATGTTGTCTTTGCTATCTGTCAGACACTTATTCCTGCAGGTGTGAGGATAAAGTGGGATCTTTTGGATTGCCTTACTAACCATGTTGAAACAGTATAGTCTATCATAATGCAGTATGATGGTATTATTTGAACGATGTAGCTACAAAAGGCTGAAAGAATAACCTGTGTATTTGCTTATGGACCAATTGGCTAAGATTATCCTGTGGCTTGTGGTATTGCTATAAAATACAGAAATTATCTCTAAGTACTACTAGAACCACAAAAAAAGGAAAAGCAAGGCCAAAAAGTCTCCATTTGCCCATACTTTCTATATTTTATATCTAGTGCCAACTGTTATCTGCTTATTAATCTCATACTTTTTACATTGCCTGTAAAGAATTCTGCTTTGACATCTTCAAAGATGTCACTTCTCATTAAGTTCATAAAAATTCAGAGTATGAAATCTGTTGGCAGATGAGTTGAACGTATGAAGTGAAACCTGTATCTAGGTTCATAGCTGGGTAAGGACCAGAGTGTTTTTGTGCTCTTGTACACACATCTGTATCTATATATTCACATTTATATACACATGTGTGTATGCACACAGCCTCATTCATAATCAAGATGGGAAAAATTATGTCAGTGATTCAATCGGGCTTTTGTTAACTCTGCTGACATCTGCCAATTACAGGCAAAGCAGCAGGCTTTTGATGTGGACATGGACTCAAGTGCCAGTTGAGTTTTCAGCTGCAAGCCACCAAACAGCCAACCTGTGGCCCCAGCTTATGGTGCTTAATATTAAATATCATATAGCTTTGTATTGTCGGTGTGGAAAGCAAAGTGTTTCCATAGCTAGGGCAAGAAAAAGAGCTTTAGTCCGGGCATGGCTCAAATATCACAGGTAATTTAAGGAGTTTTGTTGCCATGGGGCCTTATTTCTCAGCCGTATGACTGGAGGAAGAATTTTGTACTTAGTATAACTAAAATACTTCCACTTGCAGTTACTTTGTTCTTCCACTCTTCTACATTTAACAATCTGTACACTTTTTATAATGTATCTTACAATTGGTTAACAAAAATGCAACTCCACTAAGGGTATAATTAATTATACCATGACTTCAAGGATATCAGCCATTATGCGATCTCTTCTAAAAATCGTAGTTCCATTCAGTTAGCCCAGAAACAGGTAATATATTGCTTCCAGACATAAAATGCACACACCACACCATACGGTTTTACCCAGGTCTTTACTGCCACTAGTTCAAATGCATTTCTGAGTTAGAGTTGTGCGATAATACCGAACGTGCTTTGTATTAAAACATAGCTGACTTTTGTAAGTCAGTATTAAACGATCTACCAACAGACTGGAGTTTGAAAGCATGTGAAGAAACTTGTCTTTTCTCCTCTATGACCACAAAGGAGGGGCTGTTAGCTAGTGTCAGGGAGGTTCTGGGGAAAAAAGTAACTCCAGAAGTAACTGTTTGCAGGTGTAGCCATGAAACTAAACTGAATCTTCAACAGTGGGCATGGTCTTACTGCAGAGGAGACAGAAGGCTTGTAGAGAAAATGGAAGGCTTGTAATTCTCTAGAGCTCTAAAGCCTTTTTCATGTAATTTCTCAGGTGTACCTCAGTTATACTGAGCAGTCTACAAAAGCTAGTCCCACTCAAATAACTCCTGTTTGCAGTTTTGGCAAGTAAGGAAGAAAATAAACCAGTGTGAAACCTATGCAAATTATCCTTTTGGATGGAAGAACACTTTTTTTTGGCATTATGCTGAATAACTAACTCAAATGGAGTGCATAGTAGCTAAGGAAATGAACACTGTCCCCTGAAGACTAAACAAGCAAACAAGAGTGGGAAGAAGCACTAGTGTGACCAAAGTTAGTGTGTTAAAATTTTATCAGGGACTACAGTTCACTAAAGTTGAGAATTGGAGGGGATTTGGAAAAAGAAGCTGTAAAAATATTTGAAGGGCTGAAAATGGCCTTCTCAAAGATCTTTTTTATGGGAATATGGATACTATTTGGTGAGTGTCTTCCCTCTAAAGACACAATAAGATAAAATGAGAGAAATTTGAAGCCTGAAAAACTGCTCGGTTTTGTTAGTCAAGTAGTACACTTCTGATAGATAAAATCATCCTTGGAACATCTTACAGAATAATGGGATGCATTCTGGGTTGCTTTTGTACTTAGATGAAGTTGGGAAGCTACTTATTAGGGTCTCCTTAGCTTGTAAAGGCTCTCCAGGGTTGGCACAGTTGAAATTCTGGGGTCTGTGTTAATGGTGAAATGGAACAGTTCCGTATGGATCTAGGGACCTGTGAGCAGGAGGTGAAGATAAAAGGCTGTATTGAGAGGTGCTGTTGCACCCCTTAAGTACCCAGTTATGAAATTCATTACTACTGGAATGCACAAGTCAATGCACCAGAAGTCCATTTTTCCTTAAAGTGCATTAAACCCATATGCAACTTCATAGAAAAGCTTATGGCCAGATGTAACTACTGCTGGTTGTCTCCAGTGAAATAGAATACAAATCTCAATGCTGCTATTCACACTTTGATTGTAAATTTGTCTTCCTGAACATGGATGTTTGTAGCATCATCAGTCTGTGTGAGGGAAAACTAACAACCCCCCTCCATTCACTTTATTTGTGTGTGTGTTTCCATAATGCCAAAGTTGAGAAAACACATTTCTTTGGAGCAGGGGTTGAACTTAGTTCTGCTTCATGTTTGGAATATGTGTGTATTTGTTTTTGTTTCTTGATTATGGTATATAAAAATATACTAACAAGACTTTTACTGTGCATTCCACCTACTATCACTTTATCACTTACTAGAGTTTCATTATTGCAGTAATTAATTACAAATGAAGTCTTCTACACTTACTATGCATTATAAGGATACAGTATACCTTTGTGTTCAGTTTACAGTATTCCTTGCTTCATCTGTTTGTGCTTACCCTAGACATAACAAACTATTATTGATGAGCTATTACAGTACAGGTTTACTGGTTACTTATAAAAGTATCTTTTAGATGACGGATTATCTATAAACAACATATTTGTCAGGGGGAGCATCAACGGCAGCTCAGAGAAGACAAATATAGTCAGCCCCTTAACTTTCTCTTTTCTTGATGAAAACTAAAACTTGTACTTACTTTAAAATGGCAGTTTCCTCACTGAGAAGGAGAGAAGTTGAACAATTTAGGGATTATCTATCTTCTGTTTCTTTGGATCAGTGGAGGTATATGGATGTAAAACTGGTGAATGAATCTGAGGTAAAATCCTGAACTAGGGAAGACGCATTCTTGGCAGAAGTGATCAAATAGCCTTGAAGGGGTTTGGAGGGAGGGGGGCAACCAGGGTGTTGACTCATCTTTAATAATGGCATCTACATCTGGAATGAAATCTACATCTTGTCATTATGGTATAATCACTATATGCTGATCACAATCGCTGTTCTCGCCAGGGGACAAACAGCTTTTTCTTAGGTTCTTTCTTAAACATAGATGAAGGTGCAAGAGACCTGTCGCCTTTAGAGATGTTTGTTGTTGTTTTGCGCAACTGATTTCCTGTTGCTTGTTACATGAATCAACTCCACATCTTTTAACAAAGGAAAGCCTGTTTGAGAAGTGCTGAGGAGATAACTGAAGCAAAAGCTGAAAGGAGGAGGCATAAGTGTATCTGAGGGCAAAGGGATGGGAAGGTGTATTGTAAATTCACTACTTCACTTTCTTCATATAAGGTGGCTGGGCGATGGAATAGTAGTAGTAAGCCATAGGAAGCAAAGCAAAAGGGGGAAAAAAGGGAGTGTTGATTAGAGCAACAAAAGGAGGAAAGCAAGCTAGCTGTATGAAATAGTCTCAGTCATTCCATGTCCAAGTGACATTATTTTGACTGTTTCGTTGCTTTTATTAGTGACAGATCTATTGCATTGAAGTATTTCTTTAAATATGCCTACATACATGTGTAACAACTTGCAAATGTCTTAAAAATCCAACCTACTTGTGGGGGAGTGATACTGCATACAAACACAAATAATTGCATATACATTCTTTGGTAAGACACCTTGAATGGAAAAGGAGTCTTCATGAGTAATTAAACTTGTGTTCCTCTCTTTACATATATGACTGCAGTTTCAGTCCTGATGACTTTAAAACAAGGTTGGGGGGGTGGGGGGAAGAACAGAGGAGAACAAATGTTTTAAGATCAAGACTTTTTCCTTACCACTGAAGTGTAATAAAGTCCTACCAGTAAGTTGTCMTTTTCAGCTGTACTTACATATATTTTACTGGAGTTACTGGTTTTCATAATGCTATTCTTGCTGCCTTTTAGAGTAGCCGTCTTCATTTGCCTTCCTTATCCCAGAGTGAGAGAAAGAATTTGGAAAACTCTCTCACCACTGCTAAGGTTCATTTAGCAAACTTTGGATCCCTATTATAATTTGCCTGCTGGCTGTCTCCCTGACATGCAGCACTGTATCATCCAGTTTCTCAGGGAAGAAGTATAATTGACATATTGAAAACAGCAACAGAAAACAGCTTAAGCATTAAGGCTTCAAGTTTTACTAACAACGCTTGAACATTTTCTTATAGGTTTTTTTGAAGACATCTCTAGCAGATATGAGCACTTGTGTATTCTAAACAAAATCAGTAGGAGAGCCATGAGATCTTTACCCTGTCTCATGTAATGTGTGTTTATATGGTTTTAGTATTGCCTTTACAGTTTAAGAATCTTCTTTATGTTGCCTGGTTGAACAATATGATCTACAGATGTAGACGACAATTCTTCCTGCCTTTATAACTAGGCAAATGCTGGAGAGTATATGTCAGCAGTTATCCATCTATGGCAGCTGATGGATGGCTTCTAATGCAGCCAAATATAATTATATTTAATATATGGTTCATTCAGCCACTGAAATGAAAGTAAATTTCTAGAGCAACTACTTGAAGCTGCAAGTCAATATTGGCATATTCTTTGCTCTTTCTAGTTTACTTGAAGCATTTGTAAAAACAAAAAAGCCAACTGCCGAGCAAAAATTTAACGTGTGTGCCACTGACAGGGAAGCCAAGCAGCTGAAAAATATTACCAGCAAGGGAACCTTCAAATTGTCTGATAATTTGCTGTGTTAAGTGCAGATAAGGAGTCTGGTTTTGATTAGTACTTTTGATGTTGGCAGTGTTTCTGACCCTAGTAATACAGCTTTTTAATAATTCGAAAGCTGAGACACAGTTTATCACTTTAACAGTGTGGCTGATAAACTATACTTGGGTGTCTTGTGAGCACTGGACCTCTCTATCTTATACATCTGAGATTCAGAAGAAAAGACTTTCTGTTCAGCTGAACAGCTGAAAATTTTGAAATATCCAAATTAATTCTTTTACTGCTACTGTTTCTTTTCCCAATATTTACTTAATATCAACCTCCACTTCAATTTCCATCTCCCCTCTTAAAGCAACTATTGATGTGGCAAACAATGAATTAAGTTCATGTTGTTTGAAAGGCACGCTTACTGGGACATCTTGGCCAATCTTAATTCCAAAACATTTAATTATTTGCAAACTAGTCTCAATAGATGGGTCTCAAGTTAAGCTTAAAACACAGTGTTTCAACAACCCTTTGSTATCCTACTTATCGGTTCTTAGACCTATTGTTTTTTCCCAAATGTTTAACTTAAAATATCCTTCCTGCAGCTAAGCCCACTACATCCTCTTCTGTTGTCTTTAGCTAATGAGAATAATTGATCCTTTTCTTTTTATATGGTCCCTTTATGCATCCGTAGACAGTTAACATCTACACTCAGTCTTTTTTTGCCAAAATGAACATGCCTTGTTCTCTTAATCTTTCTTCATATATCCTGAGGGCTGCTTTTCCCCCACATCCTTGAGCTTTTTTGCTTCTCTCTTAGAAACTTTCTTGGATTTATTTGTTTTGAAATGTGTCAAAGAATGTGCTGCTTTAAATGAGATCAAACTATTGTAGGAAAAAACCCATGTCGCTTACTACCAATATAAGCAATGGAGTTCCTTTCATGTTTTTCTGTTCTGGCCAGTACRATCTTCAGGTTTTATTTTTTAATCAACAGAAAGATAGTCTTTGTTCTAGTAACACTTCTAATGCTCACTTTGCATAGTTTGGTATGCTGGTCAGACTCCAAATTCACTTACTACATCTTTGTTCTCCTTCCTACCCTCATTTTGGATGGAAAATGGGTCAGCTGTCTAGTGTCCCATCAGCACTTTTTGGACAGTCTGTCCATTGAAGTTGGTCTCAATCCAGGAAAAAATCACTTGTAGTCCACGTTCATGCATATGTATATACATGTATGTATTTCATTAGAAAAGGAATGAAAAAGGTACACACACACGAGGTGCCCAAAACATGCAGGTGATCTTTACCCCTCACTTGTGTCTTGTTAAGATACTTCAGAATTATATCATACAGATTTTGAAGTTTCCACTGAGGTTAAAAGGATTATTAATGTCAAAATTGTGGAATGAAGGCTGGATGGGGGCAGTGTCGTGTAGAACTTGCTGATTCCATAGCAGTGAATTGATGAGTTTGTGCACTCTTTATTCTACACAATATCAGTCCAAATAGTAAATCATGAGAGCCCTGAACTGGTCTGGTAATGTCTGTCATCTTGCAGTGTAGCAGAGACAAATTAAAAAATTCTGCTTATTTAAGACTTTAGTTTACTTATATGGTATAACCTTCTAAGGTAGGTTCTTTTTCCTTCTGACAATGCTGTATGAAATTGTATCAATAGAAATACAGGACTTAAGCTACACAGCAGTTCTGCATTGAATGTCTCTCCCTGCTGATGTCTGTAAACTGCGGAAAAACATGCTAAGGTAATTTTACATGTGAAATTTACTTTCCCCCATAAAAGTTTGAACAAGCAACCATTTTTATACAATATGGAAATTAGAGACTGTTTTACATCTACTGATGTAGAAATGCTAGGATAGGGTAGGATGTATACCAAAGCTTCTAGAAATTAATCTAAAACTTTACAGTTTTAAGTGTTTTCTAAAACGTTGTGTCATGGACATTTCTAAGGGTGCACAGAGGCTACCTGCAGTGTTTTAGAGCTTCTTTTCAGCTCACACATGGAAGTTTTTCTTGAACGTTAACCCAGGTGATGGAAACAGTAATCCTTGCTATGATACCTAGCTGGAAAATAACTGGGGCTTTTACCCAGAACCAAGATTTTGAAGTGTTTCATACTGTAGGTAGTAATAAAGATATTTACAAGCATACCTTTTTGATTTGACAGATAAGAATTTAATTTTTCCCACAAAAAAAAGAAAAAATTGAGTGAAATGTTTCATTCTGTGTTTTAAATTTGTTTAAACTAATTTGCAAATGAAAAGGCATCTCTTGCAAATAAAAATCAGACCTTTCTTTTTAAATGTTGTAACAAAACCTTTAATATTTAAAATAATGATGTCATTATTTTCAGTACCCACTAAGTCTGATTTCAGAGCTTCCGGATAACCAATTTTATGTGGACTTGTGTGCTAGTGAGAAATATTTTTTTGACTTTTCATGGAAACAAGACCCTAGCCTGCACACATCTTCTGGAGTTGGAGAGAGTTACTATCTATCGGAAACTGATGTCCGAATCTTGAAGTCCTGAACTTTGAGACAGTTCAGACTTTCAAGTTCTACCCCATCTCTAATGTTTAATACATAAAGTTTTATACCTTTAGAAGTCTAAATACACACTTGAAATACCAGCCTCAAATCCTACTGAAGTGTATGACAAGTGTCTCAATATATAACATTTTAGAAATTCTTTTGGCCTGAATGAGTATATGAATGGAGGGACTGAGGCAATCCAAAGGGAGAAACATGGGCAATTCTTCATGTGTGATAATCTGTTGAGCTCCTTTAGATGAAGATGAAAACCTTATAAAACATTTTAGAACTGGGACACTAAAATTTGGAAGAAATAATTTAAACATAGGACATGCTGCAGACCAGAAATTGAACTTTTAATGATGAAGATAAGAAAACATTTCCTTACATATTTCCATTACATTCCCATCCTGCCCATATGCAGAAAGTGTGGCATGATTACAAATTATAATTGCTTGAAGGCTTGAGAAATGCATTTTAAGTATAGAAAATGACAATGTTTATTAAATATGGTTTTAAAACACTTTATGTACTTATATATTAAGACTTAAAACTCAATCTGACTTTCAAAATAATTAGAAAAAATTCTGAAGACTGATTACTTTAACTTGACAACTTGTAATCAAGGTGTTAAATTATGGAATTAAAAAAATTTTCAAAAGAAAAAGCAGGAGATGCTGAGCTATTAAGTGGAAAAATAGACACCTGACCATGTTTCCACTGTGCTGCAATAAAAGCTAATTATATCACTGGATTAGAAAGCCAGGAGACTTGAGTGTGTATCTGTCTCTGCTAACCTTTTTGTACACATGAACTGTGGGTTAGTCTTTCCATATTTGTGAATTTTTTTTTTCCTTCCAACCCTGCTTTAATCACTTGCCTTGTAGAGCCTTCCCAGACAAGGGTTGTCGTTTAGTGCATTAGCATCTAACGCGGGTGTGCTGTGATCTCTGGGAGTGACCTGGACCTTATGTAGAGCTCTCGGAAACCCAGACTGGCTGTAGCTGTGGCTGCCTGAAGTGTGAAAGAAATGTTTCATGTTGTTCAGAACTGGATGTCTGTTTGCACTGTAAGATCAGGTCTCGGTCCCACAAATGTCGTTTAAGTACAAGAATGGTCCAATTACACTCCGTAGGTTTTTCAAATAAAGGATAAGACACTTACAGGATTGTTTGTGTGCTTTCCATTTACTGAGAAGTTAATGGTTATCTGGTTATCGGCTCTGGTTACAGGAGCTGAGAAGGAAAATGGTGATAAATCTGATGGAGAATTACACTGTAATAGAAAACATAGAAACAAACATAACTGTCCCCATCTGAAAGCGGTGACAGATGTCTGTTTATGGAACTTGAAAATGAGTAAATAGAAGTAAGATTCTGTTCCTTCCTCAGCATGAGGTCAGCTGTGCCTTAGTTTCTTCCTCTTTGTGGTAGTGGCTTTGATGTAATCATACAGTTTATACTGGCTTTTCTAAATGAGATTGCTCCACTTTGTTTTAATTGCACTGGAATAGATATAATCCCTGCACTTGTATATGCATATGTGTGTGTATATATAATTCCCATATATATTATATCTTATATATAATTTCCATACTTGATAAAATGGAGCTTTCTTTTCATGTAAGTTCATCTCCATGGTCACGAAGCCTTTTTATGAGGGTTGCTTTGGCTGTCTTGCACTCAGTCCCGTGACAAAATATATGCCAGTTTAGAGCTACATTCTTTTCAAGGGAATTTAAATCACAGGCTCAACCCATCCAATCCTAAAGTATTCTTCTCTAAAGACAGTCATATGCTGCTGCTTCTCCACCTTCAACCTTTGTAATGTGTGTTTTTCTTTTCATGTCCTTCCCCAGCTGTGCTCTTACCATGTGTGGAGAAACTTCTTTTCATGTGGTACCTAGTTCTTACTTGCATGATGCTTCTTGCTCCAGCTGCAAGAACCAAATCTCAGTTGCCATGTCAAGATGATTCAACAAATTTCTTTATTTCTAACCTTTGTGTTTCCTGGGCTCAGAGTCTTCTGGCTCTGCGCGTACATTAGACAGGGATGTACTGTATCAGCGTAGGCTGTATCAGGGGTTGATCCACTAGGTGTTGTCAGGATGTGCCTGATGAATAACAGTAGAATGGAAAAGTGGCTGCACCAGTTTCCTCTAAAATAAAGCAGCAGCAGCTTTCTTTAATTCAGTGGACATTATTCCATAGTCAGCCTCCACAATATGGAAAATTTAAATTCAATTCCTGTATCTACTTGAGGAAATTCAAATCTACATCTTTTTGAAGAGTATAATAACTATCAAAAAAGATAATTCTTTCTGTGTGGGGAGGGTATTCTTACTACTTCTGGTTGAAAGTTGCACTTTGAAGCAAGAAAAATTCATGAGTCACTGGGGTATAAAAAGAGAAAGGAAAAGAAAGCTTAACCATTTACCCTAGAGGTTAGGAAATGTATTTGTGAAATCCAGAAGATTGCTCCTTTTAAGAACAATGTGTTTCTGTTTTAATTTTAAGTTTTGCTGGTGCCAAGATGGTTAATCATAAAAGTGTCTGTGGAAACAAGACACATACATACAATTCAGAGAAAACAGACTGCCATTATAACACTGAAATGTAGAATTAAAGTAGTATGGATGACACCAGCTGTAAAAACTGTTTCAGAAGTACCTGCAGGCTTATTCTTAAGGCACAAACAACTTTAATAAAAGTGTATTTGGCATGCTGTGTAGGAAGCTGATTGTTTTCAGATAACCCATTGCACTACAGTAGTATCTCTTATTCTTTCAGCATTCAATTATTTAAATAAAAGGACTTTGTTTAACAAAACATATTGTTGTCTGGTATGCAGAAATATGTAATTTAACACATCTCGTTATCTAACAGCTCTATACTATTATCAACTCAATAGGCTCTTCTGGTTTCCTCCTGGTTGCACTGTGATTACATTCTTTTATCAGATATTCATTTAAAAGAACTACAATGAGTTTAGGTAATATTTTGAGTTTAAAGTAAGTATCAATTGCATTTTTAATAACTTGTATAACAATGCTTCTTATTTTTAATAAAAGTAATATTCTGGAAGTAAGAAGGTATCTTAACACCTGTGTAGATGAGTAGCTCATTTTTCTCCCACCTGTGTTGATGCAACTCTACTACTTGGGAATCTGACACCAGTAAATTAGCACAACATGCAATGTGTATTGTTTAATTTTGCTATGACTAAGGGCAAACAATATTAGGTGCTAATTTATATGCTAAGGTATGATCCTGCAAACATTTATGTATGTGACTAAGTTCACAATGTGCATGAATTTACTTGGTTCCATAAGCGTTTGCATTATCAGGGCAAAATAAAGAGCTACTGGATCGTACTCTACATATGTCTAAAATAGAGGAATAACACTTCAGTACTGAGGTACAGGTAGAATAGCTGCAAACTATTTCAAATATATAGCACGTTTCCTCTTAATTTCATTAGAGAATAAAAACGAAGAAGGGTTATAGGATCTGTATGAGCATCGTATTTAATCCTGTTTTAATGTCTCCATTATTATGAGTAACTAATAATGAAACAATGTTGTTGTTGTTGTTGTTGTTTCCTTATCATTTTCCCTGGGAAGGAATCAATAGGACAGTGGTGGTGATATGGGAAAGCTATATGACAGTAGGGGGAAAAAGTTTTCCTCTGGCAAGTGCTGTTTTAAGACAAATTTGCATAGGTACAGGGTGATAAATTTAAACATAGATCACAAATCAGTCTCGGATGCTTTCTAAATCTACCAGAACACTCATTGCAGAAAGCTTTTCAGAAGTGTAATTTTCAAACTATGATTGTGCAATATACTTTCCTACTTTTTATTACAAAAACTCCAAAGGGTCAAATTCGATTAACAGAACTGTTGAACAAAGTGAGACACCCCCAAAATATAAAAATTGTAGGTAGAAGCATGCTTGGAACATCCTCATTAAGTAACAGAGTAAGTGTCTTCCTTAAGCCATGTGTGTTGCATGTGACTGAATAATGAAGAGTAGATGTTATCTTTAAATGACCTTAACAGTAAATCACTGTACTGCCAATATTACTTGTAGTTGTCATGATTCATGTTTACAGCTGCCAGCTATCCCCCGATGATCCAGTTTAAATGTTATGCATGGAGGAGGAATTAGAGAAGTGCTTACTGAAAACCTAATTAACCCCCTAATGCATTTAAGGTGAACTCCTTGTTCCTTAAATGTCTGAATATGCATAATAACAACAGCTGTCCAAGGGGAGGATTCAGTGTCCATTTTAGGAAACACTTCCCTAATATCCACTACTGGGATTTTTGAAAGATTTATTTAGCTGGTTGTGAGAGTTTTGAAGGACAYGAAATTCTTAAATCCACCTTATTGCATGTTTCCCCTTGCCCCTTAAACCAAGCTGAAAGGGCCTGATCCATAGTTTGCTTCACTCAATGGTAGAGCATTTTAGTAAATAGATGCTGTTTAGGATTTCAGAAAGATTAACTTACTGAGGATCTGGAATTTGTACATTGCTTCTCCAATTTCTGGAATGCAGTTGTCCATGTCTCTTGGGTTCCCACTGCCTGAGAGAAACTGGTCCATGATGTCTTATGGCATGACAGAACTAGGATGCTTTTTATGACCTGAGACTGAACTCTCTAAGTAACAAAGCTATGGTAGCTCCATTACCTTTTCCAGCTGCTGAGATGATCACAAGGCTGGTGGTAGAGTGAATTTAAGAGAAATGTCTAAATTATTAGGGTAAAGCAAAATAAATAGGTTATTTCTTAATTTAATTCAAATGTAGACTGATAAACAGAGAAGTCAATCTATTTTATCACACAACTCTCCTGAATTTGTTTTGATGTAACTGTAGGACCTCATCTGAAACCTGTTTTAAGCAATGGGGACAGATTACAAATAAATCTCAGCTTAAGGAAGAAGAAAGACTAAGTTTAATCTTGTCCAGTTATGCAGTCTCTGATAGTGTCTGATAGTAAATGCTGAGGCAACTTCTTCCTCCTACCCTAGTCCTCGGTGAACTCTGATTCAGGATTTTCCAAACTAGAATGGATGAACTGGTGCCTTTATCTATAATGATCCTTGATGTCGTCTTTATTCCCCCTCTCCACCTATGAATCTGTCCAAACATCTTTTGAGCCCGGTAAACTTCTGGCATCTATAGTATGCCCCAGTGAGGTCTACAGCTTACCTATGCCTTGTGCAAGGAATTGCTGCCTTTTAATTGTTCTGTGTGCTGCTTGCTAGTTTCATGTGATGGCATGGTGCTCGATTTAAAAAAAGGTAAACAGATCCTTCTTTATTCAGCTTTTCTGTTATGCTCATAATTTTGTAAACTTCTATTGTATCTTGATTTTTCTTTTAACAGCTAGTGAATTGAGTTCTAGTTAATGGAACTGGTGGTCTTACAAAAGTATCAGTTACCTGTTCTTATCGCTGTTCTTTTTCATAGACATACTAGATCTATTCTTTTGCATTGGGAAACCAGAACTGCAAAACAGTATTAAAAAATCTGGACTTTAGCTGATGTGCTTGATTTTTTTTTTTTTTTTTAATTAAAGCATTAGAATTTAGCCCAAAAGAGTACAGGAAGGAGTGGTACTGTGTGTCTCCAATTCTATTGCTTCAGCTTACTACAGAAAGCATATGTATAACTCAACAGTTGTAGAAAGCTCTGCTAAAAACACCACTGTGGTCTTTGTTATTAACATTTACAAATGGAAAAAAATTCAAGGGGTAACAAAATTGATACAGCACAGCTCTCAAATGTGAAAAATAACATAATCAATAAAGACTAAAGTAAAATGTCCCTACATCAGCCTGAGGTCTCAATCTACAGGCGTTCTTTCTTCGAGTGGCAATATTTTTCCTACTTGATTCACCTAAAAGAAGTCTTTAATAAGAATTAATATAAACTTGCTTCTGTTCAGTCAGACAAACGTGGCCCTAGATGTGGTATCGTAAACCAGRTATGTTTTCAGTACAACTGTTAAAGGCAGTACTTGCTGCAGTTACCAGCTGCCCTCTGCTATCCTTCTGCCTGGACAGTATCATTTGGTTAAGGAAGAATGTTTTTTAAGAGGTGGTTTTTTGTGTGTTGTGTGTGGGGGGTTTTTTGTGGTTTTTTTTTTTTTTTTAATCTTCTTACAGTAGGCTTTGAGTGGAACCAAAGAAACCGATATGCCACAGTGATTGCAGGTTGAATAATCCCCATCAGGAGGCAGAAATGGGGTTGTGGTGATCTTGTCTCAGATGCACCCACTGACAGACTCTCCCCTCTATCTCAGTAGGCAATTGTTCCATGTATGACCACTTAATTCTGTGGTGGTGGTATAAGGAAAAAACCAAAAAACCTCTACACAGGCAAACTGACTAAAGCCTATAGGGGATAATTTCAAAGATACAGATGCCACTTACTGCCTGAATTGCAACCATGACTTTGCAAACCTTCCCCTATAGGACCAAACCATACCCTCTTCTTTCACAGGCCTCATGCTCACAAAATTCAGTGAAGTTGAGGCAAACCAGTTTAGTAATTTTGGAATGACAAGCATTGGCATTGCCATTTTCACACATGGGCAGCTGAATTTGTACAGTGTTTTTGCTGTTGATTTTTTTCAAAGTATCAGTAAGAGTGAGTCTGGTTACTTAGAGCCATGCAGTACTTCAGTAGGAATTCAGTAAGAATCCTCTACGTAAAAGTTTTTACTTAACAGCTGAAAAGGGACAAGTTATTTATAGCATTGCTACAGGTCAGGACACTTGAAAGTTGAGCTCCCCAAAGTGAACACTGTTGTATTCTTATTTATTATATTTTTGTGTACCCGTTTCAGTCCTTCCCCTGTTAATAAAATGTGTGAATGACCATGTACTGTGACTTTCATACTGTGAAAGAGATGAGTGTCAACAGTGAATCAGAAATCAAAGGCTGAAATCTTGTAAGTATGAAATAAAGTTTTGCACCACAGTGGCACAGTAGAGAATTTTCATTAGGCCGTGTCCCAGGGAAGGACTTCCTTATTCTTGCTTCCTATGCTAACCTTTAAACTTATGGCAGAACACCAAAGAGACCATAACTTGAGTATATTCTGTCACTCTCACTTAAGATTTCTGGTATTTTTAACCTTTCAGTGCAAGAGAGAACAACTGCTGTCCATTGGGCATTTTTAGCTATCTGATTTTTTACTACTTGCATATTTAGTTAAATATGTAGTTAGGCACAAACAACTGTTAAAACCAAACAGCACGTTACAAACCAAACTTGTTATACCTCCCCATATTTCACAAACCAATGCTTTCATGATTCYGTTATTTTGTATATATGTGTATTTTGCAAGCTTTTTTGACGCACAAACATTTATACCACTAGATTACTGGAACAAGGCACTCGGAATAGATCTTGCATTCAACTACTGTGCTACTGGTGGTTTGCTGAGTGGGCTATCGAATTTGCTTTAAAGAAGTAACGCTAGATTTTCATMAAAAAAAAGACAAAATGTGACCACAAAGTTAAACAGGCAATTAACAGTAATTGACACTTATTTAGTGAGAAATAGAAAAAGTATTTTGCACTCTTCCTATTGCCTTACTTAACTGCATCTTTTCCTTGTTTCAAATTATAAATAAATGTGAATATATAAAACAAATGGATAAGTTGTATCTGTAGTTTTAACTAAGGAAGAGGACACAAAACATGTATGAAATGTAATAGTATCGGTATACGTCCTCAAAGGGTATTAAAAAGCATGGGAAACATAAATGCATCCTAAATGTTTCATTGTTCATTTGCAATGAAAGCATTTCTTCACTGTGCTTCCCTGTAGTCATTAAGCACTAATCTGTTTTGCTAAAAAGCTACACCTTAAAATAATAAATCGGTCAAAATATATCAAATATAAGAAACCATTTTTAAAAGGAAAAAAGAACAYGAAAATTGACAGATTTAGTTGCTGTGAGTCAGATTTTAAAAGTTATTTTAAACCCCATCTGACACCTGAATATGTCTTTAAATACCTTAAAAAATTTGGCAGCTATTCAACTTTCTTAGCATGGGAGCAGCATGGAAGATGAGCAACTTCTGAGACCTTGTAATAGTGCTAGGAACTACAATGCAGTGTATAATGTGCAAAAGTTGAAATCATATTGAAGTATTGTCTGTAAATTCTGATTTCTCCTTCAGAAGAGAATCCTGTAGCTTATAGAACAAGTCAATAACCAGTGTTTTTATTTTTTTTCTTTTTGGGGCTATTAGCAGTGGTATAAAGTATTTAAAACTAAAAGGGAACCCTGAGTTCCAGGCCTGGCTCATGTTATAGTTGTGTGAACCATGAGGCTATAGAGCTGTTCGCTCCCATTCTGCGTCGTGCCGGCTCTGTAACCTGTTGCATGAGTAACTGAAAGGCGTGCTGTCGCTGTTTCTCTGCACTCTATCCTAGGTGGTAAAAGGCCCTCACCTGCAGGTTGGGAGGCTTCATCCTGCTCATAGGAGAAGGATGGGCAGCCTGAGCCTGTGCTTTAACTACTGCTTTGCTGGATGAAAGGAGACTGTAGACTGCTCTTAGTGAGTTTTTGTAAATAACTATTACTTTAGACAGGTAAGAAGGCATCTCCCTGCATACTTAATTACAGGCTGATGCAAAGTTGCTGTGCTGGGAAACTGTGTGCTGACCTGCTTGGAAGGGGATGCGGCACTGAAGTGCAGCAGGGYGATGCCCTGCCCTCCAGTAAGGGTTATTCACACGCGTTCAGCACCAGCTCGGTGTGTCCTGTAGTTTGTGTTACGTTGCATTGGTAGACTTGTTCTTTTTTGTTTTGTTCATAGTATTGCAGAGTTGTTTAGGTTGGAAGGAACCCCCTGCTCAAGCAGGGGCAGCTTAGAGCAGGTTGTCCAGGACTCTGTCCAGTCAGGTTTTGAATATCTTCACTGATATAAACTATAAGCTCTCTGGGCAACTTGTTTCAATGTTTGATCGCCATCATAGTAAAAACCCGTTTTCTTGTGTTTGGATTGAATTTCATGGTTTTAATCTTTCTTGTTTGTTTTAATTTTTTTCCCATGTCTTGTAACTTTTACTTGCTGCCTTTTGCCTCTGTCAATGGGCGCTACTGAGAAGAGCCTGGCTCCCTCTTCATTCCCTTGCATTAGGTATTTATACACATTTATAAGATCCCCCTGAGCCTTTTCTTCTCCAGGCTGAACAGTTGCAGCTCTCTTAGCCTTTCCTCATATGAATGATGCTACAGTCCCTTAATTGTCTTTGTTAATCGAGTCTAAAAGACATCACAAATATTCCACAGTGGGTGGAGCACCAAACTTAAAACGTGAAGTTTTTAACAAATACAACCCCCAGGGGCTCTAGTTAAGCCACTGGATATATAACGGATGCACACAGATGAACTAGGGAATACAGAAATGAGTTAGACCTAACTAATGTGACTAAGTAGTAGAAGCAGGAAATCTAATAGCTGCTACATCTAGTTAACAATCAGAAGTCCAGCTTTCCTATTTACAAGAGTAAAATGAGCATGCTTGCTATTAGATCTTGGAATAAGTTACCTACAGTTGCCAAAGATCAGCCACTCGGAGGTAAAATGACATGGCATTTTGTGTCCTGCTAATAACCTCAGTGATGAGCATTCCATAGGGATTGCCTAACATAGGCAAGAGATTTTCTCCAGTTAGCTGACTTTCTACTCCACTGCTGACCATTAAAGAGAAGAAGAAAATAGCCCACAGTGCTGCAGATAATCTGTTTTTGATTACATACAGAGCTCAGGGGAAAAAGTCACAAAACAAACCCCCTCCCGGGGGGGGGGGGGAAAAAAAAAAAAAAACAAAAATAGTGATTTATCCAGGCAGAAAATCTGTATGTGTTTATTTTGAACTAAAACTGTGTATCCAGATTGAATTTGAGAATTAGTTTGGGGAAAGAAAAGAAAGTTTTGAAATGTCAAAAGAATTCTGTTTGATCATTCCAAACTGAAGCATTTCTGGTTTCTTAAGCCAGTGGCTAGGGAACTGACCTGTAATCTTTTTCTAATTCATAAGATGGACTTGAACTCGGGCATCTTATGCCTCTCAAAAGTAGCCAGAGGCCTTCTGAGACGGACCTTTCTCTGATTCATCAGCTGAAACCCTTCTACTATCTAGATCAATCCGAACTATTCAAAAAAGAACGAGAGACTCATAGCCTGTCACATTCAGTGTATTTGAAAAGAGAGAATGAGAGGGGAAAAAACACCCCAAAACGCTTCTATTCTGGGTCAATTGGTCTGAATTTGTTTCTTTGATTTTTCAAGTCAGTAACTAAATTGAAAAATCAATTATTTACACATCTCTAACCACATGCTTCTCTTTTGCCAGCCAACTGTTGGATATGGGCATTTCAACAACTTCCCCTCTTGCCCAAGATACTCAACCTCCCATCCCTCACCCTGCTTTTATGTAGCAGTCTGTGATAGCTTAATGGAGAGTGTATCAGTCCTTGTGGAAAATCTGCAGTCTTGTTGTGATCTCATTTCATTACTGAAGGGATGGAAAGAAGTCAGAAGTCAGCCCTTTTATTTTATTTTTCTTCTCTCTCCCCCCCCCACCCCRTCACCAAGTATTTATAAACAGTTTATTTATGGAGCTATGTGAAAATCTGTGGAGCAATGTTTGTGGAAGATTATGGTATCGGGGAGGTTTGGCTAGAAGATAGGACTTGGGTCATTTGCATATTATTCCACTGAAATTACAGTCTTAACTGTGTGTGTGTCAAAACTGAAGTGTGTATGAAAAAAAGGAAATTTTTTAAGTGGYATTGCTTAAGATTCCTAGCTTTGAGGACAGACACTCAATTGCTTTGTAAATCGTGGGGGCATCAGCAGTAGAGGTGTTCAAGAGGAAACTTGGTGCAACATTTAGGCTGTAGTGTCACACGTGCTTGTGAAGGTGTCTGGGCTAGATGACCTGAGAAATCCCTTCTAACTGAAGGTACCGGAATCGTACAGTCTAAATGACTGGTGGAGACTTTTTAATACAGATTCTGTTCAGTCAAACTCTTTAATTAGCACCATCTCCATTCTAAGACCTTAGAAGTGGATACTGATGGAGCGTCATCCCATATTCTTACTGTTAATAAATTCTTTCCAGTGCACAAAGATCAAATATACAAGATTATTCAAACATTTCTTTGCTGTTCTCTGCTTAATAAAACAAGTGAAAGCAAGTGAATAGCAATCGCGCATCTAAAAGACATAGCGCTATTCATAAAGCATATTACTTCTTTAGACTCCCCAAATTCTAATTAGAACTTTACAAAGCAATAACAAAGATACCAACTGGATTCTAAACCAATAATTCTAAGCTCAGTGCAAACCGGAAAGCCCCAGTGCCAGTAAAGTAATACRAGACACCTGTTTTATATGGTACACATCAAAAGCAAGCCCCAAGGACAATAACTTTTAATATAATCATTATTAAATGTTTATTAGCCAAAGCTCAAAATATCAAGAAATGTATTGTAGTAGAGAAACAACTATCTCCCAGACACACAAAATTTTTCTATTTTGATGATTAAAACTTTGGTTGCCAATAATCTTCTGGCCCAAGGTAGCAAACGTTATTACTGTACTTAGAAAGTAATGAAAGTATATTTCTTATCATTCAATTTTCCTATTTATAATTTRAAGTGCACTTCTGTTCGTCTATTTGTTTGAAATTAAATTCTTAAATTAAATACTTCATAGCTTTTTCATTCTCCTGGAGATAACAAAATTACTAATACAAAAAAAAGTCTATTCAAAAAAATCCAGAGATGGATTCAAACGCAGAAACTCTGGAAGAGTTCATTAATGTTTTGAAGATACACAACTTTCACTTCAGTAAGTCTAGTTATTTTTTTAATCTCAGTTCTTGCACCAAACAAAATGGAACTGGGTTTAAATCCAGACTAAAACTTTAAACCTCTGTTCTTGTTTTGCTAGGAATGACTACCCAACAATGAATGGAGCTATGCTCTTGCATGCTTCTCCTTCAGGCTCACTTTATTACATACCACTGAGTATACACTGGGACAGAGAATTAAATTTGGATCTCCCATATCTTAAAAGAAAGGTAAAGCAATAGTAAATAAAATGAAGTTATGTATAGGACTTCCCCCAGTAAGGAAGGAAGTTGGGAACCAGCCTTTCTTGTGATGAGTGCTGCTCTGATAGACCATGCACATGAAGCCTCTTTTTGATTGCTGCTGGCATTTAATTGCTAACACCTAATGAGTAGGTGGGGCTGATTTAGGCAGAGGTTTTTAAACTGAGCAAGAAGTGCTGGAAGCGATAGTAAACTGAAAATCGGTAGGGCTGAGTTTCTGGTCTTCCCTGCTGCTAGGGGAACAGTAACAGGAGCTGGAGTTATTTCTGTGAGAGTGGTGCTATGCATCTACTGTAGGCTCCTTAGCTTTGGGTATAGCTCGATCTATAGGTGATATTAGTGCTCCTGGAGGCAAAAGAAATCCTGCTGGCATGGTGTGTCTTGGGGTATGAAGGGGGCTCTCTTAATGGAGAACAGAAGTTACTAAGCAGCAGTTGTAAGAGTAGATTCAGAGTAGCCTTGAATTGAGTGATTGCTGCCGATTCAGATTAAACAAAAGCAAAACCTACTGAGTAGCAATAGAATTTTTTTAATACAGAACTTTGATAAATCAGTAGAATTAATTATTGAAATCAGCTAGTTCCTTAAATAAAACTTTGGCATTACTGTAAATCAATTAAGGTGAAAAATGGTTAGAGAAGAACTTCTATAACTGAACAAATGAAAGCGGAATCTTGGAATTAATCAGAGCATATGAGGGGAAGAAAAAGGAGACAATGTTGAGAGAGAAAATAAACATTGCTCTAAATAAAAAGTTGATTCATGTATGACAAAGAAAACTTTAATAAACCAAGTACACTAGTGTTGAAGTGCTCAGCAATGTAATAGGTTTTGAGAACATTTTTTCAATGAGGATGCTGTACCACCTAAGGCAAAATTTGATAACTATCTACTACAAGCCTTAAACTTTAAAATACCTATCTGTACAGGAGATAAAAAGATAGGAAGCAGCAAGAGGAAACTGAACCCATGTTTTTCGTATCTTCCTTGGGTATTCTAATAGTTTGGAAAAGCTGGAGCTCTGGCATTCTCATCTTCAGTCTTGTTTTACTGTTTCTTTTATGGCAATGTTGCCACTATACTTTCCCAGAACTTGATGTTACAGGAGTGCATGGGAAGTGCCTACTAGGCTGAAATCCCACCTGTCTGTAACTTACTTTTGATCACTCAATGCAGAATTAGGTATCAAACTAATAATTTTCTTCAACAAACAGCATCTTATGAGCTACTGAGAGCCTTTCACCTCCCGGTAACATAAATGAAAGCTGGCAGTACCTTGCTGTGTTGGGATCTTTGCATTTAAAATGTAGACACCTTGAATTTATTTGTGAGGAATGGACTACACCTTTTTCAAGAACAAAGTGAATTTAAAACCTTATGAATTTAAAACCTTAAAGTGGGATACTTTTTCACATTTATTATCTTTATCGCGGGTTTCTTTAATTTCTGATTACAGCAAACAACTATGTGCGCTTGTGATCGATCTGGTCTGACAAGAAGCATGTGGGACAAAATATATTTTAAAGACTGTTTTCTTCCTCCTTATTCAAATTAATCTACTCTTAAGGTTCACTGGAAGGGGAATTTGTCTCTAATCCAACAGAGAAATATTTTTTTTTAAATGGTCAGTCTACTCCTGTAAGTGTGTCTGAAATTCTTGTTGTGAAATTCATGTCTTTTGCTTCAGTGATTTTCAGAATGTGTACACCCAGATTACAATGAAACTAAAAGAAAGGTTTATTTCAAAACTGCCAAGAATACAGTAATTTGAATTGGGATGGGTAACTTCCATTTTATGCATCATCACTGATGACAAAGATTGTGTTAGAAAGTCTTGTGTTGCAGCTGTGGAACCATTTTGGTTTATGTCTCCAAAATGCTCATTGAACTCATAGGTCTTGCATGGAGCTGTTGGTATTTATGATGATACAGAAGATGGAATAGAATTTGTTTCAGCTGTGTTGGCTCAACAGTTTTATAGAAGTAAAAGAATCAATTAAACCTGGGGTTTTTTTGCCAGTTTTGTGAGATAACAGCACAGATTTGTGAGGTAAGAAGGTATTGTTTCTGTGTTTAATAGGGTAGAATTATACCTTCATGAATGGATGTTTGAGAAATTATAGGAGTGTACCAGTTTAATTTGAACAAAAAATGGAATTTGGAAATAATTTTAAGAGTGGGATAATGCTACCTTTTCATTTGCACAAGTATGATTTAAAAGTGTAATCTCTTTAAACTGTGGTTTCATGAGTCTGCAGTTGATTACAGATTTTGGTAGCTGAAGTAAGGCAGTATCTCTTGCACATTATTACTGAAGCATTCATGCAGCTGTGCTGCATTATACAGAACTGCTAAAAAACCATCAGTAAAAAATATCACCTGATGCTGTTTCTTGTTAGATATAATTTCGAAATACGCAAGCATCTCAAAACAAATCTTAATGTTTGAGGTAAACTTGGGAAGTAAGAAGTTCTGATTTCTAAAGCGAATAAAGACTTGAAATTGCCATGGGGAATGCGCTAGATGCTGAACAACTCTTACCTACCCACAGGACACGTATAGCAGGTGAAATACAAAGCTCCTGTGGAGTCCTTTAATGTTACTTGAGACTTCTCTAGAAGTACTAATTTTGAGTCTGACAGCATAGTCAGTAGGGAGACCCAGTTAATGCTTGTTTGTTGTCTCTGCTGAGATGGCACTGATGAGCTCATACTGTGAGGGTCATTTTTGTAATGTGGGCACCTGGCTGCTCGGGAATGGGCAGAGACCAGGGAGTTTTGAACTAAGTCACTCAAGAGCTGTGACTTTCATGCTAGAGGCACTATTTTATTAAGCAACCCTCATGATTTCACACAATTGTGAGAGGTGCTGTGTCTTTAAGAAATGGAGGGTTTTAACAAGCACAAATTAGTAGAGTAAAACCAGAAGTTTTAAAATTTAAGGGTTTTCATAAGCAAACCACCTTTACTTTTAACTATTTTAGCGCAAGAGCCACCACAGACTTAGGTATCTAAAGCAGGTTCTATGTGGAATTGGGGGAAAAATTGTGAGCCTAACTTGGAAAATCACTAAAACTCACTGCTGGCCTCCCTGTTTCACTCTCTTGCTCTCCGGGTACCTGTGGCTCCCCGACTGAGCATGCTTCATTCTTTGAGGTCTGGGATGTAAGTGCTTTTTTTACCCCAATATCTTTTAGGGCCCGTATTTGGTTGGATTTGGAAAATGCTTACGAAAAACCTGATGGGTTTGGATACTTAGAGTGGAGTGAAATTCTTTGTTTTTTCTTTCCAAGTGCATCTAGAAAAAGCAGAGGCTGGAGACGGGTGGTGATAGCTCCATCTAATCTTTAAACAACCAGGCGGCTATCTCTAGAAATACCTTTCTGCTGTGCCTGCCTCTGAGTGAGTTACAACTTGCAAACAGTTGGGTATGCTTTTTACCTCCCCTGTTGCAACAGTTCTGCCATACAGAAAAGCAAATCAAAATTCATTTGGTCAGGGAAAGGAAAATTCTCCTGAATAATTAGTGGTTAAAATAGTGCCTAAATCTCTCTGAAGTGCATTAGAATTTTTTTTAAATTTTTTTGGTGATTCATGAAATGTACAGACATTAATTTTGGGAAAAAGAATTTACTTCCCATGGATACTCCTATATTTTGAAGGAAATGGTGTTCTAATGTGTTCAGCAAATAGTTTTATCTCCATGTTATAGAATCATAGAATAGTTTGGGTTGGAAGGGACCTTTAAAGGTCATCTAGTCCAGCCCGCTCCTGCGATCAGCAGGGACATCTTCAACTAGATCAGGTTGCTTAGAGCCCCGTCCAACCTGACCTTGGATGTTTCCAGGCATGGGGCATCTACAACCTCTCTGGGCAACCTGTGCCAGTGTTTCACCATCCTCAGCGTAAAAAATGTCTTCCTTGTATCTAGTCTGAACCTACCCTCTTTTAGTTTAAAACCATTCCCCCTTGTCCTGTCACACCAGGCCCTGCTAAAAAATTTGTCCCCATCTTTTTTTATAAGCCCCCTTTAAGTATTGAAAGGCTGCAACAAGGTCTCCTGGAAGCCTTCCCTTCTCTAGGCTGAACAACCCCAACTCTCTCAGCGTTTCTTCATAGGAGAGGTGTTCCATCCCCTGACCATTTTTGTGGCCCTCCTCTGGACTGGCTCCAACAGGTCCCTGTCTGTCTTGTGCTGAGGGCACAATGTTGCTATTTGTGGAACCAGCTTTCATTCACTTGAGTAAGAGCAACTTAGAAGCAGAGAAAGTTTTATAGACTATCATACCATTTACATACAGTGTCTTCACTACTGCGCCATGGTAATTCTCTGACTTGAGGTGGTAGCAGGTTAGGGAGCCTTTGCGTGTCCTACTGCTTTGTTTCAAGCCCTTTTCTTGTTACTTTAAATGCACTAGCTCTGGAGAATGGTATTTGAAGAGAAAAGTAAATTTGGATCTCTGTTGAAGATAAGTGTTTCCATCTTGCCTCTGATAATATAGGGAACTGGCCAAGAAACTAAAGAAAATGTGGAAAGGAGGGGGGCGGGCGGGGAAGATAAAGGATAGCTAGTGCTGCAAGCCTGGGAGCTGAAGTGATTACGGAGTGTGGCTGAAGGCAAAAGTTACTAGCACTCAAAATAAGGCAAGAATAAGCCATATAAATTCTACAGATATTAGGTCTCCAAGATGACTATGTTATATGGCTACGTTAATGAAATTTTTAGAATTCTGGAGCAGATACAGCTCAGGAGTGTCTGACTGACTTGTTTGGGATTTGGAGATAGAGATTTTGCTGCAGTGTTTTTTAGAATAAAATTACTTTGGCCGCCATTTAAATCAAACTGATGTAGTCCTTGCTAGTCTTTATTGGACATATAGCATCAATATTTTAACTTACTTAACTTTGTTCTTAGAGGGGTATATTTCACATTCTTATTGCTCATCTTTGTTTACTTACTTTCTTTACACAAAAACATGCTTTGATATGGAAAACATTATCCTAAGCCTGACTTCAAATGCCTGTGTAGAAATGTTTGTTAGTAAGGGTACATTGTAACTTACCACACAGAATTTAAAGTCAAGACCTGCAATCGCTTTATAATTATTCTAGTATTGCTAGTAATGGCTGATAGGTTCTTAAGTAAGTCAATAGATCAGATGACATTTGAAGTCTGTAAAGATTCTGGGAAGACTTGTTGAAAATTAGGACAAGATTTTATCTTCAGGTAAAGGACCGTGCAAGCTGCAGTAGCCAAGAATAAAGGATGACACTGGAAGGGTGATGCTTTTTTGCAAGGAGGCATTTCCCTGAGAAGCAATACACTCCTTGTGTCACATTTATTTAGACAATGAAGGGTAAATTTTTGCTATCCTGTACCATGGCCTCTAATGTTCAACACAAAATGAGAAGTCATCTCTGTTAGTGGCTGATTAAGGAAACCTTTGCTGTCCTGTTTCTTCCTGAGGTGCTAGAGAACCCTGCTAAGGGTTAAGACCTGTTAGCCTAGATAGCTCAGCTTGACCTTGTGCCTCTGTATTATCAGTTTAGTTAGTCATCTAATTTTCTATTTTCCTAGAATTCTTTGAGGTCCTCCCTGTCTTTTCTGATACTGTTGGTATATATTCCCCATTTCCTCTTCATTGTCTCGAGGGAATTTATGATCATTAGAGCCAGTCTTATCACTTGGTGTTCAGAGAGCCCACTCATCCACATGCAGCCAGGCGCGTATTATACAACTCACTCTGCTTCAATTTTCTAATTTTCATTACTGCACATCCAGTTATTGTGGAGTCTGCTTGAAATCTGCTAAATGCCAAAGACTTCACTAAGAGAAACAGCAGAATGCTGACAGTCTATTCATCATTGTGCTTTCAATGCTTTTATGTTTACCTACATAAGCCTAATATGACAATAGGTTGTGTCAAATGATGTAATGCGCATAGTCAAGAGGCTGCTCACTGGTTATCTGTCTTTTCACTTCTAAATGGTTCAAATAAGATCAGTGTACCTTTAGTTTTTGGCCTTACCCCATGTATTTCTCAGATTGTGGACAATGCTAAACTTTGTTTATAAATTAAGGTAGGTTTTTTGTTTTAAAAGTGTGGAAGACTGTAAAGCCCAGCTGAATTCTTGCTTGTGAAACCAAATTGGATTTCACATCATTCCAGGAAGTTTCCTGGGTCACCCAAGGTGAATAAACAATATAAGCACTCTTATCTGCCTCTCTCATCTAGGTGCTTGTTCAGTTCTTAATTTCTGAATTTTGGTAAACTTGTAGTAATGTTTCATATCTATAAGAAACCACTGGAGATAAAAGTCAACATTCTGATCTTACAGAACAC
This sequence comes from Phoebastria nigripes, assembly GCA_035582835.1. NCBI lineage: Eukaryota > Metazoa > Chordata > Aves > Procellariiformes > Diomedeidae > Phoebastria > Phoebastria nigripes. The sequence goes on along the minus strand of JAYKAV010000234.1, from coordinate 543,823 downwards.
CTCATGCATCATTAATCACAATCATTTTATGGCATTTCTTTTGTTTACTCTTTATTTACTTAGCTATTTTGTCATGGGTTTTGTTCTGTTTACTGGTGGTGAGAACCTCTTATTTGATTGGTGATTGTACATCTTCATATTTCAGGGTTAACTGTATATCATATTAGTTATTTCAATAAGCACCTTCAATTTATTGTTGTATACTGCTAATAATGCTCTTTTCTGATAACTTCAAATTACTATAGTGAGTGTTTAAAAAAAAAAAACACTTACCATCAGCAGTTTACATGACAACTCTCAACTGTTATTTTACAGATTCAAAAATACAATGTGAAACTTCTAGAAGAAATTTAATTTCCAGAACTTCATCCTGAAAAGCTACATTTAGCCCAATTATATTATGCTTGTATACTTTTGCCATGCTGTCTTTCTGTAGGCATATTTTTTTTTTGCCTCTGGCAGAAACTTGAAATAAGGAAGTCTATAATATGACATGTCCTGTACTTGAAGCATGTTAGATGCTTGTTTGGGAAGTGTGTTAAGGGCACGTTCCATTTATGTTGTATTTGCTTGACTTGGGTATTACCAAGAAAAGTTCATCTTTTTGCCCAATTTTTTTTGGTAGTTCTTCACATTTTGATTCTAATGAACTGTCCATATATTGTATCTTTATTTACCAGTGGCATCTCTTTAATGAGATGCATAATAAAAGCATCACGTAATAAAAGCATCATCAATTTATATTAGATATTCCCCAGCTCCCTTTACACTGATTCCCAAACTAAGTAGAATCAGTCTCAGAGCCCTAAATGCTAATTTTTATTGATGGTGACAATCAGGAAATTAGCAAACAATGCTGATGTTCCTATGATTAAAAAAAAGGCAGTAAAAAGAATAAATGGTGTGATTGTATTATGTCTGGAGATTCAAAGAGATTTTTTTTTATCCCCTTTTGTAACTAAGTCAAACTATGAATGGAARGGGTGATGTTGGATTTCAGCACAACATTCTCTACTAGACGTTTGCACTGTGAAATTAGAAATAATTGTTATTGTACTTTTTCTTGGTATTGTAATATTTGTCACTTGTGCAGTTTTTAGGATGCTGATCTAGTGCTTAACCTGCCATATAAATCTTACCTAAGCTCATAAAGGGTGAATTTCTGCTTCTCCTATCCACAACTAATTAGGGATGTGGAGGTTCTGAGCTGCTCAAGTAGCAGGCAACCTTGGCCACTTCTCAGAAACTCCACAAAGGTACAGTGCGATGTGATCTAAAGTCTAGTACTAAGATTTGACTTGGAATAGGATGCTTTCCTCACCTGCTGTTGCTCTTGTGTCCTGCCTCAAGACTATTTAGAAAAGATCACGATGCTGAATGCCTGCAATAATTGTTATCAATGACTGTAGAAGAATGAGAAAAGGGAGATTAAGGGAAACTTGGGTATTTGAGGAAAATGATCTCTGATGTATGAGAGGTCTTCAACTTGCATATCTTCCCTGGGCAGTGCTACTCCTTTAAGCTGCTTTGAGATCCACCATCTTGGTGTCATTCTGAAAAGCGATGAAAGGCATGTTAGTTTTCATGTCATGGCTCTCAGCCCGAGCCCTTTCTGGGAAACATAGCTCTGCTGTTCATGGGAGTTACCTTTCTTTGGTGAAGGTTGGTAAGTGGGCAGCGCAGGAGTCTTCTCACCTCTTACTCTGGTTGTGGAGTGTGGTGCAGTCCAAGTGCAGACCTGTGGTTCAGCTTTGCTTTTTGAGCATATTACTTTTTCAATCATACTGAAATTAAGTGTCAGCTGTGATTAAGCACAAGTAAGTGTCACTCATACCCATGATTGAGCATAGCTAAGGAGGAAGCCATTAATAAGATTAAATATAAGTTTCTCTAAGGTTTTGTTTGTGTCTTTCTTTTTTACTAGTCTAGAAACAGACATATAGCAGTTCTGGCTGGATTCCATTTTTCCTCTCCTAAAAAGACAGAGCACATGTAGCGTTGATCCTGTACTTCTGAAAAACAGGCTACTTAGACTGCTAAAGATGGAGACCTAGAAAATAACAACCAGAAATATGTGGCTTGGTGACTCATTTTTTATGTAAATAATTTTGTGAAAGTTATTTATAGATCACATGTATAAAACTGTAAAGCTGACCTTTTTTCTGTACGATGTGCACTACCAAAACATATGACTTGGAATAATTTGTAAATTTAAGTGGCAATATTTACTTGGCAGATGGTGCTGACAAGTGGGAAGCAATTGATAAAAACTAAAAGAAATGACTACTTTATTTAATAGAATCTTGGGGCAATTTAAAAGTCATTGTGGAAAACGGCAAGAAACCAGTGTTTAGGCGGCCTGACACTAAAGGACTGACTTGAACTGATTCTAGTTAGTAATATGGTGAACAATGAAAATGAACACCTGAAAAAGAGCAATTAAGAGTGAAACTACTAAAATGTCAGCTTTTTCTGCTATCCAAACCCTTAAATGTTGCATATTGTTCTATTGAAAAAACCCAATCCTTTGTACTAATACTGCTAAAATGAGAATTTGGATTAAGATGCATAAATATTTCTTACTTTTCTTAATGTACAATAGAATATAGGAGAAAAGAATATTGACTTTAATAAAGCATCCTGATAATTATGAAATGATCCTTGTAGAATGAGCTTCAGGTTACAGTAATTGCTTTGCTTCAAAAGAACCGCTTCCTCTTAAGAGATGCTAAAACAAACTAAAAACGGCGCCTAATCTGAAGTATATGTTGGCAAGGAAATACTASGTGATTTAAAACATCAGGGTGCTTATTGCATTGTTTTTTAGGAAATGCCAAAGGCTCACATTCCCTCCTATTCTAAAATCTTGGGAGGARGAAAAATACTTCACAGCTGCCCAGTTTAAGCATGGTAATTCTGTGGTTCTTCTGGATGAGAACTTGATCCTACAAGACAATCCTTCTCCCTTATAGAGACAATATGTAAAGGGCTAGATCCCATTAGGATTAGAGTAATAGATGACATTCAGCAACAGAAATGGGTAAAACCAATGGAAACTTGTGAGTGGATCTCTGCTGAATTTCCTGCATTAGTTAGGTGCTTTTCTTCCGCATCTTCCAAGGAACTTCTCATCCCAACAGATTATCATGGTCGAGTCCCAGCTGTGTCTTTGTCATTTCTTTCTTTGGTATTGGAAAAATCCAGCAATAATAATCAGCCCTACTTCAGACATCTTCAACTAATTCCTGGGCTTCATGTGGTGTGTAGTTCATTTGGAACTTTGTCTGCGTTGTCTTTGTTTCCTACCTTAAGTACCTGCAAAAATCAAGCTCTTGTATTACTTGCTATTGCTGCTAATATTAATACACACCAAAAAGAAAACGCTGTAGTATTTTTGCCAGTTTACCGTCTTTTTCCAGTAGCCAGGTTGCTGAAAATCAGTACTGGGAGGGGAAAAAAAACCCCAACCTCTGCTGTCCTACTTGATCTTTCTGCTCTTTTTCATCCCTCTGGTCTTGTTTTCTTCTAAAGGATGTTTTAGGTCACTCTAACCAAATAGCCAGAAAGGGTAGTTAATGCCAACAAAAACAGTTGAAAAGAGGAAGTAGTGGGAGAAGAGCGTAGGAGTGATGGGGAAGGAGTAAGGTCATTGTTAAAACCAAGTCCAACTTCAGACTAGATCTGTGCAATGCCTTGCCTTCATTTCTTTCTCTCCTTAACAACAGACTGTTCTAACAGATCTGTAAGGCTGATCGTTAGCAAAGCCTGAAATCATGACCCATGCTTTCTGTGGAAGTGCCAGAGCTACCTTGACAGCTTTGAATGCCTTGACCTGTTATGTCATTGACGGTTGTTATGTGATTGACATAACAGGTCATTATGACACATTTGTTCCCTTATATAATAAAAGGAATAAATAGTGCAGCTTTCTTATTCTGATTTTACTTGCAAAGAGAAATATGGTAATATTTTGAAAGTTTCTAGACAAATTCTTTTATTTTAATTCCAGTAGTACCTGCCACTTTCTTTGTTTTAACTTACAGGTCCACATCCTAATTTAAATTCGGGTTCGTGCTTATTGCAATTGCCCATGTGCGTATGGGTACGCACAGGGTGTGCAGATACAGGGAATTGTCTTGGATGGCTGTTAGTGCCTACTTGCAAATACATAAAAGCAGGCACAGTCATGGTCTGTTCAAAATTACACTGGAAGCAAGTGGTATCTTTGTGTTAAATTTATGCCAACTTCAGGCTTTGGATTAGGGCCTAAATTCCCATGCAAAATGTAAGCACACGTGTTGTATCTCTGTTTAAAAATGAGCCCTAGATATATAATAAAAAATTTAGATGTTTAGTAGCTAGATCACCAGTCATTAGAAGTGTCAGTTGCAATAATTTCAGATTTATTCATAGGGAGTTCACRTCCGCAGACAACTCCAAAGGGGCATGCTTCCAATAAAAAGAAAACCTTGAAGGCCAGCTTCCCATTGTATTTGATTTAATACTCATTTTTCCTTTACATAACTTGACACATACTGGCCTGATTACACTTTTGCTCTAGCTTGACAAAAAGTAGTTCTGACTTGATGTGATAAAATGAGAAGAAATTCTGATGTGACTTCATCAGAATTTACAAGTGAAATGTGCTGGGTCTTCCCCAGCAAAGCGGAGAGTTTCTTGTAGCTGCCGGGCTCTGACAATCTTCTGTAAGGGATGAATTCTCTTCTTTCCTGATTTTGTGATTGTGGCTTTTAATATTAGAGGTTGGCAGACTCGGAGGCATACATAGCGAAGAGGCCGGAGTTGGTGCGGTGACATATACCCGAGTATAAAAGAAATTAGGGAACATGAGAGAGCAAAGTGACTGGCTGTGCATGTGTATCCCTCTGGGGCTGCATTCATTAAGCCAAATTCGGTAAGGTCAGGGAGATTGGGGAAGGCTGTTACAGAACCTTTTTGAAGTACATGAAGCTTTTCCTGAGAGCAGTGGAGTTACTTGGTTGGTAAGTTAAGAGGAGACACAGTGGACTTCCCTGACCCTTCAGGTCTCAGCCTTCATGCAGGTGAACCAAATGCGTCTTACTTCTCACAGTCTTTTACTGAATGTTTTCTCCCACTCATATACTTGTGGGAGAAATGGTAATGAAATAATAGGAAAACTGTTCAGTTCCCTCCTTCATATGGAAAAACAAGGGTAAGAAGGGCTTTTTCAATTTTTTATCTTTGGCTAATGAGATGAAACCTCTTAAAAGAGATATTAAGATGAATGAAAATAAGCAAGGGAGGGGTTCTGATATGTAGTGTTGACCCTCACCAACTCTAAACTCTCCATGGAAGGAATTGGGCATGTTTTCTTCTTTCCTCCCTATAATTTCTTCTATTTAATCTTTTTCCCACCTACACGTTTTAAAGAGCTAGACATCATTCTGTATGTGGGCACGCAGCAAGAAGGGCTAGAGTTTCAAAATATCTTCCATCCTCTTCAATTTATGTGCAAACATATTCAGCAAGATAAATGGTAATTGCTGCTTGTAGGCAATGTAAAACAAAAAAAAAAATTGAACAATAGTTTCTGGTATAGCACTTCTGCTTCTCAGTATGCAACCCATGTCTATGCAACCCCTATGCATGTGCAACCCAAACAAAGAAAAGRAAACTTCTGAGTGAGAACAAATGCTTTGTTAATAATCACAGGCTGTTATCCATCCAAGGTGGGGGGGGGGGGGGAAGCCAATTAGTTTCCTTTGCTATAGACATAATTTGGTCCATTGAGCTCATTGAAAAATGCTGATCTTTGGGCATGACGATATGTTTCCAGAAGATAAACTAGGATCCAAATCTACAGCAAACTAGCTGTTTTAAGGTGCCTTGCGCTTAATGCAAAGGAAGAAAGAAAGACTTAAAGTTAAAAATGAAGTAGTGTCCCTCCTTTTTTCTGATAGACGCAAAAACGGTCTAGAATAAAACCTTACATTTAGGTCAAGAAAGTAACCATTGAAATGAATAATCCCTTCTGTAATCTTTGCATGAAGACTGCGTATTTTTAGCAGCTGTTCTACATACAGCTCAAGCGAATTATGGACTTAGTGCAGAAGCTGTTGTTACAGTGTTTTGCAGCTTCTGTTTGTAGTGAGTGGATCAGAAACTGATCAAAGGTTGCCTGACCTCCAAGCAGACCAAATCACTTAGACTAATACCCTAATATACTCTATCTCTTATCAGTGTTTTCTAGTGTGGGCTCAATACCATGCTGTGTTTGTTACCAGAATAAACTTACATTTAGCTCAGAATCCGATGTGAATACATCCTAAGTTATCTTCTTTAGTGTTATGGTCTCTTGATTTCTAAAGAATACATCTAATTTCACAACTTTTGCTGTTACCATGTGTTGATATATGAGGTGAAGTGAGATTATCTGGATACCTTTATGGTAGTATTGTGATTGTCTCAATACTTTCCTAAACTGAGTAGCATAATAAACTTTAAAAGCTCTAACTTACCAGRTAGATACAGAAAAGTCAAACATGCCTGTTTCCATGAACCGGGTCATTTTTAGCTCATGGATTGTCAGCTTGTATGTGATCGAGGTTGGGGGGAGGAACAAACCCCCAAAAAACCAACCCACTAAAATGCAAATCTGCATGGTATGATTGCATCCCAGGGAGGACTGAGGTGCGTACTGTGTAAATACTTCTGTCACTGAACATTCTAGGAACAATATTTTTAGATGAATAAGTGTAAGCAAAAAGTTGAAGTTTGTTTATCTCTGAAAATATTTATTTTAAGTGCTTACACTTTAAAGATTTTTTTTTTTTTCCTTAAGTAAGCCTTGGGGAGTTATTTTCTGCTAATGACACAGCCAGAAAAGAGCTGACACAGCAGAATTCCATTGCTAAAGTTCAGGTTGATTGTCACTGTGTAACACTGGTTTATAGCCTCTCTGGAACAAAGAAAATATCACCTTTTAATATATAATTTAATATTCTAAACTAGGAGGGAAAGAAAGAAAACAAATTTAACAGCCCTCCCTATTTCCAGAACTGACTTCATGAAATAGAGCGATTTTTTTTTTTTTAGTTTACATTCTGTTTCAGCAGCCTTTTCTATCCAGAACCTCGCTTGTAGGTTTAGATTAGGTTGAGTGCAATAAGCTAACATTTGATTTTTTTTGCTTGTAATAATGCAAACGGTGAAGAAAAAGATAGGGATATAACTTTTTTGTATTTACATTTCTATGTTACCTTCCCAATGAAAAAGAGAAAACAAAACTGAAAGGGAATAAAAAATTTCAGGCTTCTTATTTAGAGGTTGGGCTGTTCTATCAGTAAAATAAGGCCTTAGAGCTGTATTCTCAATTTTGTACTGTTTGCATGGGTATAAAATAGCAGTCATAGTTTAAATGAGAGTTATGTTGGTTCAGATTCATCCAAGTCAGACCCCTCCAATAATGGGATCTTTTTAAGTACACAGATGCTTTTATGGTATGTCTTGGCACAGTCCTAAGTGTGCCATTGTACGTGGAAATCAAAGAGTCTGTGCTTAAGCATAGCTTAAATGTAGATGTAGGAAATGGGTCAAATCAGCGTGGTAGCCCTAACTTTGGCTATATGGGTTATATTTCTGTTGACCCCCTAGAACTGCCACATGCCTCGCTGTGAGCCTCTGGGCATGGCCCCGGCATGGCTAGTGTTTGTCTCCAGCACGTGTGACCCACTGAACCTGATGGATGAGGGCAGTGATACGTGTTGCCATACAGCTCGTCCTCAGCTGCCGAAGGGCAGCTCCCAGCCTGCCTGCTGAACAATTACCTGGATAGAAATTCAGTGGGAAGCTGAACATCGTGTTCCAATCTGCTCTTTCAGATCAATCTAAAAAGCACCTCAGTGCTTCAGTATACTGTTAAAATATGTGACCTGCTCCTGCTAGTATTCTTTCAGCCAGCTACTTCAGTCAAATGCTGGAATTAAACATTAATTCAATCTATAATGGCTTTTGCTTTGAACTGGGGTAATTTCAACTTCTGCTTACAAAACAAAATATTTTATGCCAAAGCTTATGCACATGAGTACTCTTAAAGTGAAAGCTTTTTCACACTTATGACTTGAAAAGTCACAATTTCCAGTCTTAAATTATAGTTAACAGTCAAGAAGCATTCATTTTCCACTGCGCAGTGAGCTRGAATGTATGAGAAATGCACACTACAGAGCGTGTTTTCTTTCTTGCTTACTTTTGCTGGGATAAATAAGGAATAGCTCCACTCACATCAATTACTGTTGCCTGGCACTTACACAAGGTGAAGTTGATTGACAGGAACACCGAAATCCATGTTGTGGAAGAACTGTTAAGGTGTAGGGGCTTCAGAATAGGACTCATCACAAAGCTGGGGAAAAAAAAAAAAAAACAAAAACAAACCCAACAAGACAACTTCTATGTTTAAACAAGAAATTTAAAATAAATCATGCATGAACTCTAGACCAGAAGCGGTTAAACATTTTTCCTTCTTTTAGCTGCTTGCCCTTTGCCAGGAGATCAGGTGGAGTTACAGGTTCCAATAGTAAATCCATGACAGACAGAAATTCAAACCTTTTGTTTCAATCGCATGATAGCTGACATCTGACCTTCCATACAAATAAACTCAGGATTAGCAAGGACACCCTGCTGGAAAAAAAGACTACTGAGCTCTGACTGATTCAGATGTGGAGAAAAATATTTCAAAAGAGCAGATAATTTATAGACATGCTAACTTTTATTATTGCTTTGCAATCCCTGGTATAGAGTAGAAGAGTAAATAAGAGCTACAGTTTTTAGTTAAAGGAAAAAGAACATTTTAATTTGCTTTTTCTTTAGTGGGTTTGGATGAAAAGAGTTTCTTTTTTCCTTACAAAAAAAAGTATGGGGATTATAGAGAAGTAATTTTTATGTATTCCATAACGCTTCCATTTCCTACCAACCTCTCTTCTTCTACAATACAGTCAATTATCATCCTCTCTTACCAGTAACAAGAAAAGGTCAAAAGTGAAATAAGAAAATACCATCTTTCCTAAGGGAACACATTCATAATGTGGAAGGGAGCCTGTAATTTGGCAGCTGTGGCTTTGGGAGGCTAAAGTTTGGTACAGGAAGAAATTGGAATGTCTTTTGGTTGGGGAAATAGTGGTCATCAGAGAATGCAGCTGACACGATTTCTCTGTGTAGAGCTGACATCGGGGTGCTTGGTGCTGTCACTGAAGGAAGGCAAGCAAAGGCTCCGTTTTATGCTATTGTCAGTTCTGCTTTTTTATCTCGCATATCATGCTCAGAACTAATTGTGTTTACTGTGCTCCCGCAAAGCAGGTAGTGAACGCTGTATAATTAACTGGGAACTTCCAGTTCCTCCTCTTTTTTCTAAACAGCATATAGGAGATTTCTTTCTGTCTGTCTTTTCCCTCTAACTAGGTTTTGTATTTGTGTGCACATGGTTGTTGTTTTTTCTAATTTGTCATTTTGCATCTCTGGTACGTCTTCAGTTAATGTCCAGTGTCAATGACTGAATTTTTACACTTTTGAGTTTGGGGATGAGGCAATGTTAGACTCGCACATATGCAACCACGTTGTAATTTGAATTAAGATTGTTATCTCACATTTTGGCTCACAACTAGTTTTCTTATTGCCATTACATGTTACCCATGCATTTATGTTGAATAATACACTCATATTTATTAGAAGTGAAGATGGGTAAAGAAGGAAGCAATAACAAAAGAATGAGAAGGAATAAAGATAAATCCAGACTAGACCTTAAAAGGCAACCTTATATGATAATTCCGTTCACACCCACAGGGTAGGAAATGATGTCCTCCTCTCTGCAGGATGACCATCTGCAGTCTCACAATGCAATGGTAGCTCCTGCAATGGATGCAGGACCTATTGCTGTGATACTTGAACAAATCAGATCCTAAGTCTGTAGTTTTCACTGATTGCTAGGAATGTATATTGAAAGATTAAAAAAAAGAGATGGAATCAATAAAAGTAATCTTATACACTTAGTTCAGTTGTAGAATTTGTGTTTTGGACCTTTGTATGGTTAATAAACGTAGGTCTCTAATGTAGAACAAAATTATCTATTTTCTCATCTAAAGTTGGTTTCCGAGTCTTGAACTGGGTCAAACAACTGAAAATATGAAATGTCTCAGATAAAATCGATGAAAGCTTGACTGAAGAAGCAGCATCCACTTGCTGCAAACAGTTTCTTGTCCATCAGGTCCATTGGCCTTTTTCATTCCCTAAGGTAACTTCAGCCACACAGGTCACTGTTGTCACTAGAGCTGAATTTTTCTTATGCTTATAAGCCAAGGAAAGAGAATTGTCCTTATAGTGGCACCAAGAGGTTTTACTATATTTTATTCTTTTTTTTTTCTTTTAAAATTTCAACTGTCAGAAATCATTCAAACTTTTTTATCTTCCCCTGGGGATTAGATGTTTGTTCCAGGCTTCTCTTAACATGCTTTTATACAGCTCACTTTTTTGGTCTGTGCACTGAAGTTGATTATTCAATGTTGTCATTTTTTTTATTACTATGCGTAATTTAGTTATTGTTTGTCTGTTGGATATACCTAAAAGATGTAATCAGAATTTAATACCTGTTAGGATACGTAAATGTACAAATACTTAGAAAAGGCTATTCAGGCTACAAAGAGCTTAAGGTCTAAAATGAGACAGAGAAGAAATAAGAAAGGAAACCAAAGAGAAGACATACTCCTTCCTGGAAGGATAAATGGTCTGTACAGCACTCTATTGCCTTGACTGAACTGCTTTAAGTGAACAGGATCATGTGTGGCATAGTTATCCAGTGTCATCGTGCCCAGAAAAATTAGCTGACTCTTCCCCAGACAACCATTTTACAGCTGTCCTTAATCACAGACAAACCACTACTAATTAGACCATGCTTCCTCTTACACTGCAGATTTCATTAATGATACAGTCAGCACAAAACTATATTATGTACTTGCCATTGTTTAGGTTTTTACTTGTATATACTGTCCTTTTCCCTGTCCTCTATTGAAAATTGTTTAGTATAACTTTATCTGTATTTGTAAAGTATTCTCTAATAGAGAATAGAGATTTCTTACAGATGAGAAATAAAATTAGTTTGTTTTTTATTTAAATGAATAGCTTAATTTGACATTTGCCTATACTTTGAAAATGACTGTCTAGAGCAAAAATATTATTCCAAGTCCTTGAAGTTTCTTGGGTTTTTTTGGTTTGTTCTGGTTTTTTTGGTTTGTTCTGGTTTTTTTGG
>JAYKAV010000234.1:446249-532478 GCA_035582835.1 Phoebastria nigripes | reverse complement strand
GGTTTTTTTGGTTTGTTCTGGTTTTTTTGGTTTGTTCTGGTTTTTTTGGGTGGAAAGAAATTGCATTCATATATAATCTAAGTAGTAGTGACGAACAATTTTGATTTGCAGCTAAAGCATAATCTTCTTGTGATAAATGAGTGTCCCCCAAATATTTAATTTGAGGGGGGGTTCTGTCCTTTCTACCAGTTTCACCAATGAGAAAATTTCCTTGGAATGTAAGTAAGAAGAAGATAGGAAGTAGTGGATGTGGAGTTCTCCTTTGACCTTTGTAATTCATAATTGTCACCTGTAAGAATGCTTAAGACTTGGGCTTTTGTGGTCGTTTGTACTTTGTGTCTATATATGCTTACTAACTAAACAGAACAGTAATGATGGACTTAAGGATACAGGAGAAACTCCGAAACATGGCAGACTGAAAATAATTAGAATATTCACCCTTCATTTGTTCTTCATAATTTGTCTTGCTGCACTTGATAATTATGGGAGAGATTAAAAGCTTGCTTGTTCTCAGCCAATCTCCCTTTCATACTTGATCCCTACAGTGAAGCTGCACTGCTGAATTTGTGGTATCAAATTCATTTCCATAGCAGCACAGATTTTTGCTGTGGCATCACATAAATAAAAAGATTTTGACTTCACTGTGGGGTTAAGCTGCTCTAAAGGAAGAGAAAATAAAACCTCCTTATGGAGAAAAAACAACTGCAGAAGCAATGCATGTGATAGCTTGATCCAACAACTGTAAATCCTGGGAGTATTCTCCTTATTTTAAGTCAGTGGGGCTGCTCAGTAGGGATTTCTTTCATATTAAGAACTAAAGGGTAAGTCCCACAGTGTGATCAGGTTTGTGGGTTTTTGCTTTTTTTTTCTCCTGAAATACTGTCTCTTTCAAAATTTAATTTAGCAGGAAAATTCTTCCTTAAAGCACATATATCTGGATTATTTCACATACAAATGCAACACTTGCATGCATGCTCCTTCTGATCGCATCCTAAAAAACACAGCATACAATATTTGGCAACATACCCATAAGAGTGCTAGATGTATGCACATAAAAAATAACAGCAGTGGAATGTTTTCTTCTCTGGCTGGTATCATCTAAAGATTGTGATGACAAAACCTGTGTTTAGAGAAATCTAAACCACCGGCAGGAAATGAAACCACTGTAATTGAGAACTGTTGCCCGCTGTTCTGCTAAGAAATGAAAGATGCTTTGACGATGGGTGCAGTGGACTAATGTTGGTCAGTCTCCTGGAAAACAGAATTATGCATAGCTGGTAAACTCTGATGAAATAAAGACCAAAGTTAGTCAGTGACAGGCAAATACCAATTGTGGTGTAAAGATTAGCAGGCTCAATTTTAAACTCACGATGCTTAAAATTCTTCTACTGCTGTTTCTAAATGTGCTAGTTTAGCAGTGCATGAATATTTTTTTTTTTTTAAGGGGGGAACATCCTTCTAATCCTTCTGGAATCTCATTCAATGCAAAATCATTGTAATTATAACACCTAAAGCTAGTCTAAAACTATATTGAATCTGAAATATAACTTTTAAAGTTGTTRTTATTTTTGAACCATGCTTTTGATTTTCATGTTAAAAGTGGGTTCTCAGGACAGCCAGATAGAAGAATGAGTGTTAAGGACAGACAAAAGGTGTAGAAGTAAAATGGCCCTTTCCTGTCCCCTGCTTCCCCTCTCAAACTCCTACATCTAAGTGGGACAAGAACATATTTGACAGTGAAAATGGATGGTGCAGGGATGAGGGAGTTAAGATACCTAGAACTATTTTTTAACGGTTTGAACCATTCTTGCATTTCTAAGATAACGTTTTTGAGCTAAAAAGTCTGTTTCCGAATTAAAATGTAATGTGCCTGTGCAGAACATAGGTGTGCTTCTTTAAAATAGCCTTAAGAAAGGATTGCCTTGCCTTTAAGGAAAAATGGTTTACTGTTTTAATTTAGATAAGTAGGAACATGAAAGTAAACTAGATTCTTCTTTTGTCAAGATTATAGAGCCAGATTATATAAGGAGAAGCCATCATACCTTGTGAAATGTCATGGATGGCAACCACACCAGGAAACTTTAAAAGGAAAATGATACAAATCTCCTTTATAAAGCACTTTGCACCATATAGATGGAAAACAGTATGCAAGAGAGAGGGGAACTCTCTAGCTGACTCGCTCTTTATGAGTTTCCCTACAGCATTAGCTAGGATCTGACAGATGGTATGGAGAAGATCAAGGCCATGACCCCGTGTCACACAGCAGACTTAATTAACACTTCTTTTTTCTTACCCATGTCTTTCCTAGACTCTCGACGGGGCATTTAATGTGTGTGAAAGGGTAAAATCCAAGCTATGCGTGTAGAAGAAAGTCCAATATTTTTAGTAATCTGTCTTTGTTATGGAAACACAAAAGGAAATAAATGGAGTGTAATTCACAAAACTAAGGAAAGTTGCTTCAACAATGTTAACATGATGGATCATTTACTAAAGAAGACAAATTCATCACTCTCTTACCCTCAGATCACCAATTTTTGAAACACTTTATTATATTTCTCAATTGCTGTTTAGTTTACTCATACAAAGATTGCATATCTCATGATGATTTAGATTTTACAGTTGCTGAGTATGAACATTTTCACCAAGTCTGCAAGATACAGAAGAGAACAAAGTTCTTAACAGACTTGATTTTGCATGCTGTGACCTAACCATAGTAATTTTGTCTAGTGGCAAACGTGAAAATGCATATCCACATGCTGTATTTCATGTCACTACAGTTTGTATACAAGAAACCATCAGCAAGCCTGAAAATGAGGAATTAGCCTGGATTTCCAAAGAAATGGAATTCTAAATGAAACAGTAAGTTCAGGTTTGGGACAAACCCCTCCCATTATACAATTATAATTTAAGCCAGAAGGATGTAATTCTGGAATGGAGTATGGTTTTGAGACATGTGAGTAGTGTCACTTGGGAGTCATAGGGCCAGTCAAACAGTAGATGATCTTGATGGCTCAGAATGAGGTGGCCAGGAGTGAGCGTACTTCTGCTTAATAAATCATCAGGTTCATTTAATCTGTTCATTTCACAATTTGCTCTTTTTATTTTTTCACGAGAAAATTGTGCCTGTATTTGTATGAATGTGTTGCTAGCATGGAAAGAAGCCTTAGTAATGCAAAATAGATGAGTTAGGACAGAAGGCTAGACATCACAGACAGAAGGAAGTATACTAGTAGACAGACAAGTAATGATGGGATAGGGGAAAAAACCAAAACAGATTTGTGTTTATCCAACACAGTTTCTGGGAACAGACTTAGTTTTGACTGTTTTTCTTTTCCCTTTGCTTTTCGTCTTAAGTATTTTCTGACCACAGATCATGTCAGGACCCAGTTGCAGAAATACATTTATGATTATGCAAGCCTCATGGTATAATTACAAGTTTCAATCTCTGGTTTCCATTCTTGATGTTTTGTCAAGTTTCATGTTTCTAAAATCAGGTTAATAACCTTCATGGAGATGCTTCTGTACAGTCCAAGTATATGTAGAATGATCTTGTCACCCATAGTAATATATTTCCAGCAACGTGTATGTTTTATTCAGCACTTAGGCAGACGCTGATTTCTTTTTTTCTGTTTATAACCTAAATACAAAAAACTCTTTTTAAGTGGATTGTCTGGTTTGAGTCTGAAGGCCTTTCAAGGATTTTTTGCATTCTAGCCTCACTTTTTACAGGTTTCTATTTCCTAGACAGTTGGGATTACATAAACAGTGATCTTCATCTGTGTACCACACCCCATTTATACTGCGTTAGAAACTGCGAAGTGCTTTGACTTACATCCTGATCAGTAATGATCTCTGTTTTGCTTTTCTTGTTCTCAGTGTTATTTTCATTCTTTTCAATGACAAAGTATCCAAGGATATGTTTAACTGATTTAGTCCGTGATCTGCACAAAGTTGAAAAAGTAAGTACTTTGAGTGTAGTCTTATTGCAGAAACAATTTTTCTTTATAAAAGTATGTCTCAGTAGAAATGAAAATGCTTGAGCAAAAAATTAATACAACTTCAAATCGAACTGCAATCTATATTCAATCTATAAAGAACCAAAGCTCACGTTCACAAATTGGAAGGATTCCCTGAGGGGTCAGTTAGTTAGTGTTAGTATTGTATTGTGCAACAACCTGAGTTGGAGTATAGCAAATATTTTGCAAACTTTTGAAAATAAAAATATGTGCCAGTCACTCGGCTGGAATATGGATTATCTTTCATTTTTGCAATTCTTTGCTGTAGGGCCACCTCAGAGTACTAAGCTATTCATTTCTGTAAAAAGTAATTGAATCTATTCAAATTTATGTGCAAGGATGGCTCATTCATTTAAAATTTTATATTTAGTAAGAACATACAGTTGAGCCACAAAGCAGAATTTAGAATCAAAGTATGTGTGTTAAAATAGATAGCGGTGATGCTTTTTTACAAGGACTCTCTAGCTCTGACTTCAAAAAAAGGCAGGGTTTAAAAGAATCAAGAGTCTTGGATAAGAAGATATGGCTGTCTGTTTAAAGACATATAAATAAGCACTGTAGAGTTTGCACCTGCCTGTTAGCAAGAAAAGAAGATAAATAAAGCAAAGTATTTAAAAAAAAAAAAAAAAATCCTAAAATGAGATCCAGTGCTGATTCCCATTATGCTTCCTAATGATGCTCATTACAATCCTAACTACATTTTAATGCTGAAATCTTAATGCCTCCATTCATCATTGGAATGAAATACAAATGCTGACAATTGACAAACTTAATAATAAAAAAGTTCACAGGACTCAAAACTGTCTGTGCATATTTATCAGAATAAAAGACAAAGCTATGGTGGTTGAGGTTCAGGAATACCTCTCTGGGCAAAAAAATGAAAACAAAACAAAAATCCCAGCACAGAAGGGAAAAAAAAAAATCAGTCAGCCAATGAACACAACAGTTGGTATTTACAGACTTCTTAGGGATAGTTTTTTTGCTCACATTTTTTGCTCATAAAGCCCTCCTTTGCAAGAAAATACTAAATATAGAGAAAATGGAGACAGAGGAGAGCAAAATATTTCTGAGCGATTTTGATAAATGAGTTTGAGATGATAAATGTTACTGGCAGTTACGTAAATTATGCTCTTTCACATTTATATCTGTCCCATTCAAAAGCATCCGAAAATTATTAATATGCCTACCCAGTTAGCTTCACAAAATTATCAGTTGTCAATGTACACCTACATCTTATGATACATAGTACATCTATAAAATTAATGCTGTAAACTGATCTTAAAGGGAGCAAAGATTGAAATTAATTTCTTTTTTCACACTCCTTGGTTCTAAGATCTGAAATGCAAACATCCCAAGTGTTTTATTTTATTTTATCATTATTATGCTTTCCTAYTTTTTCTGGTTCTTTCACATAATAAAATTTCAATAAATGTGAAGGTCTGTGATAATACTGAATGATAGATCTCAATAAGTTATTTGGTGCGTGGGGAGTTTTATCCTGATGGTGACAAAGCTGAATTCTGTTATACTTGAAGTCTAATTCTCAGTTGTCCTATATAATCAACTCTAAAGTAGAAACTACAGGGATAAGTTTTGTAAAGTTGCCATTACGCTGGCTGTAAATATATTAATTCTGTCCTTGTAAAGGTGAATGCTGATGTAAATCTTTCATTACATGCTTTAGTTAGCAGATTTCATACAATGAGAATGTCTTTGAGTATCACTGAAACTGTAGTACTCGTTTTCTGACTCTAACATCTGGCTGTGCTGAACTGAGCCCATTTTACAGTGGTGAGAGGGAGGGACGAAAGAGTTTCTTTCTAAAAATTGTATTGAGTCTCTCTTCTACCATGTACAACTCTGATTCTTCTCTTTGGTATCCATGTTCTAGATTATTACATTTGYGTCAGAAACATCTTTTCCCTTTCCACTGGTTTCTATTTCAACGCTTTTCCATTTTATTTTCTCCTTTTCTCTTTTCACTTTTCTTTTTATTCTGCTTTTTCTCTCCACTTTCTCTTTGCTTCTTTGCATTCTCTACCTGCTTATCTCCTTCATCCACTTCAGCTTCTTTTAAATAAAACTCTTATGTCCAAGTTGCCATGACTTCAAAATGCAAAAATATCTTCAATCAAACTGTTCACAGTTCTTTCAATAGGACAATACTCTGTTTGAGGGATTGATGGGGAGGAACATGGGGGTTGTATATCACTGTACAGACAGGGAAAGCTTTTAGAAATAGGTAAACACAGTGCATATACACACATAATCACTCGTGTACATTATATAGAATCAATTATCTTGGAAGAATTTCTGAAGACAGACAACAAATCAT
Source organism: Phoebastria nigripes (assembly GCA_035582835.1). Taxonomy (NCBI): domain Eukaryota; kingdom Metazoa; phylum Chordata; class Aves; order Procellariiformes; family Diomedeidae; genus Phoebastria; species Phoebastria nigripes. The sequence continues at coordinate 526,127 of JAYKAV010000234.1, read as the reverse complement.
GCTTGTAAAACTTTTAGGTTTAGTCTTCCGTTAAAAYTATTTCATCATGAAATGAAATTTAAAGCTCACTTCTCTGCTTAATACTTGTCACTTTCATTTATTTGCAATGCTTTTTGTCCCAAAATCAATTAATTTTTCCTATTTGACGCTACTCTGCACTTCAATTTGTAGTCTGTTATCAGAAATATAGTCACCGTTACTTTTAACCAAATCTTATTGTTTAGTAGCTCTAGGTCTATCTTCACTGAAGAAAAAAAAAAGGTATGAGGTAATGTAGTAAATGAAGACTAATTAAGATTAAGAAAATACCAAAGAAACGTATTTCCTTTTCTGTCGATACATAATTGTGGKCCATCATAAAGAAATATTGGAAAGCTGGATAGAAACATTGCTGTAATTAGAGATTCAGAACTCTTGGCCAAATTACATACCATTTTTGTGTCTAAAAAGGGAAGTCCTGAATGATAAAATAGAAAATAAGAAGAAATAAGTGTAAATGGAATAAATTGTCCTGCCCAACTTTCTTCAAACATGGCACATGCAAAGAACCATGTCTTTTTTCTAAGTCTCTGTCATATTTATCTCCTTCAAAAGTAACTGCTGAAAAATTCTACCTATAACTATGGGTATATGCTTATATCTGCCTAATTTATCTACTTTCTCTTCTTCAATTACTTGCAAAATCTGGGTTGAAAGTGCTGTCATAATCCATTTATCTAGACACATTTAGTCAAGTGATATATTTGGACTTCAAATAAATGTACTGAATGTGATTGCGTGATCTTGCCCTATAGCAGTGTTCCGCAGACTTGTGAAAATTTTTCCTTATGAGTGGAAAGCAACTATAACTTTTGGGTTTTGGTAATAGTAGCAACTGTTGACAACAGGTATAGTTTTAGAACTATACTTACATTAGGGTGGAAATCTGGAAATACTCTCCGTTAATCACTATTTCTTTTGTGAGCAGTTTCACATAAGAAATAACAAGAACATTCTTGTTCACTTACAGACATGGGACACAGATCTAACTAGAGACTTATGATCTTTGAAAAAATGGAAGTGGGAAAATTTTGGCTTTTTTTTGCTGGTTATCCAAATATTCAGAAACTGGTAGATGTGATTCAGTTTTCTTCCCATCGAAGATTTGATATACCTACTAACTCCATGTTACTTTAGCAGAGTTTACAAATGGCACACTGTGGCTATGTATGAATCTTGGCATTCTTGGGAGTTTCCCTTYTGATCAGAGGATCATTAATATTTAAAAATAATAATCAAAATATTGATGGYGTAACAGGAAAAGCAAGAACCGAATGGCTCGTGAAAGCTGGCTGCTCCCTTCTAGAGGTAGTCTCTGACAAGTTGTGACTGCTGCAGTGCTACTTGTAAGGGGGATGCAGATGAAAGACAGTTTTTTTTCCCTGTGGTGTTATCGGTGTATCAGCTTTCATGTACAAAAAAAAAGTCACTTGAAATCTAAATGGTAATACAATTAAAATGAGACACATGTATGCATGTGAATGTACACATATGCACAGCTGTATGGAATACTTTATTCAAGTTAGCTAGTGCTAAGGAAATGTACAAGAACACTATTCTAACGGAAGAATTGTTTCTAGGTCTCATGTAATAAAAATGAAACTTTGCACAACAAACCACTCTCTTATACTGCCTCTGATTTCAAGCCAATAAATGCCAAGATCTTTAAAAATGAACTCCTAATAATAAAACAACTTTTAGATTCATCTCGATCCTTTCTATGTGCTCTTGCTTGTGAGTCAGAGTGATTGATACTCAAGTTATTTCCTGAAATGTAAATGATTCAGGTAATCCCATTAGGAAAGATATGAAACTGTAAATTTCTTATGAAGTAAAAATTACAGTGCAGTCTGTCTGGAGAGCGATTTCACAGCCTCGCCAAGAAAAAAAAAGATAGATAAGCAAGAATATACAGCATGTGGTCTACAGGCCTGTACTTGCTCAAGTGATACCAATCACAGTTGATTGAAAGCCAGAGTTTCACATTTGCTATAGATTCTAGATTATCTACTCATCTAAATTGCTCCCAACTCTTTAGGAATTTGGAGAGTTTTCTTCTGTACTTTGCATTGGATTTGGTGAGAATGCATTCAGTCCAAGTCTCACCCAAAGGCTTTTGATCAGCACGATGACTGCCCATTTCTCACTTGATTCCTTTCCTGTTAGAATACTTTGGGCCAGAATTCCTGATCCCCTTATGGTTTTTGTTTACCGATGGGTATTGTGCTCCACAGAATTACAACTGGAAGATACTATTTCACTTCTAGCTTTTACAATTCCCTTTCACATGTCTTTTCTTCAATGGGAGCCAAGATTATRTTCTCTTTATAAAGGTTATTTTCTTAAAACATTGACTGCAGAAATCTGTTGTGGTGTTCTATGATCCAGAACCAGATTTTGTAATGATGTCACTGCCCTCTAAGTAGATAAATTTGCCCATTAGAAGGCAACCCTTTCAGTGGGAGAGATGCAAAACAATGGAAGGCTGTAATAATCTTCATCTGATACAAAGTGAAAGGGAGGAGGGAGAAAAAGGGTTAAGAGGAACTAGATATTGTTTATCAGTAACTTACTGCAATTGATTATTGGATGCTGTTTCCCATCTGCTTGGCAAATAGAGAAAGATACCCAGAACGAATCACTTTGTTTCATATTTGCTAAATGGTGGTCAGGCTTGATGGCATTTTAAATTGCTCCATACAGAAGCACCAACACCTTGTCCTCCATAGCTTTCCTTTGCACTTTGCTAGAGGGAAGTATATGTGATTAGGGGAGGCGTGAGTTCTAGTTGAGACTAGGCTGTACCATAATGCTTTTCAGAAGAGATGAGAATGGCGCTTTCCAGTGGAGCGTCAAAGACACGCTCGTGCATGAAGGTAACAATTTTGATTTTCATTGATTTCCCAAGAAAGCTTTCAGGTTTTCTTTCTAAGAGCAGGATACGCAATACAAAGGAGGACACCCTACTGTTATGGAGAATGTTGAATCTAGCGCAAAGAATTAGCCAGTTCGTTGCTATGAGCTTTTTCTTTTACTCTCTGAGCAGATTGTGATTGTGGTTTCATTTTCAATTTGTTAGCAAGTTTATGTTGTGGTGGGAGAGATTATTTAGGCTTGGGGTTGTTTTATATCCTTTGCTTAATTACCTTCCAGTTTTTAGGGAAATCTGTAACGTGAGACCTGATACCATGCTCAAGGTGTGCCCTCTGACAGAACTGTCTCTGAATTTATTGCAGATTTGCAGTTCATTCTCACTGCATTAATTTGGTTTTGTTGCTATGGTCTTGCTCGCTCTTAAAATGTAAAGCTTGCTGAGATAAACTGTTCTTTTCATAAATGCTAGTCAGCTGAACTTTGGGGATGCAGTACTTAAAGCAGAATGGGATTTAGCCATACAGCTGTGTTTGTTTATCTTATCTATTTATTTACTAAGACATGGTGCAACTTTTCTATTCATTGGATATCTATGGATGCAATAAAGATAGATCAGAGTTCCCTCATGTTTTTTCTCAAACTTGCTTTTAAGCACTTAAGTATGGCTCTTGAGTCCAATCTTCCGTTATCCTACGCAAACACATTTTATATTCTTGCAAACCAGTGTGTTAAGCCTGGCTTTTGAACMAGTGTTTTTTGTCTTCACAACTCCTACTGGATGTAATTTTCAGAACCTCAGTTATCAGATAGTTAATAATCATCTTATAATCTCTCTTTTAAGAGCTATGATCTAGGCATTATTAAATTTGTTCTTTACTAACACTGTTTTCTCCTTATCTAGGTTTTCTTTCTCTTTGTGGTATTCATTCATCTAATACACATATGGAAAACAGTCATATTTTTTCTGTCTTCTAAGGAGGCTGAACAAATAAAGCTCACACTTCATTGTCTTCATGCCTTTTATCAGCAGTAAGTCAGTTCTGTCTAGGAGACTGAACTGAAGCAAATTTCGGTAAGAGTTTGGCCTACCTATAGAGCACAAAGTCAAGCCTAATTGTGTCCTAAAGCCTGCAGTAGCAGAGCACCATTAATAAATTAACAGTTACTTTAAGAGGTGTTCAAAGCACAGTTTACGCTGCAATTCCTCTGTGTCTGATACATTTAACGATGAATAGATTTAAAAAAAAAAAAAAGGCACAACAAGATGTAAAGTCGAAATTGAAGACAGTAAGACTTAAGAGTTATATCTCTTCTAAAATGCTAAATATCAGTAAAAAATTTTTCCCTTCTAGAGAGAGAAACTTAGGAAGATGAAGCATTTGGAAAAGCTTAACAGTTGGCAAAGATTCCTTATTATTTGAGTTGGTTCACCAAGGTGTGTTCTTTTTGTTCATCAAAACTAATGATATACTGCTAATGGTCAACAGCAATTTGCCTAGGGATTGTAATGTGGAGACCTTCTATCTTCCTCTTAGTTTTATACGTCCAAAGTTCAGTTGAGTGAAGCAAATACATGAAAATAATCTCTCTGGTGTTTTATCGGTTGCATTTGTGAATGTATGCTCAAGGTTTGCTATTAAGGTGTGGGATACTTAGTTGGATTAATCTGCCTGTGTGGTGGTGCATTTCCTCGCCTTCCCCTAGGCCTCTCTATGACCTCAGAAACTCCTGTTAGGCCTTAGCCATTGTGTAACGAGTTGGGCAGTTAAGTGTCCCTTGACTGTACCAGGCACTCTTGCATGGCTGAGGTGGGGAGCGGCACTGATCGTACCAGGAACACTGGCTACCTGATCAAAGTAGGGAATGAAAGTAGGAGACAATTCGTCATTCCTGACAGCCCTGAAGCATTCCCCACCTGGATYGTAGATCGAATGGAACGATACAACGGTTACCACAAAATGATACCATTGTAACYRSAAAACAATACCATAATTACTATCCCGGACCACCTCRGGTAGTGGCCAGGATGGAAAGTTACTGATGACTAAAGCCAATCATCTTRCAAACCTATAAACAGCGGTCCCAAGCGAGACCCTTTGAGCTCTCCTGGACCGCAGCGGCCTGCGCCCAGAGTCTCCCTCTGAGCGGGATGCCTCTCAGAGTTYGCAAACCCTCGAGTTTGTGAAATTTGGAGGACCGTTGGGACCTGGCCTGAAACACTCTTTGGCCGAGACRCTACTTGAGGCTCAACTCTTYGCCTGTTGAGAAATGCCAAGACGTTGAGCATGGGTATTTCATGACATTCGAGGGGAATTTTTAACAGGTACCTTATCTAGCTTAAGGCCTTTATAACTTRGCTTCAGGCCTGTAAATTTATTTAGCTTTAGGCCCTTATGTGTGATGTGTGTGTGTTTGTGTGTATTGACTTAGACAATCAGTAATAAGCATAATCTGTAATCAAGTCACTTTAGTAATTGTGGTAAACTTGTTTAACTCRCTTAGTAACTGCTAAAGTAGTTAATGATTAAGTGCTGTTAAAATCTTACGATTTACCTCAAAACTGTGAATGAACTTTAGGTTGCTGCTAAACACCTATAATCCCTTAGGCATAAGCCATTGACCAGGTCTGAGACTAGGGGTAGATCCAGCCGCACCTAGACTCCTCTCTGAGAAGGAGTTTAGAAAGCAAGGGGGTCTACTCTGAACCCCGTGACTCAACGGGAGGATCTCCTTATTCCTTTTGTACTAGACACAAACTGTTGTCCAGGTCTGAGACTAAGACTGGATCCCGCCGGGTCTTCTCCGAACCTCGTGACTCAACAGGAGGGTCTCCTACACCCCTTTTCCCTYAATCTCTATAAAAATCATTCCAATCCAAATTCTGACACGATTTTCCCTGTGTATGCTTAATCCATGTAATAAGTAATAGAGTGAACCTTGCCATCGAATTCTGTTAAGTCGCGCTTTTATAAATCTCTATTAAAATCACCTTTTGCTGATACCTTTGCTGGTGTTTCTTTAAGCGGCCTCAAAACCACTCATTCGGGACAGCCTGCCAATGCCAACAGCATTTCTTAAAAATTCTTCAAAAAAATCTATTTTTGATAATGATGACAGGTTGATTTTTTTGGTGGTGTTTTCTGATCTAGTTACTGATACGGTTTGTAAGACACTTCTTGATAGCCTGCTGAGTTGGTGACTAATTAGAAAATTTTGAATTTAATTCCCGTATTAGATACTGATGATCAAAAATTGGTCAAAGTTGTTGTTCCAGATGTTCAAAATTTATCTTTGTTGAACATAGGAGTAGTGAACTTGCTCTGCTGAGTTACATACTTCAGTATTTTTCTTCGTAGAAAACAAACTTAATTAGATGAATAGAGATGTCTGTCTTAGCAGCAAAACAAGCAGCTCAGCCTTCACATACTAATAGATSTCATTCATTTTTGACGAATAATACTCTTTTGCACAAATGGGCAATATATATAGCACTTGATATATCTTTAAACATAGGGAGGAAAATACCTAACATTCATGGTCATTCCTCTGCATTATCTTGCTTTTTGTATATAAAGAAAGGTTCTTTGTTTTCTGATTTTACTTCTTTTGAGGATATTAAACTTTAGGTAAGTGCTGCTGTAACTCAGCTTTAATAAATTACACACATTAATAAAAAGGAGTGACATGTTAATAAAAGTATGTCACATCTTATGAACAAATTTGAAAACAATAAAGATCTATGATTTTATSTTTTAACTATAGTCAGTACACCATTGAGTACAAAAATTATCTTTGTTCTTGGTTAGAAAAATTAGYGTTATGTTCATTGTGACCATAAAAGGGCGGCTTCTAAGGTGGGTACACTGTAATACCTGACCACTATTTTTGGATGGTTAGAATCAATCACTAGAAAGACACAGGAAATGTCCAAGACAGTCTGTTGTCTAATATAGAGACACGTACTATATTTTCTGTTTCATTGCTTTACCTAACTGCGGAACGTAACATTTTAGAGTATTTATATTGTTTGGATCTTGCTCTATAAATTGGATATATGAAATTCAAAATAATGCTAAAAGAACTTTGGCAGAATTGATCAAATGTGGTTGAAACGAATTTTTGCCAGCTCTGAAAGCAGGTATCTGCTTCCAATGTGTTTTTTGCGCAAGTCTACTGTACTCTAGAGCTAACTTCTTGGGCCATGAGAATGATCTAAATTGTGAATGCTTTTGGTCTCTTCTGCACCAGCAGCAAGGAGGAGGAAAATGTTGATTCCATAATTAACCAATACTCAAGTTGAATTTATTTAAAGGTGCTGAACACTTGAGAAAAGTGCCATGCTCATTTATTGTGTTAGCTGGGACTCACTGGGACTCTTGGCTGCTTAATTCATTTCTGACACTTTCCTATTTTCTTGTTTGTTGGTGAGTTCCTGAAGAGGAAATGCTCCCTCGGTTAGGGGTTATGAGAGCTTGCTACCAGCTGCAGTTGTTGTCTACGTTTCTGTGCTAGAAATACTAAGATACTTTTTCCTGGTTTAAAGATACTGCTATACAAGAGAGAATGCAGCCCTTACTTAGGAATTAAGATTTAGAAATTTAAGAATTAAAATTTAAAGAAATAGACATTTATAAATATTGAAATTGAATTTTTAAAAAAGACTGGCTTTCTTGTTCTATGTCTGACTGCCTCTCTTACAGCAATTCATAATCATCTGTATAGACTCTGCACCTTTTTCTGTCTCGCCATCACATTCTCTGTTGACATACCATAAAGACCACTCTGTATCTATTTTTCACAAACTCTCAGTGCTCAGATCAGTCTGTTTAAATAGATTGTATGTCCTTTCATGGTCTTTGTGTTTCCTCTTACTGCAGAAAAATAACTTGGCATATAAAAAAAGGTAACAGACCTGTTCTTACAAAGCATCTTCATCTTTTAGGCTATAGCTTAGCTATGCTACAGAAAACAYTTCCCAACTGTGGATTGTGTTGGACACTGACTTAAAAAGCCCGTTCTGTGGGTCAGGTGCTAAAGCAGATCCACTCGGTCTGTGAGTTCAGAACAATTAACCGACTACTGTTCAATCAATATTTAATCAACTAATTATTAATTGATACTCTGTTATGTTAAGGTTCTTATATTGCAAGTTTATTTGTGAGTAGACCCTTTCATTCCTACAGATTCCTTTTGATTTCCATGTGGAAATGTCCACGCACATCCCCGTTTTGTTGTGTGGCAAAGCTTCCAGAGCGGGAAGTAGAATAGCTAGGTAAGAAATGAAAATTCAAAAAATATTTCTGAGTCAGCTTACTCTTCTTTTCTTGAGACTCTTCRTTGATTGTCTGCTACAGACTGTATTTATTTGTTTTCAGTGTTGCTGTCTGTGTTTCCTTCTTGTGAAGACTGTGAATTACAGAGTAGTAAATAAGCATTTGCATTCTTTCCTAAATCTGAAGCGATCATAAATCAACACTACTTTGCTACATGCTTGTGTTTCTTTGATTATATTAAAAATTGCTATAACCTTGATGAAGAAATTTCTCTCTTCAGATAAAACGAAATGCATCCTTACATTAAAAAGTATATATATAGTTATCCAGTACCATCTTTTCCTGTTTTTAGTGGATATACATAGTACATTTTTCTAAGTCTTTTGTTTCAAATCCTTGCCATTGATAAGCAGAGTGTATACTTATCTTCTATAATGTAATTTGTTTACTCCTTCACCTCTTTCTCTCCCACCCCAAAAAGTCCACAGCATCCTTTGATTCCTGTTCATTATACATTTTTCACCATATAGACAGAAAATGGGGGGAAGAACATGCTTAATACTTAGCTACTTCAATTTGTTCTAATGCTCATAATATTTATGTTTGTGACTTTTCTGGATGGTAGATGGGTTTATACATAATCATTTTTAAGGAGAATATCCATGTTTTGAACTTTTAAAAATCCATTTAATATTTTAAAGTTCAATTTCTAAGTCAACTCACTATTTGTAAAGCAGTTCAATTTTGAAATAGGTTCAACTTCAAACCTCTGCACATTGGTTCCACTTCAGTGTGCTACAGAGACCTAATCCTCAGAAAAATGCTATTTGATCCCAGGAAGAAAAAAAGATAATGGATTGACCCTCTACATGAAACCATAAAACAGAGTTCTGGGTTGCTGCCATTCAAATGAATAGAAACCGGCAGCAATTCTAACACCTTTCCAGTTTCAATTTTACTGCATCTGCAAGCATCATGCTGGAATGGTAAACATTTTAATGGTCAGACTCTGTCCAYTTATACCATTACTATTTCCCTATTATCTCCTATTTTTTGTGTGAAACGAAAATGAAAAGGTGACAGATAGCTGCGAATGAAATGAATGGAGATGCCATTTGCATTCATTTCAGTTGAAGCAAATCCCCCTCTTTCCCATTTCTTTGTTGTCCTTCAGAGAGATCTCTTACAGCTTCTGAAAATCCATGAGCCAGGCACTACATTTGGATAATGCAGCTGAAACCCCATGCATCAGTCTATTGTCAATGTGATAATGCTAAATCTCTTTTTATGTAAAGAGTCCATCATTTCTTTTTAAATCTAATTGATTCAGATTAATAGAAAGATTTCAGCTACACATGCTCTGAAAAGCTTTTTTAAAAATTTTTTTTAAATAAGGAGGACTCACTAAAGAACCTAGAGCACAGAAAACCCATGTAAAAGCCAACCAGCTTATATACTTGTATCTTTTTTATTTTAAATAAGCTTCACTGAGACACTCTCCTGTGTTCTCCTTATTCAAATATGAACTCATGTATTTCYATTTCTTTGGCTAGGACACAAATTGTGGGTGTCAAATCATCTTTAAACTTAAACATGTGGTATGCATTCTTAACATACTTTTTCTCAATGCTGAATAGTTTTAGAAACGTTCCCCTTACTGGGCTTTCTGTCTCCCGTACTAGGGAGACTAGACTTCTCTCTCTTTGCTCCCACTTGCGTCTGAGGTTTGGGGAAGTAAGCCGGCAGTGTCTTTAAAACAAGAGTGTTTAGAGTAAATTGTTATGCCTGAGAATTTCTTGTCCACCGATACCTTCTTAGCCTCTGTGGAAGAGCCCCCAGCCATGGCTGATACTCAGGCCTACAGGTGAAGGAGAAGAAAGAAAAGATGACTGTAGTGGGTGCATTATAGCTTTGGCTGCATGATCTCAAGAGCCAGTCAATTAAACTGAGGAATTAGTTTTTTGCATTTAAAGTAGAGTCAGCATTTCTAGGCTCAGATGGTTATTGGGGGTGGGGGTGGGGGGGTGGGCAATGTTTTTCAGCTCAATATGGTTCATTGCCTCAAATAGGTACCACCTGAAATGACTTGTTGCCAGAGGATATGGAATGAGAGTGTGTGTGTGAGCAAGTGGGGATGTGTAGCCTCTAGTCCTAGTGCTACAACCACAGCTAAGGACCTGCTTTGCAACACTGATTCACTACAAAAAAAAAAAAAAATGCTACTAATTGCAACACACAAAGAGTAACTGAGGAAGAATTCTGCTGTGCTCACTTTCTTCCTATGGTCTTATGGAGGTCGTTAGACTTAATAGCAATTTCTTCTCTACTACACATACATAAGAACACAAAAAATATACTAATCAGAAAAAGTTCTGTAGAACCATAAAATTAATTAAGTTCCAGTGAAAAAAGCAATCCCAGAAGAAGACATCTGAATTGCCACGGACCAGTAGTTCATACATTTTTCATGTTAATGTGCTTTGAAAAATACACATTTTTCTGACAAAGTTTGAAAAAATTTTCAGGCAGCTTTATGAGACAGCATGTGCCCCTCTCTGAACATATCTTCACATCTGTGAACTTGGAAGGGCTGATACCACCACTATGGGCCTGAGAGGCCGAGCATCCTTCTCTGATCTCACAGAGACCAACAATCCTACAGAGCAAGGGTTTAGTCACGAGAAGATGAGTTACAAAGAGGCATCTGTGCAGTTTTCTAATTGTAACTACCTTTCATTTAAAAAAAAAAAAGGCAGTAAAGTATTGCAGCTGTTGCTAATCAAGATATTCATCACTGAATCAAAAATACTCTCTTCCCTGCTTAAGCCTCCTGGTATTCATTATGTAGACTGGTTATGTGTTGGATGTGCTGTGGCTCTCCCAGCACCACCAGTCCAAGCCCCAGTGTGTGGGACCTCAAGCATAGAGGCACTGCAGGAAGGAGGGATGGTACATGCCCTGGACCTGCACCTATACAGAAAGAGCGTGTGCTGGGCAGGCACCTGGTCCTAAGAGCTGGAGAAGGCTATAGGTACAYCTACTCCAGTACGAGCTTTGAGAATGCACGTGATACAAACAAATACTTTTATGATGTGCCTTGATATATCAAGAGACACATATTGTAACCATGTGTCCGTAATTACTTGTACAGCTCATCTTGTGCACATGCGACTCAAATATAACATGTTTTATGACATCCTAGAGACATAAATTTCCTACCTTGACATAATTCCTGAATGCGCGACAGAAATAAAGGCGCATATCTAAGGAAAGGTTCTTTATAAACCAAATTCCAACCCAGTGATAAGCACTCCACATTTCCTTGTGGTATATATATTAAGCTTTCTGGGAAAGAGAAGCTTTTAAAAAAAATCAYGTAACATCCCAAGAAGCAGCATTTATTGTCTCACAGGCATGGAAAAGCCCCAATTCACAGCAAATTTCATACCATTTGAAAATTAACCATAGTTTCAAGCYAGACTGTTCCATCTGAATATCCTCCAAGGTTGTTATAATTGTGATATGAATTTGGATTCAAATGTTGTGGCTGGCTCATATGAAATTAAATACAAACATGGATCTGAGCACTCCCAGCTTTGCCAAAGTATCCAGATTTGGTTTAAAGTGACTAGTTTGATCTTTATTCTTAAGTTGACCTTTTTTCTTAACCAAAACTGTCTTTTTCACTTACAATAATAACATTAAAAGTGTGTGTTAGAAAAGAAGAATTTCCCCCCCATACTCCATAAAATGTACTGTGAGCCTGTGTTTGCCACTTTCAGATTACATGAACAATTTCTTGCAATTTCATGCAATTAGAGCAATGCTTCTAATCCAGCAACTTGGAGAAGGAGAACCATTTTTATGTCACTATGCGCTCACTTGACTATTTAGTTTGTTAACTAAAGGTGGTTCTTTAGTAACTTAAGACTGCATATAAGTTGCAATTAATATTTACAAAGTAAAATATATAGCATTTCTTCTCTTCGGCCTTTACAGGAGGAACATCCAAAAGAGCATACTGGGGGTGTGTGTGTAGGAAAAAGCCTGAATGACTTCAAAAATTGTTCCTTTGGAGAAGTTCATGTGTATGTATGCGTGGAGGGTGAAAACTAGTTTTCTCTTTGTTCCCTAGTGATTGCTGAGGATTTGCTATCTCTGCAGATCTCATATTCAGGTTCAGATGAAATATTAAGTCACAGTAAATCTTTACCAGATCTCTCTGATGTTTATGGAGATTTTTCTATATTTCTTTTCCTATTACCTACCAAGCTTGTTCTGCCCTTTCCGCAGTGCGAAATAGTCACTATCCACGTTAGATAAGTTGACTAGCTGTGGAGGAAGCCTTAAGCTGGCTTATCCTTATGCTGAAGACTTATAAATAATTTTCATCCTATCTAGTGTCTCCCCCAAATTTATTTTACTTTTGAACYAAGGTATAGATACTGTGCTGATTACAAGGTGGGAGACAAAGAATGTAGTTACAGTGGAAATTACTGTCACAGGATGTGGTGCAGGTATTGATGCCAGAAGAGGAGCAGAAAAATTGAGTTTTAAGTCCATCATAGGTTGTAAAACACAACTGTTTGAATGCAACGTCTAGCTCTGGAAATCATTAGTGTCTTTGYAGTCATGGAGTTTTATGGTACTGCTGTATACACCCTACTTGACTATATCTTACAACTGCCAGGGGCAAGATAGTGTGCTAGTCTGACTTTTGGTCTGATCCGTAAATTTTGTCTGTCCCTYCTGGACTCTGTCCCCTCTCGCTTTATTCCCCTGTGCTCCTGGGGAAACTTCGGTTCTTGGCAAAAGCTCTGAACCTGACTCCATAGTGCCAGCCCTGACCTGCCAGCTTATCTCAACACAGTTAGCAGTGTTCTTCGAGTGTGAATCCATCTTTTCCTGTTTGTTTTCCACACCCCCCTGATATCTCTTAAGTGTTCCTTCAGTGTGTCCTTTGAAAGATTCTCCTGATTCCCACTTGGATTTTCTAAGGATAGTTCACAACAGATCGCATCTCAGATACTTTTCTTTGTTCTTTCAACATCTTGTGAATCTATAGGCATAACCTCGGCTTTTAGATGATATGCCTTCTGACTTTTACCAGGAAGGAGCTCCTTGTAAACATCTACAAAGCCTCCCCATTATCTTCTTCCATGTCCTTCTTGCAACAATAGGTAGGATCTGAAATCCCCTGTTTGCAGCCTGTTGTCCTAATAGTGTTTTGTTAATTCCTTGCGCTTAATCTGCGTCCACCTGTTGTCTTTTATTTTACTTAAATTGCAAAACCTTTACTGTTCAAGTCACTTTTGTATTTCCTGCTTTTGCAGAATGTGAGGATAAGTGATGTCTAAGGCCTCCAGTACATTGTCACGATAACAGTTAAACAGCAGCAGCACCAAAATGCCTAACGTAGAAAAAGTTTTGTATGCCAAATATAGAATGGGAAGGTCAGAACTAAGTGTTTTGGTTTTATAATGCTCCTGACAGGGAAGCTCAACATTCAGTGTGACTTCTGTTTTGGCTTTACAAGATGTGAGAGATGCAACTTTTTGTTTCTTTATATGTTGCTTTAGAGGCTGTGTCTGGAATGAAGATGAAGGAGGTTGTAGRAGGAGTGAAGACAGCTGTGTCCACACGGGTAGACTTCAGAAGTAGCCCAGGGACATTTTTTCTAAGGATCTAGAGGCAGTTGTGCGGACACTGTTGCAACCCATTAAAAGCTGCTTCAGTAAGAACAATTATAAGGAAAGAATCAGCAGGGATTGTTTTTAAACCCTCTGATTTCTTATTCAGGRGATCGGAATTTCTCCATTTAAGAAATTTCTTGTTCTAGTATATTAATTTGTAATTTAAACTATCAGCAGAAAAGTAACAGAAGTTACTTTTCTCATATACACATACTGCATACACAGCCTTCTCTAGGAAATAAGGACTGCAGGGGTTGCGTACAATTTCTTCTCTATTTGTTGCATAATTTAGAAAATCCTAGTAATCYAAAGCCTAAGCACTTTTGTGAACTACCCTTCCTGGAGAGGAACACTTTCTGTGTTTCAGTAATAGGCAGAAAATAAGTTTATAAAGTAACTGAAGATACAATCATAATTTAAGAGCAAATCCCAACAAAGGTCCTGTATAAAGCGTTCCGTGTTCTCCAGTGAGTGCCATTTTCCTTACTACCTTGTTTGTGCTTACAGTTGCTTTATGCGTACATGACAATAGGGCCCGCAATTGAAAGCAGATGGCAAGTCAAGCATGACCAATAACACTTCACCACTTTACCAATACTTTAATAAAGTTGGAAGATCAATGCAATTTCTAGCTTTTCTCAGAGAAGTGTTGCCCAACAAGATACAGAATGATGAATGCTGATCTCTTAAAACCACTAAAGTATAAAGCGTTACAAAAAGTTTTTTTAATACAACTGTGTGATAACACAGGCTTCTGTTGATGAATCATAGTGTGGCTGTCCTAATGCTTATCTAAAACAGTGAAAAATGAAGTCATTAGTAAAAATAAAATGCAAATTTACTGAATGCTGGAACATTTTTCTTCCCATGTTTCAGGTTGGATTTTCAGCTCCCTGTGTGACGTTTACATGCACCAAGATGAAAATAAGATGCGTAAACTTAGTTTCTCCCCATACCCCAGTAAAAATGAATTAGTGAACCAAGAGAGCTGAAATGCCACCTGCTTTTAAACTAAGGCTACCTTATAGGATAAAAGAGTAGGATGAGTATCATGTATGAAGTATGAAAAGAACATTGCAGTTACAATCCATAGGCTACTTGCCATCTTTGAACACGTAAGGATGGAGCAAGGAAACAAAAAAAGGGAGAAGTCTTGCTGCCCCGTTGCCAGCCTAAGACTAATGTGATAATATCTCACAAATGTTGAAGTCAGGCTGTTAAGATGTAGCACACTAATTCTACAYGTTATGCCCGGGTCACAAGCCTGTATTCAAATCCTACTTACGCTCTTAATTTGTCCCTGACGCTGTCTGGTTATTTCAGGATTACTCTAGGAAGTTTGGTTCTGGATTTACAGGCAGTCAACTATTCCTCTCTCCTGGTAGAAGAGGAGGGGGAAAGAGCTGTGGACTCTTCCTATGGCGTTTTCCTCCTCTTCACTCCTCTGAAGTAGGTTCACCCCTCAAATGAGTGATGTTGCTGTTAGCTGTCCTCTCTGAGCTGGTGCTACAGACAGGACAGAAAGAGAACTCTATTCAGCTGCAGTTTGTCATTGGCTGAAGATACATGTAACTACAATAGATCAATATAGTCTGTTCTTAAGAATATTTTTAGATTTTTTTTTTTCTAGTATTAGTCTGGTAAGAGCTTAATGTAGTCTGATCTCATCTCGGACTACAGAAATGCCTTTATGCCTCTAGCTTGCATGAAGCCTTCAGGCATTAAGAGCTTCCAGCCAGAACAAAACTCTGAAGGGTAGTTACTATCAGTGGAGATATTATGGAAGAATCTCATTTGTCTTTTGCTTTCCATGCTACCTTCTCACAAGATATCAAATTTTAAGATGAGGTTTTGATCTTTATCCAAGAGTTATCTTTTGGTAATCTGGGTTATCAAAAAGTGGTTTATCAAAACTTAGAGAAAGGTCGCCAACTTCATTGCCAAACCACCACTTTCCTTTGAGGGTGTATTTCATCTGTGTAAGTCTTGATAACGGTCTGAGTACATTCAATGAATTTTTCTCAGGAACTTGGGTCCATTCAGCCTTTTTATCTGCTGTTACTCACAGAAGGCATATTTTTTTGATGTGACGTAAATAAGTAAAAGTAATAGTGTGTGTATTNAAAAAAAAAAAAAAAAAAAAAAAAAAAAAAAAAAGCCAGAGAAATAAGCCCAAAGCAGACTACTAAAGAACACGCTTCACTGTGCATGTTTCTTTGTTCTGAAACAGGAGAAAAGAAAAAATATGATAGATGAAAATCACATTATTATATGTTGCAGGGGGGAGATGCTCAGGTAACAATATTCATAAACACAATATTTATAAACACAAATCTGTACATTTAAAAAAATAGAAAATAATGCATAAGATTGTCTTCTGCTGTGAGTTTTTGTCTTATGGAGAGAAAAAAATGTACTAGTCATTCAGAGACAATAGAATTTTATTGTTGTTCATTGCAAGTTAAGTTAATTGAGATTTGTTTTTTATTCGTACAATTTGTACAGTTCCTATCAGAGTGTATGGGTTCTGAACAATGACCTTGTTAAAGAGGCCAAAGAGCATTGTTTCCCAATATAGGAAGTCAATGCAGCATGAACTTGGCGAGCTATATTACGTACAAATGCATCTGAGAGCTCCATGTATTTTTGTATAGTGTAATGGGATAGGTTTAGCATTGCCAGCTTTGCAGGCACAAAACCAGAAGTCTGATATGCTGGTGGGTTTGTTCATGAATACCCCTAATTATGTTGGAGACTAGGTGGGAGTGTTAGATGGATTCATAAGATCGTGGGATAGATAGTTCAGGTTGGAAGGGACCTCAGGAGGTCTCTAGTCCTTCCTCAGAGCAGAATACACTGTGAAATCAGACCAGGTTGCTCAGGGGTTTAAACAGCGAGGTCTTGAAAGCTCTGAGGATGGATTCAACCTCTCTGGGCAACCAGTTAAGATTATCCTGGAAGGAACATTTGATTTCCAAATTTGATCCACCTGTGCCATCTTAAATGTTTTTATTTTGTCTTATTTATTTTACAGAATTTCTGTTTGTGAAAAGTGGCAATTATTCCCCTATTTATAAGCAACCAGATTATGTCAGTCTTCCTCAGCACTTCTTAGCTAAAACAGATTGAGAAAAAACTACTGAGGACAAGAAATTGGAAAGGGTGTATATTAGAAATGGATGTAGTGCTCCTCCCCCCACAATGGACCAGAACATCATCTTTCTGTCCTTGGATGATTATATGAGACCTGTCTGGAGTCTATTGAAATTCAGGGTGCTTGGTCCTGAATGGAGATATTCTAAAGAGATAATTTAATTTAGTTTGCTAGACTAGCCTTCACAGTAATGTGGGTGAATGGAGAAATAAGATTTTTTTTTTTTTTGAGAGACACACTGAATTTGACATCAAATACTATTTGACTACAGGGAAACAAGAAGCCTCTTCACCGTTCATAATGCGTCTCTGAAATATTATCAATACAATATTATTTATCCTGTTAATAATAATAATTAGCTTAATCCAGGATTAAATATGCATTTAATCCTACTTTATCAAACATTCAGAGTAAGCTGTTTTCCTCTCCAAAATGTAAAAATAAAGAAATTGGCTAAATATAGGGAAAGATCAGAAAAGGACCTAGACTTTCTTTGTAAAATCTTTGTTAGTGAAGTCTCTCAAACATAAATGGCTGTAAGACCAAAGTCTTGCAGTACCTGATAATTAGATAGTATTAGTTTAAATGTTGTTAAACAAGTAACTTTTCAAAACCACTTCAGTATAAATACAATTTAAGTAGAGAGATTTTACCAGCTAAGCAATTACTTTTTTTTTTTCCCTCTCAGAAGAAAATAGAAGTAGTATTCTCACTTCTTTGGTTAATTATTCTTGGATTTCTGAGAGATATGAGGCCTTATTCCCAGAAACACCCTTGTCTAAATTACACATACTCTTTATCAGAGTAAGAAAGTATTTTTGCAGCTTAGATGATCCATCAAACAGACGATGCAGAGCTTGAATGGTGCAAGTTTGTCATCCAAATGTCAAATTTGTGATAGAAGGCTTCACACCTGCATCGTTTCCTTCACTGCACCCAAACTCCATTTGATGAGACTGACTTACAGTCCACATCACTACCTTTTCCTGAATTGCATTGTCTTTCCAAAGCTGTGAGATTGATTAATAATGCACACGCAGTGCTCTGCTCATCTGAGCAGCAATGAGGTAACTGAAAAATGTTACCAAGCATGGTAGAATCTGTAAAGTTTTATCCAATAATATATATAAGCACAGACATGCTATCATAAAAAATTGAATGCGGTTCTGGAGTTCCAAACATTGGCTTTTGACTTCTGGCAGCAAATGAGAAATCCTCAACTTTAACTGTTAATACAAAGTATTTGCGTGCTTGGTGAATATATTAAGTGAATTGGAACAAAATTGTTTGCTTTTGCTCATACCATTTGTTCAGCTGAACATTTTTGTATGCATAGAGGGGAGGTGATTTTAATATAGGGACACTGCCAATTACAAGCCTTTTTGGTGGAGAGTTTTTTTCTGTGCTTAGTATGCATTGTTTTTACAATATTGAACTTGTTATTTGGGACACAGAGCACAGTTTGCTTAGCACAAAGGTCTTGTTTCTACTAGCATGCAGAGGAGATTTGGGCAGAGATAAAATGCAATCACTGTGAAATGTCCCATCTCTATATAATATATCTCGGTTAACTGCAGGGAGTCACA
The DNA here is from genome assembly GCA_035582835.1 of Phoebastria nigripes. Classification (NCBI taxonomy): domain Eukaryota; kingdom Metazoa; phylum Chordata; class Aves; order Procellariiformes; family Diomedeidae; genus Phoebastria; species Phoebastria nigripes. The sequence continues at coordinate 507,508 of JAYKAV010000234.1, read as the reverse complement.
GTAGYTGAAGTAATTAGATAAGGCTTTGTTCCTTTCACCTAAAGGAGAAGCCATGTGGTGGCGAAATATAAAAGAAAATTGCTAGACCATAGGTATTGCAGTTCTCTATTTCCACTGGGTTATTTTCTTCTGTAAAATGCTTACTGCAGAATATTGATACCTATAACGAGGAACACTTATACTTTGTTAGGTCAAAACTATGGGTACGCATGTGAACTTAAGCCTACATCATCACTGGCAAGTATGTAAACTGCTTCAAAATAGACTTAGAGTAATAAAATATGCAGAAGTATGCCGATTCCCATAGGCAGATTCTGCCAGTTTTCAAAGCGTAAGTCAAAATTCATCATTTCCCAGTAGCATGAGGATTGATTTGTACCAAGGTATTTTTGCAGCAAATTGGTGTTTATGAGTTAATGAAAAGTTCATCTAAATCAAAACAAACATTTAAAAAATAAGCCAATTATAAATCAAATAGAATTTCTCACAACTCAAACTGTTATACTAAAAAGAAAAGGAATAGAAACAGAAAAAAAAATCAAGGGAATTGAGTGATGTTATCTCTTGTGTTGCAGCTTCATCAGTGAAAGAGGATTCTGTCTCCCAAGCTAGCTGATTTAAGTGGAGCTTCACTCACAGATATCCTTTACGTTCTGACCCAGAGGAGACAAAGTCTCTAAGTCAAGGAATTATAAAGAAACTTAACACGGTCTAAAGAGAATACAGTAATCGGTACTTGAGATGAGGAAGAAAGGCAAGAAATTATTATATGCCCCCCTGTCAAGCAGATAAATTGAAATAACAGCAGCAGCAACAACAATAAAAACTAAAACTATTATTATTTTATCTATAGTTGTAAATTCTTAGGCTCCAAAGAAAAGCAGGAAAGCAAATTAGTGACAACAAGGAAAGTCAAAGTCATGACGTTTCTCATATGATAATATCGGCTCTGTGCAGCTGCTTGAAAAATTTGCATGTAATATCAAGAAAAGAACATCTGCTGCTCAGTATGCAGCAGACCACCAAAGCTGCTGTAGAGAAGAGGTGGGAGGAATGGATGGATAGGAACTAGATCATGATAAGCAGAACAAGAAGTGGCATCCCACTGAATGGCATGACCTCTATTATCGCTTTCGAAGTCATTTCCTCCCACTTCTCAACCGGGGGCTAGCATTCATGATGATAGAGGTAGCTGCCATAGGCAAGTTAACCTGCCAGTAAATTTGCTAATGTGGGATAATTTTCATTGAACGAGTGCTTTCCAGAACATGTAAAATACATAATTTCAAAGTGACAAAATCCTTGATGTGAGCTTGTGAACACATTGCCTAACACCAACTTCCAACAGGTACGCAACTAATGTGGAGAAGCAAGAAGGTAAAAGACTGTGTCAGATACAAGTGCGGAGAAGAATGATGATACCAGAGCAAATGTATGAGGATCCATTTGTGACTAATCACGTGTAATGGGAGAGGTGGGAGTTAGATGTATAAAAAGCTATTGCTTCAGGCACGTTTTTTGCTATCTTAAGGGGCTTTTTTCTTTTTTTTTTTCTTTTATTTCTGTTCGGCTCAGTAAATTCTTTTGCTTTTAATGGTTCACTACACCAAACAGCAAGAAATTATAGGATAGAGTTTTCAAATTAAGTTACTACCTGTACAATGCAAAGAAAAACACGTGGGTTTTCCTTTCTGAGTATCTTGGTAATTCAGAAATTTGGTATTAAGAGTATGTAAATTATTATTTACAATTTGTGTGTTTTATTTCATTTATATACACAGGCATACACTGTTAGAAAACCTTTTTTTTGAGAGTAATATGCTACGATTGTTTTTATTTCTGTTATTTTCACATGCTAGCAGTACTACTTGCCTTTCTCTAACATTCTATACCATCCATATTAAAGGCAAAGTAATATTTCTGATCATTTCAGGAACCCATTTATAATTATAATGCAGCACTGCTCAAAAGATGTTTTAAGATGAGCTATATTTGGTTTGACAGGAGCACAATTATCTAATAATCTAATAATAATTTAAAAATCTGTGATACCATCTGTGCAAAAGCCTTGAATAGAGACTCTGCTTTAGCACAGTATAGCTTGCCTATAACACGATTTGGTATCTTTAGTGGGCAGATGTTTTTACTAGCTTTACTATCAGAATGATCTTTTTCTCCTCCATATTATATGCACAGAGGTCCATTTCTGGGGAAAAAAGTAACGAAGACAGTATTGCTGTTATAAAAAGGCGTTGTACTTGCTGTGTGCAACAATTCTGATTAATAGATTCTGTAGAAATAGAGTGAACCAAATTTACAGKATAGTTTGGTAAATTTTGTCAGGTACAACATTATGAAATGCCAAACATGGTTATTAGTTATAAAGGGATCTCAGACTTTTGCTTATTTAATCAGTAAACAGAAATATTTAGAAAAAGATTCTTGTAGTTTTATAAGTCACTTTCACTGAGCTATTTTTTGCAGAAATTATTTTCTGATTTTGAACAATGAACAAAACTGTTCAAAACCTGTTCTCTTTTCTGCTGCACACCTGTGAGTCCGTGAGTGCAAGCTTGTGTGAAGTTAGGGTGCTAGTCACAATGTAAACGTAGAGGTAGCTCATATAGCATTTCAGCTTATTCTGGAAATAACAGCTACGTAATACCATGGATTTATATAAATACATTCACCATTCTAGTTAAACCTAAATAAAATCTCCGACCTGAAAACTGCAATTCACTTTGCCTGCAGGGATTGAGGAATAAATGGTAACATGAACAGAAAGGGGGGAATGAGATCCTGAGGATGCTGCCTTATGCAGCTCCAGCACCTGCATGTTCACAGGCAATTTTTGCTTGGCCAGCTGGGGGACTTTATTTGACAGGAGTTTTCTGAACAAAACTTCTTTTCTTCGTATTCTCTTAGTCTGTCAGCACGCTGTAAGAGAACCTGAAAGAGGAGTGAATTTCCAAGTCTGCGTGGCCTGATGAGTGGGTTGGGAGGATGGCAAGCAGAGAGGGAAAGGAAGAGAAGGGGAAAAAAATAAGTATCTGTTAAGGCAGATGTTTTCATCTTCCTCTATGCCCTGTACATAGAATTAAGAGGTTAGTGGGGTTTTCTCTCCCTTCTGTCCTCCCTTCTGTGGAGGAAAGACAGGAGATGATCCTTGGTTATCTCTCTGGACCTGGGCAGCAAGGAAGACTCAGAAGAGATGTGTACCATAGAAATAGAATGGGATCGAAACATTCACAAATGCTATCTACTGGTAACTCTTCAATGTCATGGGCTTTATTTAAACCTTAACCTGAAATCTAAAATACTCTCCATTGCTGTACCAAATACCCATAATATGTAAAAGGAAGACTTTCCAGAAGTTGATACTTCTGGAGCATCCTATTGTGTAATGACTTATGCATGTTTCTATAAAAAACACTTTGGAAAAGGGTTTATATATGAAACACTTCTCAAAGGTGTGTCACGTAAGAGACTTTCTGATAGGCAACTTCTCATTAGTATTTGCCTCTTGTGAGTCATAAGTCATTTTGTCACAGGCTGGAGCGGCAGTACTTTGCTTTTATTAAAATGATAGCTTTGTTGACTACTCAGTGTTTGGAGTTATTTCACTACAAGGGTCACTTTGTGTCTCCTTTGTCACCGTGACCTTCAGATTATGTCTTTACTTTCCACTTCAGTCTAACATCCTGCTTTCATTTACTTGATGGCTCCATGGTTCAATAGCACTTAGAGATGTTGACAGCAAATGGAAAAGTTTGAAAATACTCGTTTAAAATACCATCTGTGCATACTATATACCGAATTTACTTTCTTTTTTCTTTTCAAAATGAAGACAGTTACTTAAAATGAGAGCTTTTGTTTTGGTTCTTCAACAATTATTTTTTGCTTTTTCCTTCCTCCCCCCCCCCAACTTCTGTGCAAGGGGTTCATCTCTTAGGCTATACTGAGGTCAGTCAGTCCTCTTCCTACTAGAAGTTAGTATATCCAGTATATTTGGGAAGGAAACTGTAGTATCTTCCAAAGATGATGTAAATATGTACTCTGCTCACTGCCACTGACATGAGAGCACAGCTTGGGGAAGTGACCACTGTGAGGTTACCTCTGTGTCTTGACAAGTCCCTACCTGCTGTTTTGTTCTGTAGCAGCTATTTCTTCTCAGCTGTGCTCAAGCAGCCTTTACTGTAGGATTGACAAATAAATACTCCAGGACTCAGGGAAGCAAATTTAGCTTGCAGATGGGATGTTGACTCACGAAGATGTTCTCACGTACAGATTCATRGGATAATGGGGACACGGAAAGGCACCTACGTGGACTGTACAGTTTAACAGACATGTAGAAACTTGCTTGAACTGAAGGCAGTGCTATGTGTTTACTTGAATTAAGTAATTGTAACACATTAGCTCTTCAGTATTTCTCTTATTGCTTAAGACATACATTCCACTATTCTTTATTCTGGAATATATGCATGCATCCCAGAATGTCATGATTTTTCTTTTTAATTAAATTAAAAGTATTTGTGATGTGATGTCACCTGAGAGATATGACACAACATGGAACATCTTTTACACCTTTGGGAATATTGGATTACTTTCCCTCGGTTTCATTTGATGACAGTCTGGGCTGTTTTGGTCGGAATAACTATGTGTTTAACCTTTGCGCTACCCACAATAAAGCACTCTGGTATTAAAGAAGTCTAATTCTGGTACTCCTTGCTGTCCTGTTTGATTGTGGCTCTTGTTCTCTTGACAGCCTCGGAACACACTGCCTAAGCCATCTCTTCTTGTGTTTCTTAACTGTGTTTCAATGCATTTCAGTCAAGGATCAAAGCAGGGCACTCAAGTGAATTTACTTTATTAAAAGTTTTTAATGACCTTCATGTAGCTAACGCAAGCGAGTTTCATGCGATCTGGCTTTATTCGATCTGTCACTAGCATTCAGCATATTGGATCGGGCACAGAAAACGCTCTTACAGTACCTGGTACCTTGGCTGTCATCAGTATTTGATGTCCAGGGCAGTGCGCTCCCTTCCATTGCGTCATGTCTTTCTGAACATGCATTTCAGGTGATTGACTCAGGTAGGAGGGGAGAGTTGGATGCTACATTTGTTGTTTCGGTGCTTGTTGTCRTCGTTTTAGGACTGCTGCTTTTTACCGGCCTTTTCATGCATTGCTTCATTCCTATGGCTTATGTTATCGCTTATGCACAGATGACATACAGATCCATAATTCCTGTTGGCGTTCTCAGATTTTTGCCTCTGTGTGTCTCTGCCTGCATCATCTCCGTAACTGGATGCATACTAATCTTTTATTACAAACAAAGAAGTCAAAAAGGATTCTTTTTAATCCTGTTGTTTAGGTTTTTTGCTCATAAGTACTTCATGTCTCAAATATTGCTTCTCTTTCCCTGCTTCTACAGTACTGTATGAGAGTTTTAAAATGTTCATTATAATTTATTGTATAATCAACACCTTACAGATCAAAACTAGATTTTTTTCACAGGTTGTATGCTTTTTCTATATGCAGATCTTCAAGTCTTTTTCTTTTTTTACTGCTTACATTACAAATAAAAAAATCCCTGGAACAACTGGTCCCTGGTCTCTGCAAGTCAGGCAGACCATGAGTTTTATTATAAGAGTACCACTTCTCAGTCCAGTGACCTAAATTTTAGATTACAGCAAATACGAAAGCCACTGCCTGCTTTTTTCCATGTGCAATCACATTTATATGATTTGGCTTCTTTTTGTAGACTTGCCCAGAATATCAATTCTGTTTATAAATTGTGTCTACTCTTTTTCTTTCCTAAACTGTAGGAGCTATAAATATAGTAAAAAACATTTTTGAACAGATTTTTCCTCTCTGGTATCTTCTATATTAGATTTTGCTGACTTTTAATAGCATCATTTGTCAACTTTTAACACACTTTCAGGTGTGATTTAAACTTAATCCTCAGTTAATTTTTGCAGAATATCTACCCTTTTGTTACATGCTATTTATAATTTAATTTTTGGCTTGATACATGTTCTTTTTATTCAATATACACTTTATGTTAAAAAAGTTTAAGTTACTTAATAAGACATAGTCAGAGATTGATAACACTGCTGTCATTATTGCTTTACCCTGTTGGCAGTAATGTGAATAGGTGTGTTAATTTTCTACTGATGCCATTATAAAATATTACTTTTAAATTATTTGCAGAATGTTCTCAGTATGATAGCCATGAATACAYACGATTACTACAACGGCATTAATAGTTTCCTGTCTACAAGGAACTATCCCCTCTGATGTTTTTATAACTGGTATGTAGACATGCAGTAATAATGGCTAATCTTGTGCTAGAATTATGGTGAAGGCAGCATCAGTGTGATGCTTGCACTGAGCTGGAGAGCCAGCTTCAGGAGGAGAGGTGTAAATCCAGCAGGGAAAGGAAGGAAAGGGTTAAAAATTGGGCATAGGTTGGGGGAATTTCTGTGCACTCACGAGTCAGATGTACGCTTACAGTTCAGGCTAAAAATCAGGGAGTCTGTGGAACAGATGGCATCCAATGTGGGGAGCAAGCAAGATAAGGAGCTACCAGGAGGAGGAGGTTTCTTGCTACATGGGGTAAGCAGCAATATCATTCACTCCACTGTAGCCAGCAATTCATGAGGGACTGGACTTTTGCAGATTGACAGTTGCAGCACGTATGCCACAAAGTTAATTTGTACCTAAGCTTTTGTCACAGCTTGAAAAGTAAATAGGTCAGCTGATGAGTAAATGGACTGAAGGTACATAAAGGTAACCTTGTTTGCACGCTGTCAGCAAAAAAAATCATAGGCTTCTAACAGTGAAGATCTGTAAACTTGTTAGAACTCATTGGCTTGATCCATGTTCTTCTCTATGACTGACTAGGTGTGGTACAGCTGTGTTGCTGTGGGGTGGGACAAGCCATCAGGAGGCTTCAGTAGAAGCAATGTGGAAGCACCAGCTGGCAAAGGAGGACAGATAAAGATATGTTTAGTTTTGTTGTATACAAGCTGCATAAGATAATAGACCAAACCACTCTTAGAGAGGCTGAGAAGCTGTGGAGATGTTGTTCTGATTCCTTATGTACCTGTTGCGTGTAGCCACCCCTCTCACTCTCCTCTCATCCGGGCAATACAGCTGGTTTTTGCACGGGAACCGTTTCATTCCTTTGAATGAAGCACTTGGCTTCTTGAGGTTGTGTGTAATCACACATACCCAGTGGCAGGAAATGTATTGAATAATGCAAGGTTTCTGTAGTCACCAGAAGTTTCAGGGAGAGGCGTATTGTTTTTAAGTGACACACACCAGGGAGTTGTGGCACAGTGCCCTATGGTTATTTTGGCAGACGTGCTTGAACATATAAAGAATGTGCCGTTGCTTTCTTCTTGGGTTTCTGAAAGAATAATAATGCCACTGTATGTTAATTTCTAACACATGACCACAAATACTGCTAGTAAATTGATGTAAAGTCATTGAAATGTTAAATGCTAACAGTGTGACAAGTGCTTTTAACTGTCCTTGGGGATCATGAAGGATGAGATTCCTTCATCGCTGTGGTTGGTGGCCAAGGAACCCTACGTGGGAAGGTCTGGAGTGATGAACAGGCAAAACTGGAACAGGGTTAGGTGGGTCTGCTTGGAGCAGAAGACTGGAAAAAAGTAGCAAGAGACAGGAGGTGGAAACTTGGGCTCAAGGAGCCATGGTTCTGAGCTCTCTGTAACCACCTGGAGTTTTCTAGTGATACTGGCAGGCTTCAGCTCATGATTTAGGAGATGTGTACTGGAGGCTGGCTTGTGGGATACCTATGCGTAATGCAACCCATGAGTTGGTTGCATGGAGAACAACCAACTGGCCTTTTTTCCAAAGTTGTAGCTTATAGTCAGCTGTTTCATAAGCCAGTGCACCCAAAATTAAAATTTTTGTCACATAATGTGTACCTACTCTCTAGCCGAAAATCCTGGTAGTAGCCACAGGTGAATCTTTTAGAAATTAAGTTTCATTTTATATTGATTGCCCAGCAATGTTATGCATTACTTTCTGTGTCATATTCATGTCCTCTTCTCTTTTGATAATAATTTTAAGCTTTGCATCCTTAACAAAAACTTATAAACACTAATTTGCAAAAATATTAGCAAGAGGAAAACATTCAAAACAGATCTTCAGAGAACTTCACTATCCACACCTTTTTAACACAGTAGACTTTTTTCTGGCCAAATCCATGGTGGTCTCAAGGCTTGTCTTTATTCTCTCATTTTGGTTCTCATCCAAACAATTCTTCTAAAAGTTCTTCTGAAGCTGGTAATACTACTGCACTTAGACTAACAGGTTTTTATGTGCTCTCATTTTATTTTCCCCTTTCCTAAATACAGATAAGACATTGGTTATTCTGTATTCATAAATACCAACTCACTTTGATAGATTTTTTTTTTTAAGTCCTTTTTCCCCAAGTGCCATTTTTCTTTATTTCATGTCTGTAATGGCAATTTGAGTTTCCCAACCCAAGGCCTTTAAGTGCTGGGGTTTTTTTTGCTTTCCTTTAGATGTTACAATTTCATTTACACTTTTTAATCCTAATATCATGGTGAATAATATTCTTACTCTTTTTTTTTCTTAGTTCTGTTGTTAAGTACTAATGTCCTTAATGAACACAGAAGCAGTATATTTAATTTGGGGACTATAACTAAATTGACTTTGGCTGAATGTCACTGAAAATCCGATTTCTTTTTTCATTTTCCATCTTTCCCTTTTATGGCTTAAGAAACTTTTGCTGTTTATTAAATCTCCCTCCAGAGTTATAGCTCAGCTTCAATTCTGATAATTCTTAGTTGATCTGTACACTTTGAGATTTCCAAAATATATGCTTGTTTTGATTCTACTTTTGGAAGTAGTTTTATATCCTTCTGCAGTTGATGCCTTTCCCTTCATATTTTGTCCTGTTGCTTAAGCTGGAAATTCCTAGTAAGTTTTTAATCTTTGCCTTGAAAAACCTTTGCCTTCTGCTGTAGTTGAGGACTTGAACTCTTTAATCTCATTATCTTTTCTAGCTAGTTACCCAAGTTTGTCCTTTTGAAATTTAAAAAAATCCCTTAGCCCTATGTTACTTCACCAAATCATCCTGCAGTCAGCTTGCTCCGTTATTAGATTTTTATTTTATCATATAACTCCATCAGATAACACTTATTCTTGTTCTATCATATAGTACTGTAAATATGCTAAAGTCAAATTAAAGCAAAGCCTTCTCCTGCATTTGTGACTTCTTTGTCACTGTCAACTCTCCTGTTAGCAGTGTTTCCTTATTAGTAGCTGTTATGAATAGCTTTGACTCTGTAGTCTTTATTGGCAAAGGTGAGGTCACCTGTAAGTGCATATTTCCAGCATTTCTCTATCTTGCATTGTTACAGAGATAGCTACTGTATGAAAATCTGAACCTTTGGATATCTAACTGTAATCTATAAGAATTTCTAGTGTTCATCTTTTAAACAACCAAAAATTAAAAATATCTCAGACAAAAACCCAAACAACTGGGTACAAAAGCTTCATCTTGTAAGCATACAGTAGTGAAAAAGACTTTTGAGATGGTTTTATTAAACTTTCATTATGGGAATGAACTAATACCTCTGATCATGGTACACTTTACACGAACTGTAAAGTTCATGATCCTCAATGTCCTTTACAATGTTTGAAATTCTAATCAAAACTTGAATTTTGTAATCAAGGAAGTCTTGGAGAAATAGGCAATAAATTACAGGAAATTTTTTTTTATTGAGTATATTAGAAGGTATAAAGGGACAAGTAGTGTGATGGAGTACTCGCTATTAACAAGTGCCATGAGCTGCTGCTTTCTGGCCATACTTTAAAAAGGCATTACCTGTTGTAGAATTGAAAAGCATTGGCACTGTAACACCTCCTACATTGGAAATACTGGCTTTTTTCCTTTTTCTTAGTATGACGTTTTTAGAGTATGTTATCCTTCTATACTGAAAGATTGGGGGGGGGGAACCCAAAACAAAAACCAAAACCAAACCAGAACAATCCTTGCATTTTATGACAAAAATATTATCAGTGGAAGAGGAGGATAATTTCTCACTTGGCAATTTTGGAGTGTTCTGTAAAGAAAGGAATTAATTACTTTAATGATATTATTTCCCAAGTGCAACACTTTTCATGGGTGTTTCCTGATTTATCTAATGTACATCCATTACATCTTTCTCAGTCATGACATTTTGCAGAGCAATTAAAATGTTGAAGGAACCCAGGCCATCTAAGCATTTTTCAAAATTATTAGAAACATGGAGTGCTGGCTGTGGGAAGTAAGAGAGCACTAGTCATTTTATTATCAGTGAATGTTTGCGTTGGTATAAGAAAATCGTAGTAGCTTTTACCTGCTCATCTCTGTAGTGTGAACCACTAAAACTTAGGAAATGAGTTTCTGTTTCAGAACAGGCAATGAAGACCATATTTTCCACCTAGATGTGTCTACTTTGGTGTAAAGCAAAAGCTGTGAATATTTGAATAAGCCACCATTTTAGACCTGCGAGCAGATATGATGGACAAACGTGGTGGGCAAAGCTCATGAAAAGAATTTGAAATAAGCTGTTGGGTGCCAGTTCAATGACAGTGTCCTGGGATGCTGCTGGGCTGAAACAATGTCATGCATGTAAGCTTTGCTCTTCCCTTGTAACCTCAGAAGTCRCAACTGCAGCAACTAACATGTACTGCCTTGTTTTGAAGCAATTTCTTTGTCACTGCAATTCATCTGCTGCTTGCTTGATCTTTTTGAGAGTTAAATGTTGTTGAGCTCACCTGGAAGAGCTACAATGATTATATCCTAAACAAGGGGACCTGGGATTCCTTCCCAGCTCTTAAGTCTTAGTGCTCATGTCGGTCGTGTCCTCAGTATGTGTAAGGATGAAATCTGAGTGTACGGCATCAGCAGGCAGGAGCGTGTCCCCGTTTTCTTTGGAAGAGAAAAGGAGCCCTGGTGCACTTAAGTGCTGCAGATGACTTCTCGTGTGTCGGGATGCTGGCTGTAGATAATTGATGGGGGCATTGCTGGCTGCAGGTAGGACAGTAGATGCCCAGCCTCGGGGTTACTGATTGCAGCAAAGTGGCTGCTTATATGGCAACTAAACAGATGCACTCTCAGATGGGCTGTATAAAAGGCCAAAGCTAACACCACCCTGTGTTATCTCAACAATACCTTATTGTCAAGAAAAGTAATTAACAAAAGTGCAATCAAAAAGCTAATATGTTGCAAGAAAACTGTAACGATGACACTAGCTCTTTCTCAGGTGTCAGGATGTAATAGAAATTCATTAATAATACAAACATGCAGATAAGATATGAAACAGAAAATACTTTTATTAAGAAACTGCAGCTCTTAAAACCTAGCAGGTTTGTGGGGAAATTTTGGCTATTTATAAGCTGGATAAGAAACACTCAAGTGGACTCTCCCAGTAGCCGCTACGCTGCCCCTGCTTCCTGAAAGTCTCTGAGCCCTCTCACCCCATACACCCACAAAGACATTCTTCTTGCTGCTTAACTGATCTCTAGGGCATCTTTATGGAGTTACAGCTGTCTGATACGCAAACAACACATGATCAAGGCTGTTCCTAAGACATTGTGGGAGTGAGGCAGAAGTTGTAAAGCTTGTACAATTTACCAAAAGTGCACATTTTATATCTCTCTTGGGTTTAGCTGGCTTTAGGATTTTCAACTGTATTATTTTTTGCTGCTGTTTTATCTCACTCCTGAAAACCTCTTTGTCTAGCCTTGCTTCCTTCTGCGAGCACTAGGTCTCATCTACTGTCATGGACTTCTCCTGTACTACATACATTCAGAAAAGGACACGTTAAAAAATAATGAGCGTACTCACATGAGGGAGGGGAGAAAGAAGGGAAATGTTGCAGAGTCCCCTTCAGGAGTACAGGAACAGATGAGAAAATTGTTTTAACTGCAGGGGACATGTCATCGCTGGCTGGGGTGAGCAGGAATATTGAGGGACAGGAGTATGGACTTCTTACAAGGCCCTGTTAAGGCAGGACAAATGTCAAGCCCATCTGAAGGGACGAGACTAAGAATAGTGAAAAATAGCAGAAAGGGATTTGATATCCAAGCAGGGTGGCCAAGGGTAGTAGCTTTTTGAGCAATGAGTCTTTTATTCAGTCACCATATTAAAGAAAAAATTTGTGGAAGGAGAGCGAGAAGGATACCATCATGATACCTTATTTTTAAGGCACATAGAGTCCTTTACTGTCCACTGCCTTTTCTCTCCCTCTCTTTTTAATAGTAGCTCAATCTATTTTGACATGAAAAGTCTAAGTATTTTTCTTAACAATCTCAAAACCAGAGTATTTTGAGTTTTCTGGAAAGAAGTCCCATTTTTACTGCTGGAGCAATTACTGAATTTGTCCAGTGTTCACAAATATTTTCACAGAATTGGCTGATACTACAGATAATGGACTATTCTGGGGARAAAAATCTATATGTTATTAATGCTTTGAATACTTGATGTCCTATGGGCACCTGGTGTGTCATGAAAGATAAATAAAATTTAAATAGATTATTTATGCAATAAAAAAAAATCATATCTTAGTACCATGATGCATGGCATATATTCCACTTCAGAGGAGGGTTCATATATCATACATATCGTATAAAGCTCTACTCATGAATTATTTGTTTCTTTTGTAGCACGCGTGCTGTACATGATAGATTAAAGGACACAATCCAAGTTACAGTTGACATATTAAAGCACTGCTGTGCATAGAGATATTATTTATGAAAGAAATATTATACAATCATAAGTTTTCAACAGGGTCTGGTTTTCTTCTCTCTTTTGAGGCAGAAGAGTAGTAAATAAGTTAAAAATTTTGAGGAAAGCACTAAGGGTTGTATTTCCAAAGCAGTATCCTCCCTGTAGTTTTATCTAGTTATTAGGTGCTCACACTGGTATTAAATTTTTCTACTCAGAACTGGTGTTCAGCTCATCTTGAAAAGATGGTGTGAGACTTGACCTCTTTTGCAGCTCATATCCACAAATTAGTAGGGGATCATCCTATACTGTGGTCTAGGATTTATYTGAGAGCCTGTCTATTGCCACTGCATTTTGCTGGTAACTGCATGGTCATACTGTGTCGGGATGAGCACCCAAAATAAGTTACTGATACCTCGCTCTGCTCAAGCCTGTATTTGTCAAACTTTACTGTTAGCACGGTTTCATCTGCGGAGTCAGAAGTATAATCTCAGTGATATTGCTGTCCGTGAATGTCAAATGAATTATGCSTTGAAAAATTAATTGAAATATACACACCAGAATAAAGCCTTAGTCATGGAAGTACTGGCTACTTTTCCTCTCTTCCTTTTGGCGGAGGAGATATGAGTATGAAAACATTTTAAAGCTAAAGCAGACTAGCTGGTTGAGAAGAATGCAGTAAACAGACAGTATCGGATGTCTGGAAGACTCCAAACAGACCTACTGACCTAGGTGATAGTGTGTTTTGCCCAGGCTTTGGATGCTTTGAAAGCCTGAGTTTAAACTCAAAGATGGGAACTTATTTGCATGCATGTTTCATTTAGTCATAAACTGTCAGGAAGGTATATGTACGCAAAGTGTTACGGAAATATCTATTCAATCATTCATAGATGAAGTTTTCAAATTTACATACTTAATTGCAGAGACTACACAAGTGAATGCCAATGCACAAAATCAAGATTTATTAGTGCAAAAGGAAAAGAGCACAGAGTAACTGTGTGTGTATGTGTAGTATTGATAAATAAATATTTATTTTGATTTATTGTGATTATTCATTTTGCCACATTACATGAAAAAGGACAAAAAAATTCTTACTTTGTGGATTCTTAGTGACAACTGAGAAAATAGTGGTTCATTAGTTAAAAATATTTTTTGCTACCTTCAAGTGGCGATTGAATACTTTGTACCTATTTTATACAAGCAAATATTATAATGTTAACTATACAACCTCCCCCCAGTAAATACAAACAAACCTTCTGTATTGAAATCCTGGCTGTGTTACAGTCACTGGGAGGATTGCCATGGCTTCAGCAGGATGAGGATTTAATCCTGTCATACTCCTGCAAAGAAAGAATATTGTTCATGATACTGTAAATCACTATCCCATATTAAATATGATGTTAAATATGTTTTTAACACCATCCAACTGGCCTTAAAATCTGCTATTGTTAAAGTAACCATTCTTGGATAATTCAAACCCATGATAAATTCAACCCTATGGGTTTAGTGAGTCAGAAGTTGAATCCTGACTTTGCTGTAAAATAAAGCAGGATGTTTATTTCATTGAAACTGTAGTTAAATAATTTGAGAAATGCTTACAAATAAGATGAACTGAAACCCAAAGTAGTGTTGTATTTTTCCTTTTTTAATAATTTTCTGTATTTTTTATTTATTAATTTCTAGTGAAAAGGTAATCTGTATTTTTTGCCTTGGGGCAGGAGATAGAAAACCGCATCTAAAATTCCCCATTTATTTCTAAATAATACAGTACTGTATAGAAAAGTCATAAAAACAGAGGCTGCAAATTGAATTCCAATAAGTCTATCCTGTGAAAAACAAAACCTCCATCTAGTAAATGGGAAAGCATTATTGACAATTATATGCAAATTACCAGGCTTTTGGCAGGCTCTTCAAAACTATTATCTTATGGCAACTCTGTAAATTACCTAGCTATGCCAGCAATGTAGAATTGTTCATTATACTTTATTGATACATTTACGTCACGTTATACTGGAATATTTTGCTATGGGTATTAGGAGGCTTTCTTCTTTGCTTCTTTTTGTGGCTGCGTTTCTCTTGTGTTTTGTACTTACCCCCCGCCCTCAGAGTCGGAACTTCCTATAGAGTCACTGGGCCAGAGGGAGTCAACTTTCATCAGCAACATCACCATCTGCTCTTCTTTACATCCTGAGGGCCACCAAACATGCAGGTAAAAATTAGGTGTCATTTTGTTATCGTAAGACTTCCCCGGAGACCTGTGCATATCCTTCCTTTTCAAAACCCTGCTCGTTCTTCATCTCAGGTCATGTGTTCCTCTACATGCCCCAAATTCAGTAGCCTATGTTTCTTCTTGAGCTGAGAACGCAGCATTTTCAATTGCTGCTATGCTACAGAGTGTGTGTGCTCTCTCTCTATTACAGCTTATATTTAATAAACGAGGAACAGGCACCCTGTTTATGTTTATTCATAACAAGTTTAGATGTTACTTTTGAAGATAAAGAAACAAGTTTGATGATATACAATATCGGCTACACGCTCTGCACTGATAGCAAACTTTAGCAATCAAGGAAAGATAAAAAGGTTTTGGAGAATTTAATCACGTACTTCAAAGTAGGCTTAAGAACATATATTTCAGAAATTGAGATAAAATATGAATGTTTAATTTATCTTCTTTCTTTTTTACCATGAGTGTTTCTGATTCTGTTGCTAATAACCTCATTGCTTCTGTCAGCCAACACCTCTTGTGGTTTTTTTGTTAGAGGATTTTTTTTTCTTTCCTGAAGTAACTTTTGTTGAAGAAAGACTCTTTTAATTAGCTTTTAGTTTTTGAAAGGATGTGACTGATGCTTAATTTTACTTGGGTAGAGGACACACATAGTTTGGGGTGACTCAATAAATTTCACACAGTTACTGGAAGGGAGAAAATTGATGCAAAAATAACCAGGTCATAAGTAATGATGTGTGCTGAGGTTCATCTCCAGTAGAGAACCCCATTTCTCGAGAAACCTGTGACGATATCTCTGTGTAACAGTAAGGACAATCACACTCTAGTGTTTCTTTTTTGGCTGGTTGTGTAGTAACATAAGAAAGAGGTTTCTCTAGTGCGACCTGAGGTAATTGCAAACTTGTTTGGTTAAGGTATATAACCAAATATGAAGCACCACCTTGACAAATATTTGCCCTTTTCTGGACGTAGTTAATTGGATTCTGGTGTTAGGGACATGTACAAACAGGATTCAAAACATGTCTCAGCCTTTTCTCATAAAATCACAGGTTAATTCTTGCCCTGAAGTCACAAGCAAAACATTTAATTTTACTTAGGAGCAATTTTTTTCCTGGAATTAATATACTTGCCCAAATTGTATCAGCTAGCCTCCACGTCTGACGTGACACACGGTGTGGTTGGAGAAGAGTAGCTCTTTGTGTCCTTCTTCAGGTCCTTCAGCTAATCTTCAGAGTGGAAGAGTCTGAATGAAGGGCAGCTGTCACAGAAGGAAATGCAATTTTTGGCAAGACTTAAATTCATATTCTTTTTACAAGTCCTGCTGAAATGCAATTCTGGTACATGTTGATGATATTCTCAGAGGCGCCTTCCCCCCCCCCCCATACTGTAGCTATAAAAGTGTCAAATTGAGGATAAGACAATATATTTCAACATATTTCAGAATCCCACAACTCTCTCCAGCGCAAGGACTGGTAGCAGGGAAAGAGAGAGAGAGGTATCTTTTACTGGGATGGGGATACAAAGAACGCAAAAGCATCCCTAGGATTGTTTGCAGGCATCCACTGAACCAAAACCTTTATTTGCACTTGGGGAGCTTCACAGAGAAGAAACTAAGCCATCATGTTTAGGGTGAAATTTCAAAGTGCTTGGTGTTGACCTAACTATACTCCTGTTCAAATCAACAGTGAAATAAAACTGACTGACTGGACAGCACTCCCTATAAAGTTGAGGATTTCCGAGAATTGTTTCTTGGGCTAAAAGTTACTAAAGTTAAAAAGTCTACCTAATTTTCTAGGGGGCGAATCTTGAGGAAACCTGTTTGATCTCCTTTGTTTAGCTTTTCTCTCTTGTGGTTCCATAAAGTGATCGTGATAGAACAATGAAATTAAATCAAAGAAACAAGGGATTAGGTGTCTCGGTGGCAAATAGTGCTGACGGCAAAGTTGCTAGTTAGCGTAGGAAGCTGTTAGCTTGAGATAAGAGGCACTAAAGGCGCAAGTGATCTTCCAAACACTATCAGTTACCAGTTTTGTGGAAATGAAGGGTGCTCATCTACTATTTTAGGTTTTGAGATTTTGAGACTTGCCAGAGCAGAATCTCTCTGGTACTGATTAGCATGTTGAATCACTTGATCAAATGTGTGCATCAGCTAAAATGAGGGGAACTTAGGAATCAAAGGAAATTACTCCTTATATCCTGTACTTTTTTTGGTGTTCAGAACTAACTGATTGGAAAATAAGAGGAAATATCCCACGTTTATGCTGCATGCATCTCTTTGACTGCTTCCACAGGACAGAGGAAGAAGTCAGGCTTAGCACTATGTCCTACTAGCTACTGAGGAGCAAAATGCTTGTGAAGAGTTGAGGGCTGTGCCTTCTGGGTCGCCACTCTGGCTGAAGATGATCAGGATTAAAGGTTTCTATTCGTGGGGAGAATATGAGAACCATCTGAAAACCTATTACAGTTTAATGTTACCATTTAATATCCAGCCTGTGGCCAGTGTAAAGTACTCATGGTAAGATATTTTCTTACACATTAGCAGGCGTAGTTCAGATAAACAAACATTAATATCTTGAGCGACTTCAGGAGTTGGACCATGTAAGGGATATCAGTCGAAAGGTCAGCCTTATGAACTTCAAATTCAAGCACAATTTTAAAAATAGACGGCTCAGTAATTTTAACAGTGTGCCCATATATTCCGTCTGAACAGCAGGACTGCTATTTTGGCATATTAGTAGCACAGAGTGACCTCCTGCTGCGTTTTGGGTCTGTGCAACGCCAGCTTTTCAGTATATCTGGCTTCCTTCCTAACGCTGCCTCAGTATACTTTCCAAAGGAGAAAGCACACTTCCGAACAGCTAGAAGCTACGTATAAGGTGTTATGTCTTAGCCTTTCTTTTTTTTTCCAGTTTTTTTTTTTTACATTTTTCTTTTTCTCTTGTTCTTCTCCTGGCAGTAAAATGCACAGGCTTGGAGACAATTCCCCCCAGCTACAGTTCGTTTACAGCTGATTTTAGAAACAGTGAGAGAAGAACCCTTTGAATCAGAGTATGTCTGCTACCTACCTGGCTGAAAGAAGGAAGTGCATAAATCCAGATATTAAAATAAATAGAGAAAGAACCAGCTGTTTTATGGAAACTCCAGAACCTTAAAACCTTTGTTTGTTCTGTATTTTACTCGATTATCTGAACCTGTTCTCACTTTTCCTAGCAAACAGCTGCAAAGAGAAATGTAAACAGACAAAAGGGAACACAAAGAGGATTTAAAAAATGCATACAATTATAATGGAGCATGAAGACTTTAGACAGAGAAAATCCTTCCCTTTGCCTTCTCTGTTTAAAATTAATTGCTGCAGATACTGTACTATGTAACTAGCGGCTTACCTATTGCTAGCTGCAGGGTATTTTGCAAGAGGTGTGAAGCTGGTAGGTTACTGAGTTTATTCTGTTGCAATACCGTGTGGGGCATCCCTATCTTGTATCGCGTTTGATTTCCACGAGACACCAATGTCAGTGGAAGAACAGAAAAGTGTGACTTGATAAATCTGGAAAGAGCTGTTTTCTCTAGTCCCCTTCAGAGAACATGTGGTCTTTGTAGCCCTTGGAATTCTGCCTGATTAGAAGAAAAAGCCAAATAATTTGACACAACAAAGCAGTGCACAACTTCAGCTTTCTAGCAGTGCCTTAGTAGCTTGCCTGTCTTTCCAGAATGTGACAAGTGCCTGAGGAAAGGCAAACAACTCGTATTGTGAGAGAGAAGGAAGGAGTATTAAGTGCTGTTGATTTCGGGGGGGGGGTGGGTGGGTGGGGGTGGGAAAAAAAGCCTTTGCATGGCAAATGAAAATAGAAATGCAAATCAGCTCCAAATACTTAACATATCTGATAAACAATTCTATAAAAATAGAAAGCGGAGACATTCTGTATTCACATTTGCTGTCAGTGTAGCCTCACTTAGCTGAGGAGCGCGCCTGTGTACCCTGCCGGACATGAGCACGTATTCTCACCGGTCAGTTAGACCTTTCTGTGGCACGTACAAACATCAGTTCCCAAACATCCACGTGTGTAGTCACACTAATGATTAAAACTATATAATGGCAACTGAAATTACATGCACAGGATGAAATACTGCTCAGCATTGCCGGAAGCACCAGAAAAAAGGTATAATGGAGAATTAAGGAGCTGGGGGAAAAAGGGAGGAAGAACAACATAGTCTTAAGCATATTGCGTTGTTCGGTGGTGTCAGTCTGCACAGATCATGTTTGAGCTGATCGTGCCTGATCTCCTTAATGGTTGTTTTCTGAAAGCTATATTTCAGCTATTCCACAGTTTAGAAAAACATCATCTTACACTGTCACCACTACAGATACCTACTGCAGAGAACTTTCTTTATAAGTTACGTTATTATATAAGCATGACAAAAGCAAAGAATACTGAATCCACTGGGTCTAAGGTGGATCACACATTTTTAAGGATTTTTTTTTAAGACTTTTTRAGGAGGGATGCACTGCTCCAGCACGAAGGATCCCTACTTTAGCGTCTGTCAACCCATAGGTCAGTCACTTGAATTTTGACAGTATTTGTTTTCTATTGTGGTGTTTCTCGGTAACAAATAGACATTTTTGAAAACACAGGCACCTTTTCTGCATTATGTCAATGTTCCTTATAGTACTGCTATTCTTTCAGAATACTCGGTAGAAACAGAAGCAATAACTTGTAGTGCGATTTGAATTTCCATTTCCAGGCAAGGGCGTTGCAAGTGTTATAATTTCTGCTTAACCTGTTGTGCAAACAGACACTATAACAACGCATCCGTACCTCTCCAACCCAAGGTCTGTCTATGGGGAAAAAAATTCTAAAGGGAAATCTTAAAATAAGTGTTAGCATGAGATCAGATCCTTTTAAACATTTTTGATTTGCAAGGATATGTTATTTATAATCAGAGTTCTCCAGCCTTCTTAAAGTCCAGTTGTTGAACATGACCTGATGACAATGAATCTCCAGGTGTGTTGCAGCTGCAAAATAAAAATCATTGTTAAGATCTCAGACCAGCCTTCTAATTCGTTATCCTTAGGTAAAATAGAGTGATTTTTCTTGAGAAAATATAATACAAAGTCTCCTTAGCTTAGTAGGATGTCTATGGGATTACTCCCCATGTGGGAAAAATATCTAGTAAATGCTAAACTTATTGTTTTTTCCCTTTAATAAAGTGTGTTTTATAACTCATGCCTTTAGGGCTTAATGCTTTCATCAGTCAGCAAATCAAGCAATGGCATTAAACATTAATAAGACAGATAGAAACAGATGATTGTTTTTTCTTTCAAACAGCAGAACTCTAGTACAGAAATGCTTTGGCTACTGTTAGCTCCACTTCCCTGTTGCAGACTTCAGAGGTGAAGTACATACTTACACTGTTCTTTCTCCATCAGCTTGCTGATTTGTTCCCCTAGCCAACCTGAACAAGGTGTTCAAGGCTGTCTTCAAGGAGTTATGCTCTGTTGTGTCCAGTGGCTACCTAGTGTTTGCAAAAGCTCTCGGTACCTTGCCTTTTAGTTTACACAGTGGAGCTATGGTGTTTCTGCAGAAATGGCAGCTGTCTGTATGTGAGGGGAAATGAACAACAAAAAAAAAATCATGAGGAATTGGGGTTATAGTCGGGCACTAGACTCAGAGGCAATAAATCAGTGTTCTGGTTTTTCTCGTCAGGTTTAAGCCTTGAAATTTTTGTGAAAAATCAAAATCTATTTCCTTCTCTCTGAACACAGGCGCAGTAGTCCTGAAGTGCTTCTGTCATGCCTGGAAGCTGTTGTGAAATGCTCCATCCATGCTCATTGCTCCCTCTAGCCTCTCTGTGCCTTGAACTCCCATCTAGTTTCCCTAACACCTCCCACAGTGCACTAATTTTCTTCTTATTGAAAGGCACTACATGATGGGATATCCTGATATTCTCATTTTTTATTGTGTAAAACAATAGCTTTATGAAAATCCTCATTTTCAAGGGATGTGACATGGTTTGAGAGGTTTTTTATTCTCAGAAACCTCGTTCTTCCCTTTTTTCTTCTGACAGCCTATTTATCTCACTTTAGCTAAATCATCTATATAGATAATAATTTGTATTCCAGTTGCTGGTAGGGTGGGTTTTTTGTTTTACTAGTGTAGGTGAGAAATAAGTAAATCCATATTCTTCCCAGCTGAAATTATCATTTATTATGGTCTGTGGTGTTGTATTTCCTGCTCTATATAGTCAAGAATATAAAGCCAGCACTGTTTCTCCAAAACTTTCATATTATTTTTACACTGTTTTCCTTCTCACATTTTATATCTTTTTTTTCCCCTCAATCTAATTCCAATGTGCCTTGCATACAAACTGCCCCAGTTATAACAAATCAGCAGCAAATAGCCAACTGATGAGCTCATGTGATGCTTTTAATTAAGGAGGACGGGTCACCTCCAGGATGTCTCTTTGTCAGTCCATAGAAAGAGTGCTACRAATTTCTTCTGGAAATCTTCATAGCAAAGTAGAGGAGAGGAGACGTATGACRGGTAACTGCTGGTTTTGGATGTCTGCAGAGAAAATACACTTCAGATAGCTACAGAGCATTTGCATACGAACTCTTAAGTTGAAAGGGCAAAAGTCAAGATAAATATTTCATTGCAGAATGAAAATTGTAGCTTTTTCCACCAGTCTGTTTTCATCAATTTCTGTTGGTTATTGAACTTTAAAATACACCTTGGAGATGAAATCTGCATACTTTTTTTGCATACCTAAAAAGCAGATCTCGTATTACTGTCTGATGGTAGGTGGTACCTGCTAGGAATCAATCTACAGATGAGAATCTCAATGTACCTAGGAATAGCCCTTGAAGTCTAGTGAAGGCCATCTGGGTTGACTAAAGAAGCCTATAAGTTGTCAGTTAAGTTACTGCTATGACCTAAGYGTTTGTCTGTGATCCTAATAGTAATTTCGAGCTATACACAAAAAAGTTTACTTAAAAATTTGCTATTTTATATGCTAGTCAAGGTTGTTTTTCAGCATGCCAACCTGTACTTTCTGTGGACATGTCTTCAAAGTAGATGGTTGTTTTTCTTTAATTCAGCAACTCGTAACTCCCTCTCGTGGCATATTCTTCTCCATTTATTTGTAATGCCTTCGTGAGAAGTATCAGAGACGGGTAAAAACTGTAGGGCACCATTTACTAATGGCTTGCATTAGTGAAATTTGTCAAAAATGTGGCGCTTGGTATTGTTTTGCGAATTGTTCCATCTTAATAGTAGTAATTCAAACATTTACTAAAAATTGCACTTTCCATTTTGCAAGTTGGAAGCTAAGGAACAGCGAGGCTTTCCGGGCAAATGTACAGCTTGTGCACAGTTTATATAAGGGGATGAGCTTCATTTTTTAATAGCACAGTCTGTCATGCCTTGGTAATGAATCTGAGTAAAAGCCATACACTAGGAATATACCAAGAATAAAACAAAATTTCAGACTGGGGTGTGTTTTTTTTTCCTTCTTTTTCTCTCTCTCATCTAGCTAGCTAAGGGATTACAAAGGCTTCTGTAAATGTCAGAAGTTTATGTCATAGTGTTTAGCGCTCTGTAAAGCCTTCACAGCTTCTCTGTTCACATGGTACTTACTCATTATGCAAAATAAGTTAGAAATTTCGTACATGAAGTAGCAGCAGTTCTCCCAGGTAAAAATAAATACATTTATGCCACTTCAGATGTTCATCAAGGCTTGCGGGGTTTTTTTCATTATTTAGACATTATTTTGCTCGTATTAGTTCTGATAGCAGCTTTTCCAGTTGAAGTAATATGGCTTGTAAAGTTAAAATCAATTACAGTAGAGTATCCCTTATGGATATCCTGGAGGAGATGGCCTGTACATKCACTGCAGGTCTCGCTCCAAACTTTGAAGACTGTAATCTGAATTCAATACATGAGGCCATTAAGAATTAACACAAGATATAAAATCTCGCTGATTGTGTTTATAAAATGTCAGTCAAGTAGTAGCTGATGAGTAGAGTTGTGTTAGCACTGTACCCTGAGTTTACCATGAGATGCATTTCAGCGATGTTTATTTTGGAAACCTTGGGAGAATTAGAAAATCTGTATGACCTTGGAGACACCAGTTTCTTGATGAATGTTAGGAGTGTCAGAGACATATATATCCTCCTATATATATATATATATATATACACACACACACGTGCGTGCATGTGTATTTTTCACTTGAAGTTTCTGCTTTGTTAAAGCTACCTGTACAATCTGCACTGAAAGAAAAGATGATTCTGAGTTCTTATGAGTGGCTTTTCTGTAATCATAACGGCCCAAATCAATTTAAGCCTTCATGTGCCAGGATCAGCATGGAACCTGTGCCCATGGTGTTCTTCTGCATGAGGCAAAAGCGGGTGCGTTGCAAGAAACGTTGGTATTGCTACTTGAKGTATCGGTGTAAGAGGGGGCCCTGGAGTGGGTGACAGAAGTTAGACCAGGGAAAAGAGCATGGGTGAGGCGTTTTGCCTGTGCGGGAGGACTGGGGAAAACGTTTCCACTGCCCAAACCAGCAATTCATGTACTCCTATGGTTAAGGTACAGATTGTCCAGGAATTGCAGTATTAGAATTTTGAGAGGTCTTTTTCTTCCTGAAAATCAGAGAATCTTAAAGTGCCAATTTATTTTCAGAAATACAGGGGGATTATACTTTCTCTCTGCTCCCCCCCCCCCCCCGCTTTCTTTGGCCTTGCTTTCAGAGTAAAATTGTGAGATTCTTCAAATCTCAGAGAATTTCATTGATTCTGACCAGGTTGCATAGATTACAAATTGGGGCCAAAAAGTTCGGTATGGTGGTTTTTTTTCTTTCTAAAAATGTTTAATATTTTTCATGCTATAGTTTATTAAAATATAATTTTAGCTTAATATAGCATAACTATATTTGCTTTAAAATTACATTCATCTTATATGACTCATATCTCGCGTGGGCATAATGTACGTTACACAGCATGTTGAAAAGAATTGTTTTCAGATGTTGAACAGCTTTTTGAAGGAAAGGGAGGATTGGTGAATGCRCAGCTCCAGCAGTTCCCCAACTTTCACCCTGGAAGTCAGCACTGATTCTTCTGTTGATACATTCCTTTTAGTAAAGCAAAACATTGTTAGCAGCATGTAATATCCACAAGTACAAAGAAATCTCAAATTGTAATTCTTATTCTCCACTAATATCCTGCTATCTTCAGTGATAACAGTACATTACCGAAGTGCAGCACAATGTTTTTTAAAAGATAACTAAAGACCAAAGTATCAAACTGTACTGATTTAAGGACATACAAAGGTAGAGAAATAAAGGGAAGACATTTTTCTTATTACTGCTACTTCTGTAAGAAAGGTGGTTGTTTTTCTGGAGTGGAAAAATGTCAGCTTTATCCAGTATTCCCAGAAGCATTGGTCCAGTGTATTGCATATTTGGAGAGTCATTTCAGTTCAGGCACAACAAATTGTAAAAGTTCATATAAAGCTATGCAGTCCCAAAAGATCCTCATTTGGCACTTTTGCCTTGAGAAATCCATGGAGGCAATAGACTCACAGAAATTTAAGGTGTTTACAAACTGTATGCCAGCTACTACAGCACTTTCTAGAATGCTGCTTATTCCATTTAGGTAACTTTTCCATACCTAACTGTGACAGGGCAGTCTGCCGCTGCCACATTAACAAACGAGGGAGAAAAATTGTATTTCTCTGCCTTTCTTCTTCTTTGTTTATCTGTTTGATGCAACAACATTTTTGCTAAAACCCTGTTTGTTTTCCTCACATAAAAAATAACCCCACACCCAAACCCAGGTTGCCTTAGTGGTTAACTAGACGAGACTACTTCCCGTGATTTACTCTAAAAAGGCTAGGTGGCTACACACACACACACACACACACACACACACACACACACACACACACACACACACACACACACACACACACGAACGAATTGGAGAAATTTCAGCAAGAAATTTGTTTACCTGCTCTAATGCTCAGGATATGACTGCTTAAGCTTCCTTTTCATCTTCAGGAGGAATATTATGCCTGTAGCTTTTTCTGTAAAAGCTGGACTGATTGCCCACCTAACTCCATAACATGAACTGAAATCTTACCACCTGAAAAAAAAATCTTGTTTTTTGTTTCCAAAAAATACTACACTGTTTCCTAGCAATTTTTTCATCACTTATGAAGAAGTATTAAAGAGCTGTCTACAACCCAGGTATTTGACGACTTAGAAAAAAGTGCCTTAAAAAGTGCCTTTTTTTGGATATGCCACAGTGAAGGTATATGTGATAGACATACACCTCTAGCTAACACCCTGAATAAAAGCTAGTGAGGATGTGGCATGATATGTTTTAATAGTACCTCAGTATGCATCAGAGTACTTATTTTATGTCTTTGGAGAATTTACATGATGGTTGTAAGTGCATATGAAAGCTGAGGCTGCTGTGTCTTCATTGCCAGTCTTTCTTATGTTAACAAGATTATGCTAAGGGAAAGTTGAGACAGATGTTCTCTTTCCACCCTCATTCTCCATGCAGACAAACTTTTTATCTGACTGAATATGATGGAGCGGTTTCGTTGTGGTTTTAAAAAGAAAAAAAAAAGGGGGGGGGGGCAGAAAAAAAATCCCAGAATCAGAGAAAAGCCTTCCAGCCTGATGTTTAGGTTATGGTTCTCTAATTAATGTGTAATTATTTATAACGTGGAACAGTTTCAACAGCAGAAAGTGGGAGCTTAAAAAAAAAAAATCAAATAAGCTTACTCCAAAGTTCCTCTTATGGTAGGGTTTATGGGAATTATCAAAGGAAATATGACATGTAGGCTTGAATTCTCTCAGCTAGCAGATAGAGGCGGGAATGAAACCTGCATCTCACAAATTTGGGGTAATTGCAGCGAGCACTGGACCACATATTTGTTAAAAGGTGGTGGTATCACATCACTTGGTAAATCTGTCCTTCATAATCATCTGTTATGTAAAAATATTTGTATTGGAACTTGTAAGTATCTTCTGGATGACCAACACCGTGTTTTTCCTGCAAATACTGGATTTATTAGGGAATGTGCAGCTGTAGTTTCAGTATCATATGAGTTTGATTTCCTAGCGACCAACAGTCGTTTGAAATAATACTTGATGGGTACTAATCCTTTTGTGTATACATGCTTGGCTATATAAATAAATGTATTTTTACAGGAAACACACCAATTTCAAATATTTATCTGTTGATTACATGAATCACTCTATATGTAATTAAAATGCTTTCTATTTGATGGAGGATCACGGAAATGTAAAATCATCTTAATTGATTGTCTTTGAGGCTTTGATGCTAGCTTAAAAACCAAGTCTCTTGTTCGTATGAAAGTCATAGGTCTTTCAGTGATACTATAAACTATGGTATAAATTGGCTTTCCATGATGACTTTACCAGTCATAACAGAAAACCTAACAGAATTCAAAATCTGATCTTACGTAAGCTCTGGTCAGACAAAGTCAGAGAAAATTTGCATAACAAAATCCTACTACATTAGATGAAGATGATGATAATGCTTATCATGATCTATGTTGCATCAATCACTGCTCTGTTTTACTTTCCTCAAGCTGTAGTCAACCTTTTCCCTTTTTGGCAAACTTTATATGTACTTCTACTTTCCTTTTGTGTACGTGCTAAGAATGGATGAATAAAGGCAAGTTGGCTTTCATCTCCATAATTAACACTTGCATGAAGCATAAAATGTGAAAATTAGAAATGAGGATGCAACTGAGGGGGGGAAGCTGAACCTGCCTGATCTTTTCTGGTTTGAAACCGCTTGACAGATCAACCCTTTGAGATTCAAGTTCTATTTAGTGAAATGTCAGTCGGAAGCTGCTGAGTGGGAGGGACGTCGTCACTCACTCCTCAGAGACAGCTAATCATATCACGGCGAGGAGGAAGAACTGTTTAATTCCTGCAGACTTCAGTTTTCAGAGAGTCTTGTGAATTGCTCTTTGTAAATTTGTTCTGCCAGGGCTAGAGGTAAGCAGGGCGTAGGTACACGATCTCAAACAAAAGCTTCCAAACTGAGCTCCCCAGCAGCCGTTCTCAAGCATAAGGGCCCCGGTATTTACTCCCATTTCTACCCCCTAGCTTCTTTTTTACACCAAGGAAAAGAAGCAAATAGTTGGASTGAAGCTAGGTAGGGAAGAATACAGTTTTTGATATCGTGAGTGTGTTTGCCTATGTTTACTGCCTGGAACATAGAATAAAACTGTACTGAATTTGAAGCCAGATTTGTTTTTGAATAGGGGACATAATAAGCATTTTGTAGCACTCAGGTTATAAATAACATAAGACTGGATAGCAAGGTGAGCAATCCAGAGCTGAGTTGTCTGAGGTAATGATGCCCGAGATCTAAAAAAGGGTTCTTAAATATATATGAACTTACTTGGTGCAACAAAAGCTTTAAAGTACATTACTGCCAAAAAAGAACAGAAGTCATCACTCCATCTTAGGTTCTAGGCATCCCGGTGCAAACTTGGTAAAGTAAGAAGCGGTCTGAACACAGCATTTCCAATCTCCTAGGCTGAGTAAACTCTTGCTATGTTTCAACATGAGACCTAGATGTCAGGTAATTTTTCTTATTCCTCTTGGAGACAGCTGTGGCCGATGCTGGCAGGTTCTCGGGCAGCCTGTAGCAGACACTTGCTGCAGAGACCAGATGCTGCTTGCCTAGTCCGGAGTCTGGGGCAGGAGCTGACAACCTCCAAATGAAATGCTGCTGGTAAAGGTTTGTGAGAGGTGCCACTCCTCTCTGGGGCTATGAAGTCCGGTGCAAGGCTTTAAGTCATCTCTTTCCATTTGGCATTCATAGCTCAGATACYGTGAAGGTATGGAAAGTTGAGTGGCAAGCGGTAGCCATGTGAAGCAGCAGAATTTAACTGGCAAACCCGTAGGTGCTTTTAGAACTAAACAGACTTCTGAGAATCACACTCTTTTCCTCAGGCGCTCCTTTTCTGGTTATGCCCCCTTTCAAGCTTTCCAGTCCTGGCGTGGGTCTTGACTGAGTTCCTACGTTGAGAACTGGAATACTCTGTGAGAAARCAAGTCCAGAACTGTAGCAGAGAAAGATGAAAACGATTAGGAAAAAAAGCAAACTGATTTTCTTTAAGAAAACATGAAAGCTGTGGAACTGACCCTAAATAGAGCCTGAGACTCTCCAGGCAGATAAATAATTTTGGCTATATCTAAAGCTGCACAAGAGAAACAGTGTAGACACACCTGTAGAGCCTGTTAGCTAAGCCAAATGTCATACTGTGCTGTGTCTGATCCAAGGGTGAGCTCTGGTATCCCTGCAAGGCTTTGCTCTTGCTGCAAGGCTTTGCTCTTCGAAACGTAAACGTTACGTTACGGAAATGTTAGTTAAGTTCCTCTGTCCTCTGTTTCCATCCCTCCCATATTTGCTTTACAGCAGAGGACTGGCCAGAGGGGACTGTAGTTTTACTTGTGGTCTCTTGATTATGGTGCATCTGGAGAGTAATAATAGAAAATATTTAACTGGCATGCTGTATATTGATTAGAGATTACCAAATTAAGCATGCTTATCTTTGCAATGGCAATATATTAATAAAAATGGTGTGTAGCCTTGATCAGTGTAGATTAAGGCAATTTTTTTTCTATCATGTCTGAGTGCATTACTTTCATTGTCCATTGTACGTGTGTGAAAGATGGTTGGGGTTAAAATACAGTGATTTAGAATAATTTGTCAGATTAGAAAGCCAACAATTGTGATAAATTAAAAAAATTTAATTTATTTTCTTTGCTTTCTTTAGAAATGTATTTTAGTACCCTTGATTAAGATGTATGTCATAATTTCTAATTGATGTGTAAGAAGTAGAATAGATTTGTGGGGGCTAAGATAAGTCCCTTGATGAGAAGTACAGGGAACAGATGACAGAAATATTGTACATGGGTAATAAGTGAATATGAATCTCCCACGCTTCTATGAGAACAAAGAAACAAACAAACAACTTAATATCATAAACAAAAGAGTACACTTTAAAGCACAGAATTTTAAACTATTTTTACTACCATTTAAATTTACTTTTAATGTAATTAGTATCAGCCAGATAGAACTTAATGTTGATGTGTGAGCATGTGTGAATTCATCCAGATACATAGGAATGCATAGATAATATGTTTAGTACTTGAGCACAGTTAGCAGAACAATGTTATCATGCAGAGACGTTCACACTGTGTAATTACCTTATGACAAACACATACATTGGGATTATAAAGAATCTTCAATCAAAGAACTATGCCATTCTGCACAGTATATAATTTTAAATAGAAGCGTTCCAGCTGTTGCCAGCACTGCTGTCAAGTTTGTATCTAATCACACTCCCAGCAGTAGAAGGCCTGATTTAATGCTGTGTCTCTGGTCTGAATTTTTAAGAGGCCAGGTTCTAATCCCCAGTGTTTTTGCTGGGCTGTGCAAGACCAGCTCTTTACAAATGTTAAAGCACCTAAAAATTTGGAGTTCACCCACCCAGTGGTATTTCCAAAAGCACTTTACTATTATCTGCCCTTTACAGTGCCTAAATAACTTTTAAAAGTGTCCAGTATTGATCATATCTTAGGAATAAAACAAAAAAGCCGTATTAGTGAAAAAATAGGGGATGACGACAATTCCTGGGGAATTATTTTCCCGTTTATTATTCTGCCAAAAATTGAGGTTTTAGAACTCTGSGTTCAGAGACAGGGACAGAGACTGACC
This sequence comes from Phoebastria nigripes, assembly GCA_035582835.1. NCBI lineage: Eukaryota > Metazoa > Chordata > Aves > Procellariiformes > Diomedeidae > Phoebastria > Phoebastria nigripes. The sequence continues at coordinate 477,739 of JAYKAV010000234.1, read as the reverse complement.
CAGTGGTGAGAGCATTCACCAGACGCGTGAAAGGTCAAGGTTGATCTTCAATATTACACTTGCTTATGTGAAAGGAAGGATTGTCAAGGCTAAGACTCTCCAACAACTTCATAGCCAACAACAAGAGAGTCTGAAATCCAGGAGTCTTATCTGCTTTGTTCATAAATCTTGTTCTCCATCACCTAAATCCTTGAATGATGGGCTAGTATGAGATATATTAGAAGAGGAAATATAGACAGCTATCCACCTGTCTCAAAACTGGTATAAATCAGCCTATATGCATGTGTGAGAGAGAGAGTGTACATACAAAGCTTATGTATATATTCAATTTGGTACTGATATTGTTGCTAAAAAAAGTGAGAAATTTCCAGCCTCCTCTTACTGACTTTCTGACAAGCACCAGACTAATGTAAAAAGAACGACATGTACTGTTGGGACTTCTGTACTTTTAGTTTGCCTTTGCCTTTAAGATTTAGCTAATGCCAATTAGTGTTCCATATTTAATATAAAAGAATCTGTGTTTAGAGGCTGTCAATCTTTTCTTTCTCAGCCCATTAAGAATAACATAGTAAGTATGATCTAATGCTTTTCAAGATGTCCTCCAGAAGAATTAGGAATATAAGAACTACTGTTTCAGTTTTTTCAAAGACTAAAAATGAAATACATGTAAAACCAATTGAGAATGAAGAGAAACAAAGAAAAGGCCCGCTGACTTTAATATATTTATACACCACAAAGATAGAGGAAAATGTCCAAACATTTAAAAATGTTAGCGGTCCTTGGCAGCTCACCCTTTCAACCCCTATTTATAACAGAAAAATACTTTTGCTTGGCCCATCTAAATACAAAAAGAATATTTTGATGGGTGGGTTTGAAAAAAGCAGAAAAGTTGTCCTTCAGTTCTCAGCCACCCTGTAAGATGACAAAAGCCATTTTGTAGAGAGCACCAAAAGATTTAATAGACAAATTGGTGGCTCATCGGTATTGTTYGGCACAAAGCTGCAAATAAGCCCCCTTCTGAAGAGCAGATGGGCCATTAAATAAGCTTATAGTTCTGTGCCACCAGATTCATATGACTGAGTTCTGAAAACGAATCCCCTGGGTTTAGATGAAATCCCTAAAGAAGGGCCCTGAGGATACCTTCCCTACCTTGCTGCCCTACCTTCACATTACTTTGTGATGACCAGAACCTGAAAACTGTTGAACTGGGAACTAATTTTTTAAAACAGGCTTTGCATACTGAAGTTCGTTTAACTGTAATCTGGTGGGATCTGCTGTCAGGAATTCAGGTCAGGTTCCAGGACTCTGAGGACACAGCAAGTAGCCTCTCCGAAAGTACTGCTGCTTTAAGTTTGACAAGCATGTACTCAAAAGAAGCAAGAAATATGGGTAGACTGTGCAGCCTGAAATTTCCTACTGAAAAAGAAACATCTCCAGAAAAATGCAAGGAAAGTGCAGTTCATCTCAAGAGAGTTCTTCAAGTGAAATTGAGGCTAAGTCTCTTACGGCCAACTCTCTAACCACCTATGATTTGTCTCTCTCTGTTGTCAATGGAGAGAGAGAGAGAGAGAAAGAGGCATCTCGGAAAAGCAGTTCTTTTAAGAGAAGGAGGTAAATCAATCCCTGTGTCTACCCACCCTGAGCAACATCATACCTTCCCTAAAAGTAAGGACAAATTCAGGGTGGCTTCTGTTAAGTCAGGACTACTCCAAGTTTCTTTTTGGAGTTTGAAGTCCTTAGTGCCATCATGCATTGAGCTCCTCTGGGAATACTCCATGCATCAAAGGCCACCTGTTTATGAAGTTCATTTCAAGTGAAAGTTGAAATTTTTATAGAAGAAAATGAAAATCTAGTGTAATTGACTTTGCTTCAGCTTTATTATCAAATTTACCACCCTAAATTTTTACTTATTCTCTTGGAAAATCTGGCTTTTTCTTTCCTATGGTAAATTCTGTAATTACATTTATAAACTTCTCATGGAGTGCTGAGATTCACCTTAGTTGAACAAAAATATTTGTACTCTATTTTGAAGTTTTATTAATTCACAAGTTAAAAATGACCTGTGTCATGCTTTGCATGTGCACACGCGCACAGAGCCAATATTCTGCATTGCCAACACATCGAAACATAACTGTGATTTGTATTATTACTTTTACTAATTGATGAAGATAACGAGAAAACAAACTATTAAAATTAGGTGGTACTCAGATTTCAGGTTGCTTATCAGAATTTTCAGAATAGGACCTTTTTTTAAATGCTTCTGTTACTTCCCATTTGTTATGTACGTTTTGGTTATCTAAGTGAACAACAGCTATTTTCAAAATTCATTTAAATATTATAAAATGAAGTTTTCAAAATGCATTTAAATATTCTAACACAATTTCACCTGACCTACCACTACACTGTTACAAATTGTTTTCTCTTTATGACCGAGGATTTTGATTTCAGATTATTCAGTTATGGTTTCTTCCCGTCACTTGGGGGGCTGGGGGGGGAGACCATTGAGGGGATTTTTTTTTTTGTTTGGTTTTTCCTTCCACCTATGATCATTGCCAAGAGCGGTCCCCGCTGCCAGCAGTAGCTGATACTTCACATGTCAAAAATCTACCGAGTCCCCAGCCTTCAGCCGGGTGCCCATTCCAGTGCTCACCTCAGCCTGCTGCAGGTGTTCGCGCTGTGCAAATCTATTTAAACAACAGGGGAAATTGTTTCTGAACCTTGGTGTATTAGCAGTACTGGTCCAGAAGCATGGCGTTTGTTTACATTTATTGTGTTTGGGTATCTACTGTAACTGCAAAATGTTTACGTGACTGTGTTATTTAAAATAGATAATCATGCTGCTATAAAACTTCATTATGTAGATGCAAAGTTGTGCTTAGTGCACATCTGTGCTTTCCCATATGTGGGTGTTTGTTATTTTTTCCATGTAGGGGTGCGTGTGCATGCATGTGTGCAAAATATACATGTATGTATATTTTTAATATACATCTATGTACTTACATAACAGCTGTGCTCCCCTCTTTTACTCTAGCAGCCTCTGCCTCTCTCTCTGTGCTGTTTTCCTGTCAGTAAGTATTCTTGGTTTGGTGATCTGGTGCTGGATTAGGTTTCTGTTAATAATTTAGTGAAGCTAAGAAAGGAAGGAGATGAGGGACTTAACGTAACTCTGAGCAGCGCTGAGCAACTTCTTTGTAAATTCATATCCTTCTTCCTTTTCTCAGTGGAAGCTCTGTTGTACTTCAGCAACGTAGACACCTTCTGTAATGCTCTCTTTTGCCTTGTGGTTTGGGTGAGAAAGCTGTAAAGTAATGTTTATTTGCAAGTTCAAGTTATTTTTATTGATGAAAGTGCATTTCTAGGGAACTCTTACTGCACCTAAATGTGTATCCTTTCAAACTTAAGTTTTTTCCTGGGAGTTTTAAACTCTCTTCTCCAAAACGTTTAGGTACTGCACAAGATGGAGTGGTATAACTACACTGACTGTAGTGGGGTTCCTGCAAGGATGCATGTGGAGTGCTTGTTGCTTCTCTTCTGTATCTTTAAATATCATTATCCTTTACTGATTTGATTGGTATTGAATGATTATTAGATTTGGACTTTCTATTTTCTTGATAAGACAAATATTGAAAGTTCATGAGGTTTTCTTATTCCTAATTTTAGAAATGTTAAGTATGAAAGTAGTCCAGAAAGGCAGCTGGCCTGATAGCCAGAAGATGTAAAGAAAAAAAATAAGAATTGTCAGACTGAAGAATGTAATATGATACACTGTCTCATACAACCTGTGTGGCAAACTTCTCTATGTGCAATATAGAATCATATCTTCCATGGAAAGTAGAGGTACCTCCTACAAATTTTAGCCTAGGAATCTCTTCCAGTTGCTAGTTTAGTTTGAATCTGTAACCCTTAAAGCTTTATGCTAACATGCAGCCCACGTGTCTTTAATATTCTTGTAGCACAAATACCGGTCTACCYATTCCTCAGTGCTCTCCGCTCCCTTGTTTGATAATGAAACCATCCTCAACCTAATCACGTGTGGTTTTTTTTTTTCTTTTTGGAGAATGCCTCCCTTACTCATTTTCAGAATCAGGGTGTACTGCTAGCAGTTCAGTTGTATGGGTGTCCTCCAGCACGTTCTTGTTTGGYGTTATTGGTTTATAGGGTTTATATTTTGTATGTATCCATAGTGTCGGAGGTTAAGTAAGTTATAAAAATGAGGATCAGCCACATCTTTCCTCCCTTAAAAGGATATGCAGACGTCAACGTTCGCCAGTAAAAGACTGTAGCATGCTGTAATGGCTTGGGCAGACAAAGTGAGTGAACAGATTTATGAGCCTTTTGCCACAGGAAACCCTGAATGTGCTGGCATAGGAAGCAATCATATTCTAAATTAACCAAGCCAGTCACTGGTGAGAGGGAAAACCAGAACACTTTGTCTAGAAAAAAGGAGGAGGGATTTAGCTTTCTTTTTTATTATTATTTGAAGAAGAAAAAAAAAAAAGGGAGAGGTGTATGGTTCAGGCTTCCTTTCTGGAAGTTAACAGGACTTATCTTTTCCTTTATTTTGCCAGCACCTCATGAGGCTGTAAATGTGATATATTGGAGCTGACCTAGAATATAACCTGCTATTGAGTTGTGTGTTTATCCAGTCCAGGTAATTATTTTCTTAAACGTTTCTGACATAGTATTTCTGAATTGCAAATAAAAGCAAATGACAAACAGATATGTAGAAATCACTTATCGTAAAAATCCAATCTGTATTCCTAAATCTCGAGGGTTTCAGCTGTTCAGCCCTAATGCAAGAACACTAAAGTCTATTAAACATCAGCAGCGAGTAATAGGAAATAGGAAATGAGAAAAATATGTAGAAACGACTTGCATTGTTCTGGATCAGGGTGCAATTCGCATTGCTTGATCACAAATAACTTATGCACATGATGTAAATTACTAAATGGAGGCAGTAATTTGCTGGTGGGTTTTATTGATAAGAGTATGGGGAGGTTATTCCACGTTGAAGATGTGACAACATAATTTCCTTAAGGTTTATGTGCACACACGTTTTTGGATGGATACCCTGCAGAGGTGCTTACATACTGTAATTTGACAGTTTATAGTTAAGAAAATTACTAGTTATGATCCCTACTGTATTGTTAAAGCTGATGGCTAAAATTTCTACCACAGGATCAAATGTTCTGGAGCGTATCAGTAGATAAGAGTAGTTTGAACAGGGAACTTGCAGAGAAAAGTCTTAAATTTTTTGAGCGATATGTTCCAAGAGTAAGAAGTAAAATTTTTGAAAAGCAAGCACAAAACATTTTGAGAAAAGTACAGTTAATTTGCTGAGAGGGTTCAGCATTGCTTATTAGGAACTACAGGAAAGAATTCAGAACAGATAGTGAAACATTTCAACCACCACCATAATCTATTAATGTTTTTTCTTGAGTTTATTCCAGACAACATAATGGAAAGTTCGATTCAAAACATCCATAATACCTATACGCACAAAGACAATATCTTAATTTTGGGTTGTGCTCTCAAGAACTAAAATAATCTGTTGTCTGAAGGCGTTCATTAAAATGCCTGCTTTCCCTAGTTTTATACATATATGGACAGAGACATAAAGTGCGAGGAGAGTGTGGAGCTAGACTCAAATCTATTTTGAATGAAGTCAACTTTAAGAATTTATTTTTTTAAAAACCCACAGATAATGTCGCTGTTCCATAAGTTGAAAAAATACACAATTATTTCCTTCCATTTCCTACCATTGCTGGTAGCCCAGCAACCGCTAATTCCTMTGGTATGTGTGGGTTATACGGGCTAGTAGCAAGTGTCTCCTTTGTCAGCTGTTCAAAGAACAGATGTTAAATATTAGTAAAAGTATCAGAAATTTGGAATTTTAGAAAACGTATGATGAAATGTAGGGGTTTGGTCCCCCCCAAAGTGATTATAACAAAACAGAGGATATCCATTCCTCGGTACTTGCAATTTGACTGCATGTACAGGGACAGGTGAAGATAACTAAATGCTTGTTGTARTAACAAGGAGGAGAAAGTTTAACAAATAGAGCTCCAGAACACCACAGCTGGCTTTTGAGATACCGGGGATGTCTATGACTTGGCACAGCAATGCCTGAGGGTTAAATGGTGGCTGCATGACTGTGAATCTAATATTGCCATTTAGGTACAAAGTGTTCCAAACACTGAAGTCAGAAAGTGTTTATATTTCTTTAGTATGTAGAAGGATGGACAGAATGGACGTGGCTGACACACAGCATTGCATTTGAGGACATGGTAATTCCAAACACGCTGTGTATGGTGTGTACGTAAACGTGCAAATAAAATATTTCAGAAATAAGAACATTTTAAGTATACTTTCATTAATACATTTTAAAACTTGTTTTTATGTTGTGAAATCTATTTTCTTTCAAGCCATTTTAGTAATAATCAGTAGTTTTCTACAGTTTCTGAAGAAAAATAGTATTTTCTAAGAGGTTTTAAATGCTTATTGAGGGCACAATTTTAATGAGTAAGTAAATAAGAAGTGATTATTTTAACTGCCTACTGCTGTATGAAAAATTTGAAAAGTTGTCCAACAGCATGTAAGTCAAGGGCATGGAAAGGTACTTGGGTATATGCTGTGATCTGTAATATTTTGTGGGGGGTAATTATATGGAGAATTCAATGTTATACTTAAATGTTTTACTTGGTAATTCATAAGTCTTTTTTTCTTCTCTCATGCTTTAAGGAGTTAATAAAACAATATTAATTTACTGTAAAATATTACCACAGTTTGGTGTTAATTGGCACCCCCTCTTATTTACCTCTATCATTGCTAATGAGGTAACTGTGTAAGAACAAGGCCTTACCTACTAGATCTTTATCTCATCACCCACAGCTGCCTCCTACACAGGTTCCCCACTCGTTACTAATAATTAAAAGAACTAATAAATACTAAAGAAGCAAAACAAAAGCAGTACTGGGCAGGATTTTACTACAGTGGAGGGAATTGGTTGTTCAGACCTGCAGGCAACCGAAATCCTTTAGATACCTCGGTGAAAGAGTGAATACTTTGTTGCTTCCCAGTCTATAAAATGCTGACTGTGGTAACAGTCTGTCCAATCTGCYTAGGACCTGAACACGTATATTTTCTTTTATCAGCAAGGGTAGAGTAAGTCTCTATATTAACTTTTTCTTAAGCTTGTAGTAAAATCTTTTTACTAGCCTTTATTAATCTACTAAAGTAGAAGTAGTCTGTCATGTTTATATGCTAAATGTAGAGGAAGAAATGTGTCCTTAAACGCTGTTAAAATCTCCGTGTTTAAATCTTTAAAGTCTGACTTGCAAAAGGAGCTCTGTCTCACCCACACGTGCAGTCCGTGGGGTTGCTGTGTGCAAGTGGGACCCTCGGATCCCGGCGCCAGTAGGGCAAACACCTTCCTTCCTTCCTTCCTTCCCTCTCTCCCTCCCTGGCACCCGTGGGAGAGGACAGAGAAGAAGAAACACAGGTTTTCGGTCCTCCCTATGTCACCTCCTAAAGTGACAGTTTCTGTCTTTCTCTGGACAGAGCAACCATCCTCATCCCTGGCCACCCGTAGAAACGGCAGGCCGCCATTCAGGGCCAGAGTGCCCTGCTTTCTTCGCCGTTTATTTTGTCTTTTAGTCTTCCTCTGTTTCCATTCATGGAGATCAGTGATGAGTGGTGTCCCTCAGGGGTCTGTATCGGGACTAGTACTGTTTAACATCTTCATCGATGACATAGATGGTGGGATCGAGTGCACCCTCAGCAGATTTGCAGATGACACCAAGCTGAGTGGTGCAGTTGACACGCCTGAGGGACGGGATGCCATCCAGAGGGACCTGGAGAAGCTTGATAAGTGGGCCACTGTGAACCTCATGAGGTTCAACAAGGCCAAGTGCAAGGTCCCGCACCTGGATCAGGGTAACCCCTGGTATCAATACAGACTGGGGGATGGAAGGGTTGAGAGCAGCCCTGTGGAGAAGGCCTTGAGGGTACTGGTRGATGAAAAGCTGGACATGAGCCAGTAATGTGCGCTCACAGCCCAGAAGGCCAACTGTACCCTGGGCTGCATCACAAGAAGTGTGGCCAGCAGGTCGAGGGAGGTGATTCTGCCCCTCTACTCTGCTCTGGCGAGACCCCACCTGGAGYACTGCRTCCAGCTCTGGAGCCCTCAGCACAGGAAAGACATGGACCTGTTGGAGCAGGTCCAGAGGAGGGCCACGAAAATGATCGGGGGGATGGGAACGCCTCTCCTATGAAGAAAGGCTGAGAGAGTTGGGGTGGTTCAGCCTAGAGAAGAGAAGGCTCCTTAGARGCTTTATTGCAGCCTTTCAGTACTTAAAGGAGGCTTATGGTGAGTCCACACCTCGAATCCTGTGTTCAGTTTTGGGCCCCTCACTACAAGAAGGACATTGAGGTGCTGGAGCRTGTCCAGAGAAGGGCAACGAAGCTGGTGAAAGGTCTGGAGAGCAAGTCTTACGAGGAGCGGCTGAGGGAACTGGGACTGTTTAGCCTGGAGAAGAGGAGGTTCAGGGGAGACCTTATCACACTATAAAACTACCTGAAAGGAGGTTGCAGCGAGGTGGGTGTTGGTCTCTTCTCCCAAGTAACTAGCAATAGGACGAGAGGAAATGGCCTCAAGTTGTGCCAGGGGAGGTTTAGATTGGACATTAGGAAAAATTTCTGTACTGAAAGAGTGGTTAAACATTGGAACAGGCTGCCCAGGGAAGTGGTGGAGTCACCATCCCTGGAATATTTAAAAGACGTGTAGATGAGGCGCTTAGGGACGTGGTTTAGTGGSCATGGTGGTGTTGGGTTGAYGGTTGGACTCGATGATCTTGGAGGTCTTTTCCAACCTTAATGATTCTATGATTCTTATAGGAAAGATGGGGACAGACTTTTCAGCAGGGCCCATTGCGGCAGGACAAGGGGGAATGGTTTTAAACTAAAAGAGGGTAGGTTCAGACTAGATACAAGGAAGAAACTTTTTACAATGAGGGTGGTGAAACACTGGCACAGGTTGCCCAGAGAGGTGGTAGATGCCCCATCCCTGGAAATGTTCAAGGTCAGGTTGGACGGGGCTCTGAGCAACCTGATCGAGTTGAAGATGTCCCTGCTGATCGCAGGAGGGGGCTGGACTAGATGACCTTTAAAGRTCCCTTCCAACCCAAACTATTCTATGATTCTTTTGTGGAGTAGGAGAGCCACATTAGCTAGCTCAGAGAAAGAGGTGTTACTTATCGTTAAGAAAATTCCTCAACTAAAAAAGAAAAAGTTCTACATGTTTGGAAGGTCTGATGTTACTCAGTCTTCCTGCCCTAAGAGCTGTGAGGAGGCAGGGTGTACTCCTATTCCATACATAACCCTTTCTCTCTCTCAATCAACAGTGCCAAAATTCTCACCCTTCACTCACTCCTTTAAGAAGTACATAAAAGTTCAGTAATGTTTTAAAAAATAAGTATAACAGATACTAAGTTGAAGGGAAAAATACTGAAAAGCAGAAGAAAAAATGTCCCTTTGGAGTGCTAATGTGGTTTGCATACAAAAAGGAAGTATTTTTTGATTAACAAGGAGGTAATGTTTTCCCACAAGGGTGGGTCGTAGATGATGAATGAATAGTGTAATCAAATATTAAATTAACTTTATTTAAAAACCTTATTTGCATCTTACTTTGTAAAAAGCTTATTGATGTAGTATTTTGTTTACTGTTACTCTTCTGAGGCAATTTTGTAATAAATAGAGAAAGGGAGCAGTAATAGCTTTCAGTCTTTCAACACAAATGCATATGTATTGATTATTTTTCTAACAAATTTTTGAGCTTTTCTGCCTTTCTGTGTCAGAATTTCTTCGGGAATAACTTTTCTTATCATAATTGAATGTTTCTGAGAGGATGGGATTGTAGAAAATTTTTGTTCTCCATTTCTGTAGAGAAATTCTCTTGATCGCTTTGTAGCACACCAAAGAGAAGCAATAACGTCCAGTTCCTGACACAGTTAGGCCAGGAGAGAAGGTCATGCCRTGCCAAAAGAGAGAAGCGGCCGAAGGACACAGGCTACGCTTACCTTGTCTAGCACAGCGCTCCTCTGGGATTTTGATAAATTACAGCGGCCCATCGACAGGGCCAAGGCTGGGGCAAAGGATCAGTGAGATATAAATGGCCCTGCTCTCTGTTGTGCTCCTGCAGACAGTATTTAGCCTTGAGGCTTTCCATTCACAGAAYGTGAATTTAATGTATTTTGGTAATACAGTTAGTCCTGTTTTTGCCTAATCTCCTGTGAAACTGGTACATTCTGTAACAGGTTTCCAGTGGAAAGGGAAGAAGGTTGTCGTATTTCTATTCTGCCTCTGTGTGCAGCATGGTAATATCACGGCATTCTTCTGTGATTTAACTTTAACATTTTAGCCATGTTTTAAAATTGCATAGCTTCATAGAGTATGTCTCCTGAGGACTATATTTTATGGTGCTATGTGATACCAGCAAGGGTTCATTGATAAAACTTGAGAAGATTTAAAATGCTGCTTCTCCAAAGGAGCCCATTGCTTCTGATTAACATGAATTGATTTGATGGAAGTGTTTCTCTAGCTCACTTGTGTAGTAAATTAAAGACTGAGGTTGCGGACCCAACAATAATTGAATTTATTTACTAGCTTGTGTTTCTGTTTATGAAGGTGAGCGATGGTTTCCATTACAACCTGTTTGTGTAGCAATATAGCACACCTGCTTTGCAGAAGACAGTATCGTAAAGTACTCACTTGGGTTGTCTTGTCTCTTGTTGCAGAGGTCATTGCATCCTGTGCTGTATAAATATAAAAGAGCCAGAGCGTATAATAAATCTGGTTTAAATAAAGCAATTAAAACTGGTAGTCATGCTAGACATGTTATAGAACAGGGTATCACCTGAAACTTTGTGGAAATGCTGAACAATTTTAAATGATTGATAAATCTGAAACTAGGGCTAGATATAATAAACACATCTCACTACTTAGAGATATTCGAAAGCCCTTTATGCTTGCAGAAAGCCGGGTCTAAATTGTACTGCAGAGATCAGTGAAATCTCTGATATTATACTACACAGTGGAAAACTGGAAGAGATGGTATTAACATTTTAAAATGGGAGGCTTATGTAACTCATACAAGGAATAAAATGCAAAGCAGTGGAATAAATTTGTGGAATAGTACTTTTTTTTTTTATGGTAATATTTGATGTGATTTATTTGGAATTGTTGCCAAAGTGATGGTGATGTGTGATACCTGAAAGATAACAGGACTGACATGGTTCTGAAAGGTATTGGTGAAACACTCAGTCCCATTAGATGAATCTGTATAGGTGAGGAAAACATACYTGATTTTGTGTTAGGTGGTATTTGCGATGCCCTTATTTCAAACATGAGGATTTCTACCTTGCAAATAGGAGGTAAATACTGGCCATTTTTCATGGCCAAAGTCATAGCCAATGACAACTGTGAGGTGGATATATGTTTTCTTGTCTTCGCGTGTTCTGTGAGCTAACGCTTAACTCTGCAGCACTTATGCTTACCTCTGGGTTGGTACTAATAAGTAAGCAAGCTACAGGAGTAGAAGAGCTATAGTACAAGGATGCCATTTCAGGATGCTGAAGAAGGGATACAGAAGAGCTACATCTGAAAGCAAAAGTCCCAGGCGTGGGGCTGAGAGGTGAAGGATTACTCCGTTTGTGGGTGAAACACAGCTAAAGACTACTTTGCTCCTGCAAAAATCAGGTGCCATTGGGTATCAAAATCTGGGAACTGACTTACTGGGGCAAAGTAAGGGAAAACCACTGAGAAAACTCAACAGACTATCCTGGAGCGGTGCTGAGAACCAGAAGTTGGGAGCACTCCCAGGACWTCAGTATTTCATAGCATGGGGAGACATCCGTTAATAGCTTTGGGATCTAAAACAGACTGTACGTTCCAACAGGTATTTTGCAATATGTGGTCCATGTACCCCCAATGATAACAGCTGCATCTAATGAATGCCCTTGTGACAGACATATTGCCATGGAAACAAGAATGGTTGCAGGCTACTTGATTTATAGAAAATTATAGCTTTAATAAAGCATTTCTTGCTCTTTCAAGTTCTGATTTAATTAGAAAAGTGATCTGTACAGTGTAGATGCTATCTCCAGCAGTTATTGGAGCTGTATATTAACACAGCTGTTAGCTTGTTTCGTCTTACGCTGTCTGTGTTTTGAGTGCTAGGCAGATACTAATCTACCTGCCTAATCTGCTGGAGTTGTTACTTTAAGGGTAAACAAAACTTCATAGTATGGTCTGTGATTATACAATGCAGCAATATATGGACATCCTATCCAGAAGCATGGCCATGATTGCATTAGAAGGAATCTAGAAAGAAAACTACTTCAAACTGTGGCTGAACCTAATTTGCACTCTGCCATTAAAATGATTGTGGCTATAAGGTGATTTTTTTAAACTAACTTACTTTCAAAAAGTTTTGTTATTTTTTATATAGTTAAGGCCATACTGGAAATAGGGCGTTGGATCCTCTATGCTTCTCTGAAGTGATTTCTCAACCCCAATATATATATTTGAAGAATATTGTTGTACCTTCCCCCTCTTTCTTACAGAGATACAAAGGGTGACAAGGTCAGAAATTCTGGCTGCGGTAGTATCTAAAAATAAATAAAAAACCTTGTAGCACAAGTTCTGTCTGATGGCACTAACATCTGTTGCACTAATTCATAAGCCAAAGTGCCAACAGTTTGCTGCAGAAGTCAAGAGGGGGAGTACAAAACCAGCAATGTTTATACACACAGAGAGGAATGATACATACATACATATGAAAATAAAACACAGTTGTAAATGGTGATATCTAATTTGAAAATATTTGTTTATCTCAATGTGAGATGCATAGCTCAATTTTAGAAATCATTTTAATAAAAGAAATGAAATAAATTAGACCCTAGAGTCTATCTGACTTCCCTCTCTATATGTCTCTGCTTAGAAGGATAAACAACATTTTAGAAATTCCCAGATTTGCCAGGTGCTGTGTTCTGAGGCTTACCAAGTACTGCCATTCCCTCCTTTCTCCCTACTCAGTATGTTGTGAATGTTTTAATGCAGAAATAGCTGTTAAACTGATCCTAAATAATACACACTGCTGCTATCATTTTAGAAAAAATAGATCTCCTCTCAAGTGCCGTCAGCAAAAAAGGTTAGAATAAATCTAAGAATCAACTGTTGCAAGTAATGAAAGGAAGAATTACTGCTATAGGCTTAAGTGTGAGACCATTACAAATAATTATTGAGAAAAGCATATTCTTACTAAGAGTTTACACCCTCTCTGTCTGAGTAACTGTGGCCTTCTACAATTAATCATGTTTACTATGAAGCCCAGATCAATCATCTTCATGTCATATATACACAGTATAGCTATGTTTCTATAGTGCTTAGGGACTAGCCTAATAAACAGTGTATATATAAATATGTCCCATGAATTACTCATCTTAACTATAGATCTATTTTTTTTTTTAGTGCAAACTAGGAAAATAAAAATTAATATTGATGATGGGTCAAGCAATATAACTGCATTTTTTAATTTTTCTACTGAGAGTGTACTCTTACTACTTGGACTTCTGAAACATGTATAACAAACCTGAGGATGTTTATGCTGCATAAGTGGCCTTTAGAGCCCAACTATAGAAAGACTATCAAGTTTAGCCACTCCCTTCCCTTTACAATGATATTAATGGAAAGAGGGATGACGGTTGTGGCCAGAGTAGATGAGCAGAAATGCTCAAGTATGTCTTCTACCTTGGGAACAGTTTTGTTGATTTCTGGTAATCGGATTAAATGACAGACGAAGAATCATCTGAAAGGCTTTGCATACRGAAGTGCAACTGTCTTGACGTCAGGGTCACAACTCTCACGAGTGAGGTTTTGCTCAAGTGGGCCCACAGTATGGCTGAAGGAATACTATTCCAGCATTTTGAAAGTAGTGTAACATCCAGGACTGATGGTACTGTATTTCAGAACAGCCACTGACTCAGTAAGTAGGTTGCTTCCTGGAGACATGATAGACTTCAAGCCTTTTCTTCACCTGACTTGGAGCAAGTTTAGATTGAGCTTAGGTCTTCTAGCATCCTAACAATAGAAATATATGTTTGTTCATTCTTTCTGACTGGTATTTTTGCAGGTATGTCCTCAAGTTTTCATCTTCATTCTGAGTCAATAGTTGGAAAACTTTCATTTTGACATAGACATGACAGTATGATTTACCCTTTTACATTTGGATTTACCTGGTTTTGCTCCTAATTAAAGCACTTTCTTAAGTACTGATTAAGGGTTTTATGTGCCGCTTACTTTTAAAAAATAATATTCAATACAATCAACACAATTATTACAGGTGCTAACTAGTATAAAATAGTTTCTATTGCATGGCTATGCAATAGAATATTAATATAGAAAGGCATATTAATATGCCTTTTTAATGTTTTAAGTAGGAAGAAAAACCTTTCAAATACTTTGAAATATTTCACATCTTTATTTTAGAGAAGACTAAAGCCAATAATAAAGAGGGAAACTGTAGATTAAACGTTGTAGATGTGGAAGAGGAGAGCAGAATTATCACAGGGTCTGTCAAGAGTTAGCATGTCCTCCTGCTTGAGCTGACTTACAAGAACTCCTACAAGTGAGAAACTACACAAGTGTATAAAAAATGGAAGCAGAAGAGGGAATCTAACTGATTACATTTGATGACAATATGCTTTAGTGGAAGGACTCAGGAAAGGTCTCAGGACCAAACTGACTGTCGATTTTTTCGTTAAACCTGTAATAAGATAAGTTAAGATAGGTTACGATATAGCTGAAGGTCACTTTCTTGAGCTTATGACAAACTCGGTGAGAAAGAACTACTTTTAGTACTAAATAGTTAAGATGCTTCTGTACTCACTTGGACTGGTTGTCTGTTTACTACTCATTGTCATTTTTGCAAGCAATGTTGTGTGAGTCCAACACTCTCTGACCAGGTTTAGATATCCCATGCATGGAGGCTGTGATATTTAATATCACATTTACTTATTTGAAGAATTTTGATTTAGCACAGTGATACAAAATATACTCAAAACGCCATACAAATGTACGTTACGCTTAGCAAAATACAGCAATTGCAATACACAGTTCAATCACGATACCTAAGTGATCCCCGTTACTGGTCTCGATAATATGCCCACAGTCATGATGCTGGGTGTCCCCAGTCGCTGGGAAGGAAGATGTGGGTTGAAGCGGCCAAGTCCATTGCTCACTTTGGAATTTTTTTTTTAGTTGTTTAGTTTTTATACTCTTGGCCTGAGCCATGTATACACACACCTCTGGCTAACTCAGGGAGATGTTCGCACTCTTTTAATGAACTCAGCGAGAAACATTTACCACCAGTTGACTCAGTCGACCCTTGATAGCTGTTTACCTAAAACAAAGGCCACCYTCTGGTCCCCTTTGTGTTGAGATCAAGTCAGCTTCCTTTGCAAGAGGGGTGGTCAGTCACACCCTACATATTCAAAGAGCTTTAGGGGCTCCTGTCCTTGCCCATCTCCTCTGAGCCTTCTTCCATTGCAGGGGTTTAGTGGTCAATCACAAATGTGCAGGATGCTTTGTGAAGCACTGTCTGCTTCTTAGGCTGCTTTTAAAGAATAGTGAAGACATAACCCCGGTGTCCAAATAAAAATACTCTCTTCTTAATTTTTGAGCATATAATCTTTAATAAATTCTTATTCTTAGGGTTTTAATTTTTACCAAGATCTATATCACCTGTTGATGTCTCAGCATACATACATACACAGGTAATGTATATTACACCATTGTTTCAGATTAATTTCTCAAATTGTTTATAAATAAGCATGAAAAGCGTTCAATCTGGGCTAAAAGAATACATCCTAAACCAGTTCCATTGTGGAYGCTGGTCTTTGCCAACAGAAACTAGGAATGTTTTTTTTGTCAAGTCTCCATCCCATATTTATTTCAAGACAAACTCTGTGCTGTCAGTTCTTAATATGCCTTATTTCAGTCACCATAGTCTTGAATTTGCTAAAGGAAGTGTTAGAGGACAAAGCAGTGGTTAAACAGTTGTTTTTATTACCTGGAACACGTGAYCTTGAATCTCCTGCAAAGACTTCTTATGGAAGAAGAAATCTGCCTTCAGAAGCCTTGTAGCAGTCGCATCCCATTCCTTTGTACTTGGGGGGGTGTATGGATTCTCCATCTCTCTCTCTCTTTCTCTCAGGCAAAATGAAAGACACTCTTAGTTTTCCAGTATGCTTCATTCTCGGTAGCAGATTTACACATTACTGGAAGCATGCAAATGTGCCATCATTACCCTGTATTGTTTTAAATACACAGTGAATTTCTGGGCTAATATAATTACACTCCTAGAAAACCTTTCCCTTACGTAATGCGTTATACAAGGGTTTGTTCATGGCAGGATGAAAGATCGTCAGCCCACCTAATAATGATACTAGCACCTACTTTCTATGTCTCCAGGAGAGCATTTGGAATGATCTCATGAAGCCTGTGAGAAGGAACGGTTGGTGAAGTTACCTACCGAATACAGATATAGATACCCCTACCTGAATACAGGAATGTGTTCAAGCATTGCTATGTTTGTTCTATCCTGGACTGGAACAAAAGATTCCTATCTGAGAAGAGAGTCCCAGTTCAGTAATGTAAAATTTTAATCAAAGCAAAAAACAAGCAGTTAAATCAAACAGATGTGAAAACCAGAAAGCTGTATTTCAGTTTTTGAAGTCTTTTTTGTGTAGTTTTATTCCCTGAAACTGGAAACGATCTATTCCCATGAATGTTTTGGTTTTCTTGAATGAAGATTTTTTTTTTTAAAGAAAAAGGAGCTTATTTCCAGAATATACCTTTAGTATAGCTTTTTAATACACCTTTAAGCAGTAAATAAAATACAAATGCACTTCCATCTTTCAGAAATCTCATCTCAAATAGCACTGCAGCACAAATATCTGACTAGGAGGGAACAATTCTGCCTCAAGAAATGGACTCTGTTTGAAGAAATCAAGGCAGAGAAAAAAAAGTGCTGGGTACTTGCCACACATTCCTCAGAAATAACATCATGCAACCCACTAGAAAATAAAACTATGCCTAACAATTCTTCCACAACTCATACACTGTTATCTCAGATGTTTTTTAATAGGTATTATAATGTGTCATATTAATGAAGTCAAAGAGCTCAGACAGATGAAACTCATATCTTTTGCTTAATTTATCTGATAATAGTTCAATGCTATGGTAAGCAACCAAAGCCTGTTCAGGACATCTCTCAGAGTACTGACCCATGTATGTGACATTTGACACATGATACAATTGACAGTGTATCCCAGAGGTAAGACCCAAACAGAAAGTTCGCTATTTAATATGGTGCACATAGGTATGTGTACATACAACTGGATTAAATTAATCAGATAACTAAAATGAATGTAAGGGAAAATGTTTTAAAAGGGACATCTATTAAGAAAGTATTAAAAATTATTTGTTTGTGAYGTTGACAAAAGAAAATGACAACACGAAACAGGGAGCAAATCAATATTTGTAGAGAAGTTAGYAAGGTATGTAAACAAAACCTTCCCCTTCCTAAATTCAGAGGTGGTGAGATTTTAGAAGGATGTAAGTATGATATGGTTGATATATTGATCTGGTATATAGTAAAGCAACCAGATGTCATCTGGACCACACAATGTAGGGATTAAGATCTTTGAGCTCAGGATTTGTGTCTAAAYAGCACAACGCATGACTTTGTTAAGATCACATTTCATTAAATTTTAACACAACATTTAAAAACTGGTGACATGTCAGAAATTTAAGTACAAAAATCATGTATTCCTATGAATAGATCAAATTCATAGGAAGGAACCTCATGGTCAGTGAACCTCAAATGGTAGACTAGATGAAAGATGGTAACAATAAGACCAATGAATATTAAATGAAACAAATTATAGGAAAGAAAAAATGAAATTAGGAAATTAGTTTTAAAAGGGTATCTGATAAGTTCAGTTTAATAGCCAGCTCTTTTTAAATAATATTACAGGCTTTTCAGCTTGCTCACATCCTAATGCAACTCAACCTTTTCCATTTTAATCTGTGCTTTAATTCATATTCGGATATTGTAGCCATCATGATAAAATTAACATAAATGTAAATAATATTTAAATTCAAGACGGCTTGGAGGATTTTTTTTAATGATGAATATAATAGTATGAATGTGTCTTGCATCGGTGGTTTAGGAAATGAATACTCTCAATTTCTCTTACAATAAAAATCTCTTCGCCCAGTGTTTAGACAGAGTATCCTGAGCTTGGTACGCCTGGATACTACAGTAGTGGTTTTCCTAAAGTTTACATAGGGCAGATGTGGTATCAGTCAGCTTGTAAATGACAACATAAGTTTATAAATTACAAAAAATAAAGTCAGTGCAGAACTGTAACCTAGTCTGAAGAATGCTCTAAATTACCCTGGTATGTTTTCAATAAAATGTGTCTACAAAGTCTGAGCGGTAATTGGTACTTAAGAAACATTCACAATGTGCTATCTCTTAACGTATTAGGAGAGACCAAAGAGATACTGCGTCATTATGTAAAAATTAGTAATTAAGAGCAAGCAGTTTTCCAGTTAATTTACATGTTCATTATATTGAATATTATTTAGTTTTCTGTGTCCTTTTTGTGTCTCTTAAACTTGACCCAAGGGATCCTGCGCTGCTAAAAGATATCTGAATTCTAAAATAAGACATATATTTAACTGACTCATTGAACTTTTGTTGTGACTAATGATTCTTCCAGCAGTCATTGCATAAGGGAAAACATTTCTTTTTAAGTAAATAATGTTCACTACCTTTTAGAGCTGCTGTCAGTGAAAAAAAAATGAATGTACTGAAATGTCTACATTCTTTGATGAGCTCTCTGAGGGCATCTTGTAGCTTTAAATTAAACTGATCAAATAGAAAATGATATACCCTTCAAAATACTTTAACTGATTTGACTACAAAGAAAAATAAAGACATTCYATGTGGTTATGCGAAACTGACGGCAGGCTAAATTTCAGGAAGAAAAGGATTGATTGTAGTATCAAAATTGAAGTGAAGTTTTCCTCATGCAATTTACCAATATCTAGGACTATTAATGAAACACCCAACTTTGCAAAAAGAAAGAACTGTGTGACCTTTACTCACTTAGATGTAGCATGCTTACACCTTTACTCGCTTAGATGTAGCATAAATCAAGGTTGAAAGCTGTATGCGCTCAGAGATGAGGTATGGTTTCTCTGATAATCTGAGTTTCCCATGGGATTGATGACATTCCGGTTGAAGCTGATGGGAGACTGGCCATTGATCTAAATGACAGATGCCTGTATGTTTTGCAAATCAATTTCTATATGGAGTTTGCTGCTGATTGGATTTTATTTTGATTTTTGAGGGATCTTCTTTACCTTTCGCAGCAGCTTCAAAAGTTTATTCTATGTATGCTACTGTATCCTTGTATCATTAGTAGCTGCTTCTTTTAATTAATGTGATGATAAAGTTTTAATATTTTTCACGTACCGATTGCTTCATTTACTAGCAGAATTCAGCCACTTCCAGACCTGTCATTTTGCACAGCCTTGTATTTAAAGCTGATGAAAGGTGTGAATAAGGAATGATTTAATAAACATTGTATACGAATAGTATTTTATCTTTCCATGTCCCCTAAATTCTCACAGAGGTGATTTTCAAGCAGGCTTGCAAAGAGAGACATAGTAAAAAAAAAAAAAAAAAAAAAAAAAAAACACAGAAAATTTTCACCTGTACATTTTGGCTTCACGCGTTTTTTTCCTATAAGCAAAGGAAAAAGAGAAAAGTTATTAATTCTCAGTCAACAAAGTAACATAGAAAAGACATACCAAATTCAAGAAATGTAATTTATTATTGACATGGACTTTATCAGTTATATACCAGTACTGTGATATGTAGACTGCAAGATACAGTGGTGCGTTGTGTAGCGAAAATCAGAGTTTGAGCATAAAAACTGTGGTTTCCTTCCTGAATAGGTTTAGCAAAGTTTCATTTTTAAGCAGTACAAATAATTCCTGTTCTCCAGTGGAAGAATGGAAACTGTTATATTAAAAGGCAAACTAGAATGAGACGCAAGATGAATTTGAATGTTTAGTATCTAACAGCAATAAAAAGTTCTATTTTTATCTCTTATATTCAGTGGTTTTGAGAGATCATTAAGTAAATACCTTGATCTTTTACAGCAATTTGTATATTCTTTGTCTGTTGCCAAGGATTTGGCATACTTTGCTGTCAATAAGGTTGATGTCCTGTTTTCCCATGTAAAAATAGGGATTTTTGTTATACAGGGCTTCTGTGGGATCCATGCAGACAGGTTCGTTTACCTCAGCCTTACAGAGTAATGTGTAAAGCATTCTACTTCCTACATCTCTCTTCATATATACCTAGTTCATTTTTTTTTTCCCCTCTCTTCATTTGTTTGAGTACATAATACATTCAATGGATATAAAGCACTATCAGCCTAGTAATCAAATAGACTTTTCATTGCTAAGGTAATTGCTTCCTGAGYGATGATCACAGACCTTCTGACTAGCCCTGTATCCCTCCATCCGCATTACATTTCATTTCTTAGGAAGAATTACATGGTCTGGAGCGTTCTCAGAAGGCCAACGAATGTAGGCTGAGTGAAATTAAGAAAAAGGCACAGTTTAGATCTCAAGTGTGAAATCTGGACCTCACTCGAAGTCAATGACAACATTTCAGTTGAAGACAGTATTTAAAAAAAAAAAAGCCTTTTGAGCAAAAATTATCCTACTAACGCTTCCCTCTCAGAGGGAAACTCTTAAGAGTTTCAGCTCTTAGATCTCTCCTGAGTTCTGTGCAAGGAAATATGAAGTTTGTCAGGCAAACAGATATGAAAATTTATAGGGTACTTTAAAAATTAAGACCAATGCCCCAAATTCCACTTCAACACTTACAGTATTTACAGAGCAACCCAGAGTTCAGTTTAAAATTCTTACGGTGTGAATACGGATTTGGTAAGCGGGGAGTTGCTACCTGGCTTAGGTTAAGGTTCCAGCGATCTCAGGAAGGAACTCTTCATCCAACATGTTGCATTAATTTAGTTTGCATATAGAGAATAGTAGTATAGTGCCTGAACCAGAAAGAATTAGTTGTTCTTATATTCTTAAATGCAGGTGGAAAAGCAAAACACTTCTCAGAGACTTGCTTTAATAGTGCAATCTCAGAATAGATACAAAACCCCCCTAAACCCCTCATATGAAGATATTGCAGTAACCTACAGGAAATCAAAGAAGCTTAGTTGCTTGTATTTAGCTAATTTAGTGTATGGATAATGAATGTATCAGACAAAACCCACTCAAAACAATGGTACCTACAAAGTATACATTTTACTTACTGTAATTGGCAGWCGAGAAGTAAACAGCTTAAAAATTAAACCTCTCTCATTTAAATTCAATGTAAGAGTTAATTAAAGAAAAAGGAGCCTTGTCACTTCTTCACATCCTTCCTAGAGGTCTTTATTTGCTATCGATAAATCAATTACTTGAAGTATTCAGAATTCCAGAGTCGAAGATCAATCTAGTGACACAAATCAACACATCATCACTTCCTTCAGTCTGAACTAAGGTGGACGAGTATAGGGTAACGAGAAAGGTCTTGCCTGATAAGTTCAGCCATACCTATATTCAGATGACATCTGATGCCAGATGTTTCTAGCTAATGTGGGAGAAGCCAAAAACCAGAAGGACAGTAAAGATTCAATGCTATGCTTTAGTAGTACATAATCTATTTCCCCAAACACTTGTGATTTTACCTGTTGTTTGTGGAGGTAGACAGCTTTGTTAAGAAGGTAATAAATAGAGGCTGGACTAGCCATGTTGCTGAGTATCTTGTATGATTTCCTCACATAGGAACATGCAAGAAGATTTCCAATGTATATAGTTTTCCAAAGCATAGCGTTCAGTGAAGGCTATGTTGAGCTATATTTTTCTCTTTGTTCACATTCAAACTGCCTACAAATTATTTAGAAAGAGCTCCTCTTGATTCTTAATAGGTGTTGAAAAGACATTTAAAAGTTGAAAATAATACATTTTGAGAGTTCCAGAAGTTACAAGCCCATGCTCCTTTATGGAAAGATTTGGGTATTACAAAGCATAAAGGAGACAGYATATGTGGAAGTTTCAAAGAATCACTCCTCTGTGCGACCAAGTACGGGAAAACCTTAAGCCTTGGAGTTTTTCTTTAGTAATAACATTTCACTTTATGTAAAAGGCAGAATGTAAATCACCACAATATTAACTTTGTACAGCAATTTATGTCTTTGTAAGGGAATTGCAAAGTGGATGCAAAATTCTGCAGCAAACTTCCTCATCTCCTTAGACCTTTATTCTCAGTTTGGCTCGTATGAGCATTATGTAGCGAAGCGGAGAGAGCCGTGAGAGTCTTCTGTGTCATTTATTCTTCAGGATGAGCACAGGAAGATAAGATTAGACTCTTGAGATGTTCACCTGACAGAGCATAGCGTGGGACAAGCGTAACTCCCAGCAGTCTGAAGATCTAATAGACTTAAAACATTAAAAAAGAGGCAAGGAATAATATGGTTACCCTACCAATCAAAAAGTTAAAATGACCCAGGAAGATTTAGAAGCTTTGGAAATATAGAGGCTTGAGGTAAAGTGTTTGGAGATGTGCCCATAAATACTGAAGTGTTGTCACAAGGTCCTTGTCGTGAGTGCACTGAAATGTAAGTAGGTGATTTCTGAACAAATTAAAAAATAACAATGCAAAACCTGCAGCTGCGTTGTCTTTGGCTGAAGTATCTGAGCTTCCTTCGTATGAGTGTATTGCTTTGATCAGAAAAGATTGATTTTTTGTTTGTTTGTTTATTTGCTAGTTTTCCAATCATTATTGTTAAAAACAGTTCCCTCTTCTTTAAGGAGCAAGGACTGGCAGCATGTCAAAATCTCAGTGTATTGTTATGCAGCTGGCATATGTACTAGGAAAAAAAATATAAATCAAATCTGTGATGCACTACTGCATGTCAGATATGCTTTTCAGAGATAAGAGAATCCCATTACAGATGCTGATTTTTCAAAATTATTATAAATCATGACCAATATTCACTGAATACTAAAAATTCAATAACAGTGTACACCATTTCAATGATACTGCCTTCAGAATTGATGTGATGCTGAGTTACCGCCTGGCAGCCCTTCAGAGTAAGGATATTTTTAATATCTCAGGTCATGTAAAACTAAACAGGTTAACCTAAAACCCTGTGCACTATCATTTGTACAAGCTGCCAATAACTATCACAAGGTAAGCACTTTTCTCCTGTGCTAAGGAATGCCACTAAGAGGATCATTTTTCTTCTCTTCTTGGATGAATCCAATTGTTTCACTCAATGGGGCTTCAGTTCAGCTAACAGCATTCTGTGCGTTCCAAGATTAAGGCATGACCAGCAGCAAAACGTAACACAGGTCTAATAAGAAATTCTTTAAATTCATGGTTCTTRCTGTATACCACACTTACTAAATAATCAAATCCACATATATATACACACATATATATGCATGTACAAAAATTACTGCCATCAAGAAATAAAAATACTTTACAAGACTCGAGCATTTTAATACTCCTCTGTAATCTGAGAATCTTTCAGTCAGATTGTAAACGCGAAAGGCTAGAATTTGCTAAAAAATGGATGTCGCAATATTCCTACAAAGTGAATGTAAAGCTTTAGGCCTTTTAAAGTCTCTGCACAACATCTTCTTGGAGAGGGTGAGAGAGAGAGAGAGAAAGACTTTAAACAAATACAGGACATGTCTCTGTGTTTCATGTATTCATTTATATGTTCTACATTTTAATGATGCACATGTTTCATAAGATACGCATTCAAATAATTTAAGGAACTTTGCATAGATATATATTAGAAAGTTAAGTGTCTGAATTAAGCTCCCTAAAATATCCATTTTTCAAGTTGTCAGACTATCATATTATATATTTCTATCCATCATTTATTAGCAGTGTGTGCRTAACTATACACGCAGCTTTGGAGGAAGAGACTCCATTCAGAGTAATGCACTTGAGCCATTTTTTTATTGCTAGGAGGGGCTTACTTTTCTCTGTTCACAAATTTTGTATTTCAATGTTTGGAGAGTGGAGAAGTTGAGATTGTGATGGGATGTGTGTGGCAACTGGGTTAGAACTAGGAGCCTGTGCATCGTGACCAAGATTATTCCTAACAACCACCTGTTTCCATTCCCTAGCCATGGAGATCCCATGTGGTAAGAAATATGAAGGCTTTGGGAAATACTAGAAAGACAGATAGAGTTAACTGTCAGTCATCCAAGCTGTGAATTAATCACACCAGGGAGACAGAAAAACATCACAACCCTTAGAGCCACTAAAATTATTACTGAAGACTATATGTATAGACCATATTGTTTCCAACAGTAAGATACCTGCCTTCAGATCATGGCTGTAGGAGGCCTAATTAAGTGAAGCACAGTGTTATGCGAGCCTACGTATCCAACTCTGGTCCAGATCGTGTCATGTCTCATCTAATCTCTTGCCTTAACAAGCATAGACAGGAGGCTTTTCAGCAGCCYGAGTCTGTAATGGCTGGAGATGAGTCAGGGCTAATGTGCCATGTTAGAGATGAGATGAGATGATCCTTACAGAGAGCCACCTGGAGAATGCTCCTGTGCATGCTTCAACTCATTGGGCTCTGAACAAGCTAACTGTCCCTGGCCCAAAATGATTTTATGAATTTGGGCTGCATTTCCCTATAGCTAATAAACCCTCTTAGGGCACAGTTTATTGGGAACCAGCTGCAAGAGCTCATTGGGTCCAGAGCAGCCAGATCCAACAGACAAACTGTGCACTCAGTCCAATAAGCCTGGCTGAACCCAAACTCTTTCTGGAAATACTGAAGCTATTGTCCTGTGCTCCCCAATATGCTATGATTCAGGGTTTTAATTTTCTATTCCCCCATTACCCTATGCAATTACATACTGCCTACTGCCTGTTATTTTCTGTGTGTGGAATGGCGCAAGTTTGACTTCTCAGAAAGACTTTTCCCAGATTAATAGCTGTTCTCATTTATTTCTAATGCACAGGTTTAAACTTACGAATCCGTCATTTAGCAATTGCACCTCTACTATGAAATTTTGCCATGCATGCTGCAGGGAAAAAACCCATTAAGGATCTCAACCAAGTTCTCTTGATGCGTTTGCTTTCTCCTTTTTTTTAACTGGAGTTGGCTAAGACCTTTGTTTATCAAAATCAGAAATGAAAGGGAAGCTTATAAACTGCCCATTTGTATAATGAGCCTGTAATTATGTTAGCATTCAATTTTATAGTCAAATTAGAGACTGAATTTCCTTTATTCAGCACTGAACTTCACGTACACTTTCCCAGCATCTATAATGAAAAAATAAAACTCCTTACGTGTCATACATTCRTATACTTTTGCTGGTTTTGTGACAATTCTCACACAAAATCCTCCTTTCTGGTCATTCTGAAATATTTATGAATCAGGAATAAAATTGCCCTGAAGATTCAGCTGAGGATTCCTCTTGAATATATTAATTTTCCAGTGATATAATCCTACACGGTCTTTTTCTTTCCTTCTTGTACCTTCATGTTAAGTAAGACTAACCTTCATGCTAAGTAAGATTTAGCAGAAGCAAATGTCAGGAGCGTAAGTGAAAACTGTTAGTCTCTTGAGATCTTGGACTGGAGACTTGGACCTCAGCAAAATACTCAATCAATTGCAAAATTTTGAATCAATTATAAGAGGAATATGGCAAAAAGCCCTTTCTGTCCTGACTGCACTTCTATATGCTGAGAGCGGACTGCTGCATGTTTATTGCTTCCTCAAAAAGAGAGGGAATTTTTGAGATTGAGATTTTGGAAATACCTGAGGAGCAGGTATTTCAGTTTTGCATTTATCTCTGCAAATATTGTAGCCCATTGAAATGATGGCAAAATACTTTCAGGAATTGAAGTTTGACAACTAAAAATATATATATGAGGTTGCAGCATCTATATTACTTCATTTTTATTTTCCTTTTTCCTAAAACTCCAAATCAAAAGTGTACCTAGTGAGATTAGTCTTTAATCACACAGTAACTTCCACAGAAAACATCAAAACTGGCAGAGCCCGTGCTATTTGACATGAGCTGAATTTACTGGCATGAGTGGTTTTTTTAGGGATAGAGTAAATTCTCTCTCTCTCTCCCCTGCTGTAAGAGCAAATAGCAACGCAGGGGAAGGCAGAGAACTGACCGGAGCTTATTGGCTTCACTAGCATCCCTCTGATTACCTGTAAGAGACATGGCTTTTGATGAATGCTCTGAATATTAAGTATTTGATTTCCCGTTTGCCTTTAATTTTTAACGCAGTGTAATCTTATGGAAGCGAAAACAAGTAGGATCTGATCTCAAGTTTTAATTGTTCCAATGTTTTTCCCATACCAAGTCTCATTATTATTTCCTTCACAACTTCCCAACATTCACCTTTGTAGCATGTGCAATTACCTCCTACAACTTATAGCGTTACCACTACTGGGATACAGATCTGTCTCTGAAAAAATGACCTAACTTGGCAGATCTCACCTGTAGTCAGAAAGTGAAGCTGGTTTTGTGAGCCATCATTACATCTTGGTTTTTCCTTCTCAGCTTTCAGTCATTTTCTGCTACCTCTCCTTGCTTTGCATCCGCCTTAAAAAGCTCTCAGACAATTTGTTTGTAAATACACCAAGTCATGATAGCAATAATGGAAGTACTATGTTCTCTCGCAGCACAAGGCCCTGAACTCAATCTCTCTTCACAATATTTGATAACATAAAAGGAGTTGGATTCTGATCTGCTTTATTTTAAGAGTCTAATATTTTATGAGTTTGAGTTGGGCAGAATTCCAGTAAAAAATAGACTTCCCTTATAAGATTCTACAGTAAAAATCAACTTGAAGTTTTATGAATAACTTTGCTTTGGCTGTTACTCTAGGTTTTTCTAATAAACCTTGTGAGAATGTTCTGAAGAATTTACTAGAAACTGGTAACTTTATGCTTTTTAATATAGTCACAGAGTACAATATACAAATGCTCAAAATTATATATAATTGCTACTTTTAAGGATCTTCTAGAATCAGTATAGATGCATATGAAATTCCTGGGTTTTAATTCTTTCTTGGGTTCATGTCTATTATAATTTGCAACAGGAATCTCCATCGTGGATTGTTTTCTTAGAGTTCAGGGTGTAGTCTGAGTTGACTGACATCAAGAAATAAAAGTGAGAGCGCTCATTTAATTCACTCCAGTTTAAGTTATCAGAAACTTCTCATTGCAGAWGATTCAAGTTACTTTAGAATATCTAAATCAGCGCGTTCTTCTATTCCATCTCCTTTCTCTCTGTTTTTCTTTTCTAATACATCCATTTTCTCACTCCATTAGTAACAAGTTCTCACATATGACTTGGATGTTGAATTGAGTTCAAATGGGTCCAAGTGCTCTTTTGAATCATGTTGAATATTGTCTGAAAATCCCAATGAAGCTAAATTCTCATCTTTTTATTTCTTGACAAATCACGTGAGAAAGTTCTGAAAAACTCACTAGAAATCAATAATTTCTGTAGACCTTTTTTTCTGAAGGGAGTAGAAGAAAAAGTTGCCTTTTTAGCTTTCTCACTCAACGGCTGCCTTAGCAGTTTTGTCTAGCTATCACCTTAGCATAGGTGCAGGGCTAAGATAATTTTTCTCTTACTGAATTCCTCAGCTAAAGATAACTGAAGCGTAAGAGTCCTCCTTCAAATAATTTGTCTTGTGGCAACACACGTACCGTACTCCCTGTGCTGTCAGTCTGCTGCGATCCTAGACTGTCTTGGTTTTACCCCATGATGAGAGTCTTCTGGGCTGGTAAGAGTAGCTGTACGGCTGCATTAAGCTGCATATTAGATTCCCACTATTTTTGACACACTGCAAATATTGCAAGAATATTCTTGTTTCTGGAACTCCTGGTCCTTGGGGAGCAGCTTGCTGGAAAGGAGACTCAAACTATTTTGAGCCTTAAACAAAGACTGACATTTTAAAAAAAAAAAAAATTATACAGACCAGTTATTAGCTTTTGGTTTATTATGCTTGTCACGATAAAGCTGTTTGCAGTGTTTTCAGTTCCATGGCAAATACCTTATCTCATTTGTTTCCTTCTTGCTCACTTTTTAAGGAATCGTGGTTACTAGATACGTAGATTTCATTTCTGGTAAGAAATCTGATCGTAACTTTGTGTTGGATGAGGATGTTTGCCATTTGACTGCAGATCTCATTGGTACGTGATTGGTGAAAAAGAGACCGCAAGAAGAAGCATTGCTCCAGTTTGTCTTGCTTGTAACCTGCTCTGTTTATTCTGTTGAAGAACAACAATTTAATGAAGAGGAAAATCTCAATAGTTCTGAATAACTGTGCCTGTGCTATCCTAATTTACTGGCTTTTCCTTTTTTTCTATAATGGATTTTTAAAGAAATATCTAGGCAGTTCCCAAGCATGAGTTTGATAAAGATAAGAACCTTTCTTAACTTTGAAGCGTGAGCACAACAATTTCAAAAGRCAGTTTCAGACCAAGCAGGGTAATTTTCAAGGTATGCTGGATAACTGCAGGAATATCTATTAGTCAGCCCCATTCTACTCCTGGGATGAGTTCCTGTTGTTCACATCATTAGAGTGCTGAATTAAGTTTGCTTGTGTATCATAGCTGTAAGAACTGATTTTGAAAACAAAACCTAACTCCTATTTATTCATCACCAACTTTTGACYTTGCTTTGCTTTTCTCAGTCCTTCCCTCCACCTCATTACCTTCCTTCCAGCTGTCCCAGACATCTGGAAAAGCTGTCCCTGAGTGGTAGTGACCTAGTGCAGTGGCTTCCACAGACCTGTATTTCCAAAAAGGTGAAACTGGCTCTCAGAGATGTCAATTCCCRAATGGATTATATCACCCTCTTCAACACCGTCAGCCATGTTCTGTATTCCTTGCATGAAGTCGAGGAGGATTTTGGTATGTAGAAATTAAACCCTTAATAGAACAGTTTCGTTGTTGTCACATGGAAGAATGATTTGCTATTTTAGAATAGGTTAGGGAGGAAGAGAATCAAAATGCTCTGCAATTAATTCATAAGCTCTTCTGAGGTTTATCTGGCAGTGATTTAGAAGAAGAGTCATTTATAATGTAGGTAACACTAGATAGCTATGATTTTTTGCTGATGTGGTCTTGTAATGTGGTCTTGTAAAAGAGCTCTCCTTCGTTCCTAAAGAGGTTATTTCAGAGCAACACTTACATTTATGGTACTGATTAAATAAATAGATAGTTGCCAAATACATCTGTGTAATAGTTTCATAAATAACGGCTGCCACTCTATAATTCCTATATAATGCAAAGTGCGTGTTTGGTCTTTGAAAGAGGGGAGATGGACTACAGGAACAAAGCTTCTAATAATTACACTGGAAAAGAATGTAACATAACACAGGCAGGTTTCTGCCCCTCTATTAATGCTTTGCAAATCCGAGATTTTCCAAGCCTTCTGTGGCCATTATTGCTTCAATCTTAATACGAAGGGTTCAATAAAATTTTACTCAAATCCTGCTTTTTGAATATTACAAGATGACATAATAACTATGGAGACAGATTTCAAATTGTCATGTAAATTTCCCCAGTATTAGCTTTCAAAGTTTATTATTGCTTTATAATATTCATTGCTCTTAAGCTTCTTATTTATAGAGGCAGTGTACGTATTTGGAATAACTGTGGTAAATGGAGAGATTAAGGTAATATTTCTTCTACAAAATCTCTTTATTTGGGAGCCAATAAAAAGCTAGGGTTTGTAATTCATTTTGTTATTTATTTACTTGTGTTTGTGTATGTGTGCATGTATTTTAATTTCAGTCAGTACAAGTGCTCGCAAGGCAGAATCATTACACTTGTCCCAGGCCATCAGGAATTCTTGGAAACTAATCCCGAAAAGACATGTAAAATACTACAAAGGTCTATGTACATAACCACAAGAAAATAGAATGTCACTGAGAGCTTTAAATAAATATCCCCCATCCTTCCTTGCAATTTCACAATAGGATGAACGCATTTTTTATGAAGGAACATATTACACACCCTCTTGAAAATACGATATTCCCTATTTTATTGAGTGCATTTCCATAATGTTTAGTAGCTAGTATGTCAGTTCTGGATTGAACTTGCGAGACGTATTTTAAAGTTGAACTTGCAATATTCATGTCATGTCGCCAGTACAAAACTTCTGTTCTTTCTCAGAGTTATGAATGATTCTTACTTCATTGCGTTTCATGCTTATTTATTTCTGTGATTTGCAAAGTGTATCATATCTGTATTTCCTCTTGACCAGCGTAGTCTGTGCACTCTAGGAAGTGCAATGAGAAAAAAGATAGTATTCTAAGCTATCGGTCATGTCAGAATGGGACACAGCAAGGGCAGATGTTGAATTATTGTAATTATTTTTTAACTCTGCATATAAATCTTCTGCAAATATAGATTTTTTTTTTTGTGAAGTTTTTTATAATTTTGAGGATATTTTACAAACATTAAGTATCAATATTTGAATTAAAGATGCATTTTAATACCCTTCTGTAACTTACAGCTGTTCTCTGTTAGCTTTTTGATTTATCTAAGGATAATAGAGTTTACGTATTTTTTAAAAGTATAGTCAGTATGATGGAGGAGAGCACGGCTTTAGTCCATTCAGACAGCAAGTACAATTATATCTACTT
Organism: Phoebastria nigripes; assembly: GCA_035582835.1. NCBI lineage: Eukaryota > Metazoa > Chordata > Aves > Procellariiformes > Diomedeidae > Phoebastria > Phoebastria nigripes. The sequence goes on along the minus strand of JAYKAV010000234.1, from coordinate 446,877 downwards.
TCCCATTGGACAAATTTATCTATATTTATGTATGTATGTGTGTGTGTGTAGGTGTGCTTGTGTGTATAGCTGTGACAGAATGAAAGCAGGGCAGTGAAAGAAAGCAAAACTCAAAAGGGAATGCTAACTACCTGTTACTCTCATTTAATTGGTCATCAGAGAAGCCTAGTGATCTTGAGTAGTAATACCCAAGTTCACTAAGCAAGTTTGCCAGATTCTGGAGATAAGGCAGGTACCCCATGCGTTCTTTCTGAAATGGTATAAAATTGTTCAGATGCTCCTCTGAAAAACTCCTCAGGAAGACTGCTGTCATGAGCCTGTAGACATGCACAGGATTAAGTCACCCTTTTAAGCAAAGTGTCTGATATTGGGAAATCCTGGATCTGGAAGAGACAAACCCCAAATAAAGATTTGCCACATTGTCTTGCAATGCTTCATCGTGAATCTTTCCAATTTTCTCCTGGGGAGACTCCCATTCCAGTTTTCTAATTCTTCTTCCTCCCATCTTCCCTCCTTCCCTCTCTCTCTGTTTCCCTTTCTTCATTCCCTCCTTTCTCCTTTCCTCCTTGCCTTCTTCCCTCCTTCCTTCTTTTCCTTCCTTCTTTTCCTTCCTTCTTTTCCTTCCTTC
>JAYKAV010000234.1:416456-446129 GCA_035582835.1 Phoebastria nigripes | reverse complement strand
TCCTTCCTTCTTTTCCTTCCTTCTTTTCCTTCCTTCTTTTCCTTCCTTCCCTTCCTTCCTTCCCTTCCTTCCTTCCCTTCCTTCCTTCCCTTCCTTCCTTCCCTTCCTTCCTTCCCTTCCTTTCTTTCCTTTCTTTCTTTCCTTTCTCTTTCTGTCAGACATCAGGGACGTTTTCCTTTGAATGTGCAATCTTCCAAAAGCACACAGGAATCTGTCAGCTCTGCGCTTGAAAGTATTACTGCCTTAAACATATTGTGTCCTGACATTAAAACTGATTACTTTTTTTAAATCCGCAGCCTGTAAATGATTCTGTGATGCTATCTTTTGAGCAATGCATGAGAAGGATGCTCTGATGTGCTATTCAAACATGAGTTCATTCTAAGTCAGAGGCACTAGTGCTCAGGTAATAGATATTTTTATATGGGACAAATGCTGTAACAATGGTTGTATAGATAAAAATGTTCATACTAGCTGACCAAGAAAGACAAGAATTCTGCTATTTAATAACTATGACAAAGAATCATAAATACCACAAAGCATGCAGCGTGGTAAGGAAATGAAATAGAAAAGGAATGAGATAAGAAAAAGAACATATTTTCCTGTTGGTTCATATTTACTTAAATTTTTATCTTTGACCTCTCTATAAAGCAAGATTTTCGTTGTTCAGTCCCTGAAGAGATATGTTCTACTCTTTCAAATAAGAACAGAAGCAATGAAGCAAACATGAATGCAGACGCTACAGATGTAGTGACAGCCAGTTGGCCCAACCATGGAAAGACATTTTGCCTTGATCCGCAGCACCAGAATACCAAGCAGCTAAGAGGTACAATAGGCTCTGGCTAACCCACGTATGCAACACTAATCATACTTTTCACACCCTTAAAGAAAGCTGGGGTTGTCATTAATCAGTCTTCAGGAAGCCTGGCGCAGTCACCCCCAAAAGCAGAATGAATTCTGTGATCTGGATATTAAAATCCCCTATTAAATAAGGTATTATCTTAACGCAGCTCATTATGCAAGCTTGTCACTCTTTGAACTAGTTAATTTCCTGTATAATTTTAAAAATGAAAAGGAGCTGGGTAATTCTTCCTCAGAAACCAAAGGAAAAAAAAATTAATACAAAAAGTCAAGATAATCTGTATTCTGTGGTCACTTTTAGACTTTTGGATTGACTTAGAATGACTAGTTTCCTCATGCTCCTGCTCTGCTTCCTCATTTTTCCAACCATACAGCATGAATTATAGGTTCCTTCTTTGTTTAGAAAAACTCTTGGAAGTATTTTTCAATATATGTTATGCAAACATTTTACTGAATTTCCTGGATTTGCAGCTATTCCAATGTCTCAAAAATGGACAGTTTGTCAAAAAAGCCCCAGCAAACCATACAAGGACTCTCTGAACTTTACGTTCATGGTAAATATTTTGGTTAGCTATGTTCAGAATCTCTGAACATCATTAGAAGTTTGGAAGCAATACAGCCTTGGAAAAGTGATGTCTGCAGGTCAGTTACAAACTCAGCTTTTTGCAGCATAGTTTATTTTCGAAGATCCATTCTGGAAGTATTGGCAATATCTCACGCAGTCATAGAAGAAGGAGTTGCGGTTTCAGGAAAGATTAAGGAAAACCGAAGCGAATGCTAGAAACATCAGCTTCAAGTTGTGTTGCCTTATTTTTCACGCAGTACTTGTGAAAAGGCCTTCTCAGGTTTGATGCTCTGTTGAAATTGTTGTTTCACAAAATCAGGAGAAAGGGCAGCCATGAGTGTTTCTCATTCCTGGTTACTTACAGAGATTTTGGTTAGTAAAACCAGACTGGGAGTCTTCCAGAAAATTCATAAAGATATGCTCTTTTTGATCAAGGTGGAAGTATTGTGTATGCTTCCAGTATTACTGTAAAATGCAGTAATACAGGAAATCAGAGGAGCTCTAAAATGGAATGGATATTAGTTAAAACAATTTCATCTCTTACTAGRTTGTTTTTTTTTTGCTTCTAAGGGAGTAGTTGGATTAATTTGTATTTTGTCCAGATGCGAATTCACCACACACTCTTCCTGAACACCTGCTTTCCGGCAGATGCTGCCAGCCTAGGCTGTGACATTGATACAGCACATGCAGTGGCTGTCTAAGGTCTTGCCTGGTATACTGTTATTTGCAGAACCAGGGGGAATCCACTTGGATATCTCCTAATTTTAATACTTGGTCATGAGTTAGGAAGCCAAAATGAAGAGTTCCATTTTGCTTAACAACAAGAAATAAAGAGCCTGATTTAAGACAAACGTTTTAAAGGGGGCCATCTACATTCAGTTTCCATCTTTATATTTAATAATTCCGTACTTTGCTAAAATGACTTAGCATAAAAATGTATTGCATTCCTTTCTTCCTTTTATTTTGGATTAACATATGTCACTGCATTTTAGTTAGCTGTAGTTTGTGGTTTTGCTGTAGAACTCCCTAATGATAATATGTCTGTGTGTGTATGTGCGTGCTTTAATGCTGTTTTCTTTTCTCATCAGTGTGGCATAGTTTCATGCATTGTATCAACCTCGGTACACGCAGTCTCTTTATGGTACAGATCAAAAGGAAGAGAAAAGAATGGAAAATTTATTTTCCAAAGCGTTAGTAAAAAGCTTATTTCCCCAGAATAATGGAGTCCAGGTAGCTGGCAGGCAGGCTTTCGAAACGTTAGATCTCCCGAGCTGGTGCACAATTTCAGTTCAATAATTATTCTCATTCCCACTATGCAGCTACTTGGCAGCAAGTGGCGCATCCAAACTGCACCCCGTGATTAGAATGGCATTAAAAAAGAAGGTGAGAGAACTCTTCACCTACACACCAATTTTCTTTCTTGCGTTAAAGACTCAAGTTCGTATTGCTGAAAAGAAACAATTAGGAAATGAAATTGAAGACCTGTGTGGCCTTGTGATTCAATACCACTCTGAAATAAAAATTGTGACGATACAGTGTAATAATCTGCCTGATGCAATGAATGAGGTTTAAAGTCCTTAGTCCCTGGCAACGCTCCAATAAAATTAAAAAACAACGTAAGGTTCCTTTGGGCATGCTCCACTGTATTAGTATGCGGTGACATGTACTGACAAGGCATCTATAGTGAGTGCTGTTGGTATCGTTTACAGACCTGCCAATAGCGGCTAGCAATCGCCTATGAAAAGCCATTATACACTGGCCCATAAAGCCACACAAAATTTTCATTATGTTTCACTTAAAAAGTGCTTGTTTTGCAGGATAGAGGCCATGTCAATAAAATGGATTGGATGTCACTTAAACCAAGTGACGTGCTAATCTCCTGGAGGCCTTGTGTCCTTAATCTCTACAGGACACAAGTCAGTTGAGAAGCATGAGCTGTTCTCACAGGTAGCAACTATTGAGCTCTTTAATGTAAATTCAAAGGCAAAGCTTATCAGTGTGTTTCAGAAATTGCTTCAGTGTGGTTGCTGTCTATGGGAAAAAAAATCCCTACAGTTCCCCCAAAATCCCTGGGCAACTTCCAAGCTTTTACTGTGCCCGTGAGCACCTTTTAATTATAAAGAAATTGGTTTTGGTGATATGTGCCCTGTGACCAATTGGATTAGAGGCATTTCTTCTGGCTATTATTAAGCTAACTTGACTATTGCCCTTGTGTAGCTAAGCATGATCAAAATATAAAGTATGGAGCATCTCGATTATGAACCACAGTACAGTGCTCCTGCAGACTAAATTCTTCAGTTCATTAAAAAAAAGCTTCGATGACTAGTAATACTATAATGAAAGGGCAGAATAATAGGCACAGGATCAAGGATACTGTAACTCATCGGGATGAGTTACAAAGGCTATTGAAAGATTCAGACTGGGGTTTTTAATATTTTGGTGGGCTGGTCATTATTAGACAATAGGTAGGGCCATAGGAAACCCGCAGACAATCTGTGACTCCTTAGAAGGATTAAAGATGAAGAACTAAGGTCTCCTTGGAATGACTGTAGTAATCTGCTAAACATTATAAGATACTAAAGTACGTTTTCTGGTGTACATTCCTTCCCTGTATTTATCCACTCTCTCTGCTAACTAAAAATCACTAACACATTTCATACGTGTTATAAATTAAAGCCAGTTACTATTCTATTCGTTTGAGCCATAGTGAGTTTTTCACTAGAGAGCTGATCCGTGAATCAAAACCAGTTCTTCAGAGCTTGTAAGTTAAAGTCAAAACTGAGGAGCAGAATGCTCATCTGTATTTCTGACATTCTGATGTATCTCACTCTGAAATCATGAACTGAAACCAGTGTAAATGGATGGGCTCCATTTATTCTTCCATCGTCGTTTACTGAGAGCGGTGCAAAATGCAGCCTTTCTGGCTGTGTGTGACTATATTTGGTGTGAATTAAATGATGACAGGGAGCCAGCTCTTCAAAGTATTTTTACTGCTCGTGCATAGCATGAGGAGGGGGGAGATGGGAGTAAGAAAAGAACTTTTAAGAGATCTGAAATTTGTTCATCACAAAAGGAGGGGGTTTGTTTTATGGAAGCAAGAGGTAATGACAAACAGTAATATCAGAACATGCTCCAGCTAAAATAATTGATTATTAAAATGAAGTTTTTGAGGTATGAGAAGAAAGTACCAGAGTTGATCCTCATTCTTCTGTGTGATAGGTCGCCACCCTATGCTGATTGAGATTTATTGACATTTAAACTGGACAGTATCACTGCTAGTATTATCTCGTTATAGCATTTACACCGCTGTGAATAATAGCCCTGGTGTGGAGATTTGATCAACTCTTTTGTGGCATTGAAGTTTTTAAGTGTTTTTACCATGTCCTTCTATTTAAAAAACAAAACAAAACAAAACAAACCTGTGCAATTATTTCCAAATTCTCTTTCTATGGAAGGAGAAAAGATGTCAGTCAGATCCCCCCACTCATCACACACAGGACTGGGGAGTTTGGGACGTGCATCCACTTAACCATCATTGCTCCCATTCCTAAAACCTGAAACTGTCTTCTAATTTCCATAATAAAATTGATCACAGTCAATTTGTACTCATCTATTTAGACCCTGTTGTTTTCCTTTAGTACAAATAAATGTGCCTTCCTTCTAGTGTTTTTCTCTTGAGATATTTGTAAGTCAATTTATCCCCCTCTGTCATTTTGCTAGATTAAAAAGCCATGGCCAGAAAGATTCTTGTTTTAAGATGCACTTTATATTCCTTTGATCACTCCAGTAGTCCCTCCCTTCGTTAAATCCAACATAATTTTTTTTTGTTGTAAAGATGGAGCAAAATTAAAAGTTGAGGTCTCATCAGTAACTTAACTGCATTGCCATTTGCCAGTTTCTGCTGGAAATAACTTGTGTGATAGATCTTTGGATTACATTTGTCTTTTGCATGACCACGTTACACAGTGTGTAAAAATTAGTGTTATACAGGGTAGCTGATTTTTCCCTGTGATGCACTGTTACATTTGTATTTTTCTGTGTCATCAGAAAAGAGAATAGAAAATAATTGTTGCTAGTAGCCTGTAATATGTAATTTCATCTCATACCTGTGCCCCATCTTCGATGCCATCCATTTTTTCCTCCGTGATATATACATGTGTCTCACTGTTATTGATTCAGTTCAACGTTCCATTATGAAGAAATGCAATTAGTATCCAACATTTTTGTGTGCCACGGGTAGTTATAAAATTATTAAATAAGATTGATCCTGAAAGAAAATTTGGAGAACTCAGCTATTGATCTCGTTCCAGTACAGCTGTTTGTTCAGGATGACCTGTCGTCATCTGTTCTCTGGTGAGGTCCTTTGGCATTTGATATTTCCTGTACTAATCCCCATCTTTTCCAATTTATAGAACACGTTCTTGTTATATGAAACATTTTACTGAAATTAAATAGTTTACTTCATGACATTGTATGCRTTTAAAAAAGTTACTGATCTCTTATACCGGACAGTGCATTATAAGCTGTTCCCGGGTAATTCCATATAGACTTACGTTGAGGTTCTCCTTTGTCTCATTTTCTGTTAATTTCCATGTCTTTAGTTACTCTTGCCTTCAAAACAGTGATCCATCATTTTCTAGACTGTAAACAAAGGAAAAAAGAAATCTGACTTTGCCATGAACCCTCACCGAGAGGGGTTTTTTTCCCATGTAATTTTTTCATAAAATGGGTGAAATTCCACCTTCTGTTTTTCCCTTTATTGGACTGTAGAAGGAACAGAAGGGTGTAGGACATGGGGGTGTGTGGGATCCCCTTTTCCTCTGGAGTGGTTCATCTCTTACCAAAGGTTTTCTCATTGGCAGGAGAAGAGAGGGGGTCTCATAGTTGAAAATCCCATGCCTTGATCACAAGACCATCACTGACAGAGGGATGGCTGTATTTTTTGAAACRAGCATTTGCTTTGAGTTCATCCACTTAATCTCTAGCACCATATATTATAGTAATTGTACCATTAGCAACATCCTTTTACTTAAATAAAATGTGTATTCCTTCTCTTGCAGATTATACAGAAAGTGAATAATCTTTGCAGAGATACAAGTCACAGAGTTTCTTCTCAAATTCGATTAAGTAGGACTTAGTAAAAGTGTTCGCTTTGATGAGAACAAATAGAGCTCTGCACTTTTTTTAGCCACATCTCCTTTCTGAGGCTGCTTGATCCATATCACTTCTGGGTATATGACAAAGATAGCRAGGAGTTAATGGCTCTGTGTAACAAGGTGCTCTGTGCCAGAACTGTGCAGCTGTAATGAATTGGCTTAAACATTAGCAGTATAAAGTAATTTAAGATTAAATTTTACAGCTCATATTTTTACAGTGAGCATTACCCACTATTACAAGATATCTCCATCTCATATTTCACACCATTTAGGATGAACTCTCATTTTCACAGAAATCCCCTCCTCTTGGCCCAAAGAGATGTCATATGTGGGAAGCTAAAAGCAAGGATAAATACATTTAGAAACTTGAACTAGAACTGTCTTCAGCTGAATATATTTTTAATCATCTTATTTGGCAACTGTTAAATTATCCAAATCGTATCCTGTTTCTAACATTCTGCTATTGCAACATGAAACAGTTCTTTCACAAACATCTCAATGTTTCTTCATTCTTTGGGATATTGGGAAAAAAAGGTATCTTAAAAATGTATCTTAATACCACAGTTTTATAATCTTTGACTTTTACTTCCTTTTGAGGTAGTATGGTAGTAAGTAGCAAACAATGAAGTTGTTCAATGTGAACTCAACAAAAAGTATATACTGACCATAAATCAACTTGTGCTGAGATTTTTTACTGTTCTTCTGATTTGTAGTCTCTGAAGCACCCAAGCCAAAATGTCATGTCAATCAAACATATAATTTTATATAATACCAGTTTTTTTATATATTAGATTAGTTGGGAAAAAATGCAGAATCTATGTTTTAATGAACATTTCTTTTAGTGGGCACAGGCAAGAGTCTGTCTTCACCAGCCATGTTTTTCAACTCCCACATTTCCTCTTCAGTTCCATAATTTCTGTTTATGGACCTAACTAAAAAAAAAAAAAAAAATAACTATCTAATGCTAAAGAAACATCATTTTTTTAATACCTTCCATCTGGGAAAAGCGTCGTGTATCGTAAGTATGGACACTTAATTCTGCGTTTATGGACCTAACTAAAAAAAAAAAAAAAAAAGAGTGGAGAACTGATCCAGGTTAAAATCGGGCTCAAAAAAGGGCTTTCTTCACTGTTGCTAGGACCTACAGATGGTTGCGTTAGCATGGCAGTGTGGGAGTTGGGAAGACCAGTAAGGAGGTGAGGCAAGAAGAAGGGCTGTTTCAGCCAGAACTGCTGCTGATTTATTCGTTGGTTTTTTTTTTTTTTTTTTTAATACCGCACCCTAAAGTAAATGCCAGATGTTGCCAGAAGAGTTATAAAATATTGTGTTTAATTCTGAAGGCTTTTCTTCCTGGAGAGGAAAAGCAGTGTGAGAAAATAAGAAAAAGTGAGAAGTCAAAACTTTTGAGAAGATTTTAAAAGTGCAGGTTTACTTTTGCTTAGGAGAGAAGTTCTGGCACTGACATTTGTCTCCAGAGTGTTCAGATTTTAACATACTTCTCCAGCCTTCAAACTGATGTTCAGCAATTGGAAAATACATTCTGCTTTGAATGAAAATTGGTCATGAATGTTGCTGTTGGGTTGGATTTACTATCCTTCTACACCTGTTTTTAGGCAGTAAAAACAAAAGCCAGACTGACAGGCCCTTAGTGTATTTGAACAGAGGGATGAATAGAGAGAAATACCTTGAGGGGCAAATATTGAAAAACAAAAGCCTGCTTGGAAGAGAAAAATCTAGCAGAAAACTGGTTTACAAAGTGGTGGCATAATCTGTTAATAGCTGTGCAAAGTTTAAAGTGATACAAGGTCAATATGCTATGAAGGTAAATTAGTACTGGGTACACGAAGCAATTATACAAATAATCATGCTATGGAAACCGCCGACATTTCAAACAGTGAGAGGAAAGCATTTACACACTGAAACTTTTCAGTGTCACCTTTGTGAGGACTACTCTGAAACTTTTCTTCTAAATAATCACTTTAGGTTGTCTTTTTGTATGTGGCAGGTTTTTAATTTACATTTTTCCTCCTGTCGGAATGGTATCCCGGAGCGTCTGGACTGTCGCCCATCAGGAGGACTTTCATACTCTTACCGCTTGCTCACGTAAAATCTCACTGTCATTCTAATGGTTTTATGGCCTCTCAGAAACTGTTCTTTCCCTCTGATATTTGACAACAGTATTGCCTAACCATATGCTCCTAAAATTGTGCTTTCAGCCCCCTCCTTTTCCTTAACAAATGTATAAAGGAAATGGGCTCTTACGGGCTTCGCTGTAAATAGGGGTCTTAAAATGCTCTAAAAGCAATAAAAAAGGAGGCAGTATTTTTTGTGGGTTGAGGCTAGGCTGAGTAAACTGTTCTTTTTTCAGATGCTACCAAATGCTTTTTTTTTTTAAATAGACTGCTGCAGGCTTTATTTTTTTATATGCTTTTACTAGGTCATGGAGCCTAAGTTGTTTCCTTTAAAGCATAAATGGCAAATATCTGCTATTTATTTATTTTGATGTATTTATTACAACTACATTTGCAAATCATTTTATCTCACAGGTTTTTATTTGGTTCTGAAGGAAGCAAAAGACAAAATGAACAGTTTTTGAGACACTGAGGCATTTTCTCTGGAGAAATAGAAAACACTTTTTCCAGATTACTCAGAAGGCAGCTATGACAGAGAATATCAACACTTGCTTTTGTTGCATCTTTACGGAAYGTGATGCAATGAGGGGACAAAACCAGCTTACAGTGCTTATACAACAGTGATGTCGGAGGTGAAATTTGCAGCCGTGCAAACTGTGCATGCCACCCGAGAGAATGATACATCTTTTGCACTTACTGGAGATAAGAAGCTGACTATAAGATTTTTAAATTAACTCTCAAGTTAATGTCAATTATTTCTTGTCGTGGTGTTTAGAGGGGAGTGAAACTGGGGCAAATTGTATCTTTAAGAACCTCTGGCCTGAGCCAGCTGAAGATACTGTGATCTGCAAAGCTTGTGACTTGAGATAACGAAGCAGATTCCTGCCAGGCGTTTTGGCTCTGAAAGGTCCCTAAACAATGCGCACATAGAGAAACACCATCAAGGTAAATTCCCTTTGAGGAAACATCAGTGTTTCATTCAAACATCAGTAAATCCATTTGGAACTGACTAGTGGATTGGTTTGAGGGTGAATTTAGCTACTGTTCTTCATCCAGCATGTTTATGGTAGGTTATTAGTCTCCCTTAAGAAGCAAGGAATTTTAAATTCTATTGTATGAAATCCAGGCTCAAGTCTCCTTCTAAGGCGCATGGATATTCTTCAGTTTTGCTTTATGATTGCTGTATGCTCATGTGCATAGAAACAGTCTAGAGAAATACTTCAGGTGGATTTTTCAAAACAGCCAAAAGATTTCCTGTCCTCTGACTGCCTCTACCAAAAGGAAACGGTCCTCTCCCAGGTCACGGGTAGTTGTTCCTGGGGATTACATCAGTTCCATGCTGCAGTAATGGGGGATCTGCATTTCTACAAATCCTAGGATAGATGGTGATTTCTCACTATTTCCTCAGGGGGAAAAAAAAACACCGACAAATAGTAACTTGGAACACATACACACACATATCCCCCCCCCCACACCACGCCACCTAACTGGTAGACGAGCTCTTAGCAAGGACACCATGCAAGAGGAAGGAGGGTTTGGGGAGTATGTTCTCTCTTAAATTGCAATAGGTAGCAGACTGATCATTGTCTGTGTTTATCTGGAGGGGACGTGTAGGCGATATATGTGTCACTAAAACATATGTAAACGGTAATCATTGTTATCGCTTATTCAAGCCCTAAACTCGGGGCTTCAGCGATGGATACGGGCATACTGGCTCTCAAAGCTACTCTTCAGAAGGCAGATCAGTGAATCGCTTACAGAGCAGGCATACTCATAAAGATGACTTCAAATCTTCGTCACAATTTTGTCTTCAGCTCACATTACAGACACGTTACCTTCCTAGCTTCATTTAAGTAATCATATGTTACAGCTACTTTATGTTACGCTGTGTTTTCAATGAGTGAAACACTGGTAATGCTACTTATCCTCATTTCTTCTGCAGCCTGCTGCTTACACCGGAATTGCCTGATTCATCTAACCTAGTAATCAAACAACATAAACATGTATAAATCTGTATTGGTATCAGTCGTATCCGTATAGATACATAACAGTGGATATATTCACTGTGTGAAGAGTTTCATTCTGCTTTTTCTCCTGTTACTTGACAGAACCAGAGGGCATGGAAGAAATACAGTATATTTCAAGGTAGAAAGGTTTACGTATATCTTAACATTTTAAATACAGTATTCAAACGAAGTTATTTCCCCTAAAAGACGCTTTGCTGTTGCTAACACTAACAGCAGCTCATTCCCTTCATATCCACTTTCCAGTCTATGAAATCATAACACTGTAAAAAATCCTGCTACCAAGGGCTTTTTTAAAACACAGTCTTAATACCCATAAAAGGTTGTCCAGAGAACTGATAATCATGTTTGGATTTAAACACGGCAACTCCCAGTATATGAGTGCTGATAAAGCTTTTTGGAATCTCCATGGTCAAAACGTCTGGAGTGATCTTTGAAATACAGCGGCCAGTAGAGCTGTGGCCGTAGACCACTAAGCATAGAAAAATGAAGCTATAAACAGAGCCATTACTATTTTTTACAGTTTTCCTAATATGGATAATTGCACAGAGTATTACTTCAGCTGCCTGGATGATATAACCACACAGAGCTGCAATTTCAAAGAATACATTTTGAGGGCTCAGTATGGTGCATGTTCCTCCTTACATTGTATCTGTTCTTGTTTTCACTATGCAAATAGCTTCTAACAGCTCTTCTTTCCTTCTGCCCTTCAAAYGCTGGCCTTTGTAATATGAAAGAAAGATAGTACTAAGTACAAGCCTATTTTGCTGGAGCTAAAATAATCCACCTCAAACTAGAACATCTGCAAACCTCACCCTGTGATTGAAATTCATCTCAGRTATTCTATGAATTTTGATTCCTCACGTTCTCAAAGAGTGCTTTCTTTTGTTTTGTTTTACTGCTGATAGCCCGGACACTCGAGCTTGTATAGGCAAATGGCAGCTGAGGTAGGGAGGAGAAGAAGCCTTATTTTTCTTGCTTTCCCAGGACGGTGAGCAGTCACAGCTGCATTTGTTGCCCTTCCTTCCCTGTACGGGCTACTTTGGCCACATAATACCAGGAATGAGGTGCTTGGGAAGAAGAAGTCCGGAACAACATGAGCACAATTCCACAAAGCAGCCTCCCAGCTATGTTAGCTATAAGGTCTGTGATGCATGGTTTTCCAGTTCTACACCTGTAAACTGCTGCTGCCCTTAGCAGAGGCAGTTTTAATTTACACCACATACAGTCATAGTGCATTTAAAGTGCATTTAATCTGGTTTATTTATTCTTAGTCGCTTATATATTGGTGAGTCTTTGCAGGTTAAAAGAGACTTCTTCAAGTCTGCTACTTTTAGGAAGGTCCAAGGAATCAGGATGAATTATGGTGTGCTATTCAGTTGCATTCTGCTTTGTTCTGAATCTTTTCTTCCCTCCCTCAAGGATCTGCATTGCATTCAGTATGTGGTTTATACTGTGCTGTACCTCTTCTATGCTTCCTGACTGCCTCTCACCTGCATTCCAGAGATCTGCATCCACTACATCCCTCAAGGAGCCCTATCACACTCCTTGTGAAAACATTTGAACTTTAGTTTTATTATCTGAAAGAGGTCATTCCACCGGTTCTATCAAATATCATCTTGGATGAAAGCGACAATAGCTACTATCAGAGTAAATCTTAAAGGTTAAACCACACACGTGAAAGGTCCCGTGTTGCGTATATGCCCATGTAAGAATTTAGGCAGGCCTAGAGAAAACAGCATGTTTGGAACTCGCGTAGATTGAGAGTAGCRTCGTTAGGAGCTGACCATTCCCTCTCATACCTACGGACAGCAGAAGATTTGTGCATGTTTATGGCATCAGACGGATAGTGCATCACATTAACACAAGCCAATAAATCATGTTTGTCTCCAGACACGTTTCTGTGCATCAGCACCTGAACAGAACAGCTATATAATCTTTAACCCCTCCCCACACACCCTGCCTTGGCTGATGCCTGACTGGCAATTTTAACTGAAACAGGCAACCGCAGCATGGGGGAGACCTTTGTCATTGCTGGTTTGCCGTGGAATTACTACTGGGAGCAGGAAAGGACAAGCCGCCCCTCTCTGGGCCTGCTCTCGAACCTTGTCTTTTTTTCAGGAGCTGCAGGCTGTAAGGATCCCGACGGGGAGGTGTCGGGGGGGGCTGAACGCCGCCGCCATGACTAATCGCTCCCTTCTAACGGGGAGGGACAGATCAGCACGGGCAGGGTTTTGTCTGGGCACGGCTCCAGCATCCGCAATCATGCACTTAGGCAAAGATCTTTTGCTGGAGATCTTTACTCGGGTTTATTATTTCTGCTGAATTCCAGCCAGCGAGTGGAAATTCCCACTAGGAGGTGGGAGGAAAATAAGTGGAAAGACGTCGAAAACAGAAAGGATAAAGACAGAATAAATTGAGCGACAACTAGCGTATTTAGAACCAAAAATGAGAAAGTAATCATCCGCTCCTGGAACTTAACAGGATTTATTTTAAACTCCAACTGCCTGTGCGTAGAAGGCAGGCAGAAAGCACAATAGCATTCTCCTAAGTACCAATTAGTGAGCATTGGAAAGTGCAGGCCCAGCGAGGTGAAAAATTGTGTGTAATTTTTAGGTGTGTGACACAGGTGTTTCTCTTTTGGAAGCAGATCCATTCTGCAGAGAACAAGGAAAAATCTTTGTGATTTAACAGGAAGCTGGAGGCCCATGGCAATGCTAGCAGGCTTGTTTGCATTAAGAGAGACTATTCCTCAGTAATGTTTTATTCCAAATTTTCTGGCAGGAGGAAAAGCGTGTATTAATCAGCTGATTTCAAGATCTAATACTTTTTTCTGAAACGCTTCCCTCACAAAATGAAAATACCCCAACATTTGGAAAGGCTAGCGCTCCACGCTATAAAGAGTTCCCAAATCCTAGAATATCCTTCCTGGTGATCGTTCATCAGGAGGGATACACGCCGTGAGATCTGAGAAAGTTGTAGCCTGTTTTTCCACATTTATGCTTTCAAGTGGAGGCTAGTTGTATTTTTACCTTGCTTATAAAAATACAAAAGAGTATTTTCACTCAAAAGTGTACCGGGGGTCTTCCTTTTTAGTGGGCTTTTTTTGTTGTTCTTTTGGCTAAGAACTGCAGAGTCGCAAGCCTTGCTTGTCTGAAGTATATGGATAAAACCCCCTGTCACACGCTATACTTAAGAAATTGAGCTTGCGTGGCAGAGATTAAAAATGTAAGGAAGAAAAAACTGCTAGTTTATCAATTGAACTCTTCTCTCCGTGGGTATCTAATTGATTGTGTGGAAGCTGCCCACACGCAGCACTGTACTCTGCGGGAAGCTGCTGTTCCTCCCTCCAAACTGGCTCGGCTCGGCGGGTGCTCACACATCCTTCCAGCGTCCTGACAACTGGCTTAACACTTACGGGATGAACTGTCTTTCCTATACACTTTCTCAATTCAAATAATAACGCGTAGTAAATTAGGTGTCAACCTGTTTGTCGGGACATTTTTAAAGAGGGTAAAATGGTGATTAGGCCAGCCAAAGAGTAGCACAAAGCTCAGTAGCTTAATTCCACAGCAAAGAGCAGCAGGAACTGCATCGCTGTCTGCAGCGCCTGCCCAGAATCATAAACAGAAGATTCAGTAAACGCAGGTACAAAACCAGGTGCTTTAAAACGTACCGTCTTACACGGATATAATGCTGTTTCATCATACAGGCATATAGTATTTTTTTCCTGTTAAACTTCTTTAAAGGCAGCAAGAATTATTACAGGGCATAAATGAAACACATGCTCACATCCAAGTATCTTAAAATATATGTCTGTATAATTCTTATCTAGAATCGCCTGGGAACATTGAGCGAGGGTGTACCAGTGAAGACAAAGCTCTACCCTAAACTCCTGTTTGATGATTGACTGCAAAAGAAATTCACAGAAATGTTATGGATAAATAGCATGCTATATTTATGTAATTTAAAATGCTGTTCAAAGACAAGAACGATGATCAGACAATAAATGGTTTATAGAAAGGGAAATAGATTCAAAGTGGGAAAAAGATGAAGATTAGGAGATTAGCATTAGTGTTGCTAGGATGAAGTGCATTCAATTCTCCTTTTAATCTTTGTCATCCAGTGGAAACATCCTTTTTAATAAAATGAATAGTATTTTGAAGGAATTCCAAGTGAGCATCTTTTGATCCCTCAGCGTTAAAACAGACAAGGGAGAAGGCTATCTGCAATTTAGTATTTCCATGGTAGTAGAGGGAGAGGGCCAGGTTCCTAGACTATTCTTTTTTCAGGACTAGCTATATTTAAATGTATGAAATACTTCACAATTCTTGTTACGGAAACGAAAAATCAAAGTGAAATCACATTCCTCTTTTGAGAGAATAGGTTAGAAAAGCAAAAATTACAGTTAGTGGTTGCCCTCATTTTAGGCTTGAAGCAGACTGTGATAGAAATTACATTGTGAAATAAATTATTCCTTTTTAATTACTTGTAACAGAAGTTATACCTTTATCTATAAAATCAAAGTAACTGATAGATAAGAGGAATGTTGATGTATTTAATGGCTAAACTGATTTACACCTTCAATTCATGAAACATGATCATCTGTTACTACAGTGTAGGAGTCTGAGAAGCCCCGACGTGCTGACAGATTGCATTCAGCAACATGCTTCTTCTCCAGGGAAAACACTGGTTCTTATTTTGAAAGATTCAGGCACTGCTCAGATATGAGTATCTRTAAAATGCTCATTAGGGACAATAAAAATCATTCTCAATGACTGCAGTGTTATTAGGTGCCATCAGAACTTTGATTGATTTTCGTTCTTGTTTGGGAATTTGCGTCGTGAAGAGATCCTGTAGTCAGGGCTCACTTGTCTTTTGGGTTTATGCTCTCATTTTGAGCAAAAGAGAGGATTTTTACACAGGACTATCTGCGACTTGCATTTGTTCAAGCTCCTATTCTGCACCAAAGCACAAAGACCACAAAACCAAACATACCATCCCGGGCGGGCCAGGGAGCCATCTAACCCCRTACCTGGGCTCTAACAGCATCCAGGAGCTGAGTTATAGAAGGGGGTGAAAACAGGATGAACGCAGAGGGATAATTCTTTGGTACGGTTTTCAGCCCCCAGCAAGCCCCTTAATAARAGTGCTGAACCAGTTATAGAGATACCATTATTTGATGCAGAAAGAGGCCAGAAAAATATGGCATCTGTCAGGGTATGCTTTTTCCCCATCAGATGAGTGTTTCTCATTAGTGAGACACCTATGCACGTTATTGTGAAAAAGCACGTAACAGTCTGTAGAAAATGGGAGAGGAAGAATCCATAAAAGAGTGTTGATATATGGGGAAGCTGTTAGCTTTTTGGACAATCACCTAAAATAAAAGGGCGTAAGAAGAAATACTATCTTAATTCTTAATTATATATTGCCTTACAGGGCAGATTTTCTGCAGAATCACCGTAACTTGTACTTCATTCATCTCTTCTCACAATCACAGTCATTGCTAAATCATTTAAGGCCATGTTATATGGCTTTTATTTGTGTCAAGTATTCAACCTATACTTGTACTGAATGAAGTGAAAACACTTAACGTTTTCAATGTAACGCTAAAAAAATTAGCTTAATGGTTTGGGTTTGGTTTTTTTGTTTTGTTGTTTTGTTTTTTTKTKTTTTGTTTTTTTTTTTAAAGTAACGTTTTAAGAAAAAAAGTAAGAGTACGTAGAAAATTTTAAGAAAACAGATACTGCTTTGCCCACTCCCTCTCATTCCTCTTTCCCCAATCCCTATCTTACTGGGCTTATTTAGATCTACCATTGATAAATAAATGCAGATATATAGAAATAATAATACGGCAACAAAATTTAATGAATCATCTCTGCAAGGGGTAGTTAAATAAGACAATGCTAGTCAAACTTAGTATCAACTAATAAACTATAAACAGTGCTTATTTAATTAGATTAAAATATTGGTTAAAATCTTTATGAATTATTTAATGTATTGATTTATCTATAAGTAAAGAAGAATATTTATGTCTTGGCAGAATGTATATTTAATTTCAGTGTCTTTGGCACATAAAATAGTTACGATATCCAGAGGAGAGACAATATGTTCTGGAATTAGTAAGGATTAAGGACCAGAGTTAATAAAGGCTTTGGCTATTTAAATAAATTTAGATGGGAGTAGATGGAATTTAAGCATGTGCATCCAAAATTATGAGGAAGGGAAGGAAGAAGGGAGAAAAGGGAGTCCATTAGAAAGGAAGATTTGTCGAGAACATAGCCAGAGAACTACCGTATATTTGATACACATCTCATCTGAACCTAGTGACACTGGTCTTCTAAGCATATGAGGGTTTCTTATTAAGTAAACGGACAAGTTAATAGCGGTCAGACTTGCAATTTGAACTGTATCTTTAGGCAATTTTTACTGAAAGGTTAAAATAACATTTTAACAGCCATTTCTAAACACGTAGAGATCTCTTGTGGAAATTTTTCAAAACTGAGAATCTGCATATAAATTTAATCAAATTTAGTATCAAATACTTGGTATTTTCTTTACTTGCTCATTCTACTTAAAAAGCAGAATTTGACTATATGATGATATTTTGATTACAGGAAATCAAGAGTAGCTACAGTGGAACAAGTTGTCCGTAGTCTTTCTATTGGAACTCTCTTATATATTTTGCTTTTTATATACATATATGCAAATATACATGCATATATAAAATGCATAACATACATTTATTTTGTATATTTAAAAATCATGATATAAATCTTGAAAGCTACTTTTGCAATAGGCTTATATTTAAAATTGGACATTGTGCCCGAGGACATGAGATAGGGAAGACAAATGTCATCAAGACCCTTCTGAGAGTTTATATCTAGTATGACTTATAAGGTGTGAGGATTCAAGCTGTTTCATTTCCTTTCCTAAGGTTAAAAGTGACATTGTTGGATTTAGCTTGTCTCAGGGGTGAAGAAAACGTATAATAAGCTTTCTTGCCATTACTAATGACTGACGGTTGACTGAACAAGACCAGTTCAGTTAGCCCCTTCATGAAGTTATGATCGTGTGTTATAGAAATTTGAAATTTCTTCAGTAAAAGACCAATAAATAAACCTGCCTATTTCAGATGATCCTCTTTTGAGGCTATGGTTTTCTCGTATTTCCAGCCTGTTATTCTGAAAAGACCGTATTTGGCAAGTTCTTAGATATTTTTTCAGATTCAAATTAGTGAGTACCAAAGATTTCTGGAGGTCTCTATCAGTTCCTGCTGCCTATAGTATAATGACCTTGCTAATACCAGGGAACCAGTAGCAGATGTCTAATGTTTTTTGGCAAAAAAAAAAAAAGATTTTCTTTCCAAATGTCAGTTTCAGAGACCTTATTCAGACAAGCCAGTTCTTTCTAAATTTCATAAAAGTTAGGATCATAAGGAACCACTAGTTCTCTTAAGCCACCCTTCTGCAAGGCTCATACCCTGTCAAGGTTTTTCTCAGGCTTTAATAAGAAGGATTTTATATCCTAAAGATCACGACAGAAAATAACGTTGGCCGAGAAGTTCATTCAGTAGTGATGTCACTAAAGACGACCTCAGATATTCGTAGCTATGTTGGTAATGATATCAGCTGATCCTTTTAATCTATTCTATGAATTTCCAGTTAGATCCTTGATTATTATTAATTACAAATGAGGCTAACCTCTTCTGTAAACCACTTTGTAAACAGTAAATCAAATGCCTTGGAAAAATCCTAGTATACTATACCAGTTTACTGCTCAGATCTATAATCCCACCAAAGACAAAAGAATGATACTATCTACCTTCTTTGAACCCAAGCTGATGGGCAGTACTTACATTTGTAATCTCTAATCCATAATGATTTTTACCTGTGAACAAAGATTAGACTGACCAGTCTGTCGTTCCTAGTTGTTCTTTCAATTCTTTTAAGAAATTCAAAGGTTGGTAACTCTCTAAACCTCTGGAATGTCCCCGGTATTCTGAGGACTGTTAGATATTAACATGAGGGAATCAAATTGTTCTTTTACCATTTTCTTCATGACATTTGTCTGTTACTTTCTCTGGTACCGTTAGTTCCAAAATATTTACTTTTTTATGATAGTGACTCTTATCCACTCTTATAGTAGAGGGCAACATTTTTATTATGCTGAATATATGCCATTCACGCAACGTCATTCGCTTACTATCTCTGTGGATCCAACTTCTCCAGCCTTAGAGCTTTAGTAGTAGTTCTGGCTTCTTAGTCACATAACAGATAATACTTGTGCGTGAAAGATTTTTTTTCTTAAAACAATCTTTACTGAATGCCTTATTAATTTTTTTTCTCTGTAGTCCTGAAAATGTTCTTTCTGTGTTAGCCCAGGAATACTGGAAAATAGCTATGTTAGAGTAGTTCACAGGATAACAAGTGTTCTACCAAACGTCATATGTACTTCTTAACCTATTAATAAAGAATTTCCTAGTTTCCTAACTAGTCACAGCCTTCCTCCTGATTGATGACGCTTGTTGTAGTCATTTAATAGCAAATAGTTGAAAATATGATCTTCTGGTGTTCCTCTAGTTACAGGGGGACAGTCATTAGGTTCATCTTATTTAAATGCTTGCAACAATACAAAAATCTAAACCCCCTTCCACCCTGAACATCTAAAGAGGGATGGCGATAAGCCAAGGAAGAAACTACAGAGGAGAAATAGATTTCTTTTAGCCAAAAGTAATGGTAATTCACCTTCCTTTTCTCCGGTGCACCTCAGAATAATGGGCTAGGTCTCATAGGACAGGTTTCTAGAAGAGGTTCTTGTGAAATCTGCCAGTGATTTTGATGCTTGAACAGAAGATGAAGTTTTGTCAATTTGTTGTTTTGAAAATCTAGTTCAGAGTCTTTACAAAGGCTGATCCCTGTTTCTAATTTAGGTTTAAATATGAAACATTATTCAAAAGCATCCCAGGAGCTTGCTGAGTACAAAACGACCAGGAAGGGAGATAAACCATGCTTTCTGCTGAGTTTCGAACACCCATGGTCAAGAGCGCTTAGCAGGTAGCTTGTCTTCAAAGAGAAGCACCAGGTTTCATTTCCAGCATAGCTGTTGTGTTCACAAGGTAGCTTGGCTGCCTTCAAGGTTTTCTTTCACCTGACACACTAAATTGGATATTTTAAAGTGAAACTAAAACCTTCCTTGTACTTGGCTTTTTTGAAATGCTGCTGGGCAAGATGGTAGGGTGAAGAAGCTGTCAGAGGACAGCTAAGAAAATACTGTAGACTTAGGGCTGATTTTGATAAATATAGATACACGGTCATAAACCAAAAAATAACAACAGCAAACCACTGAAAACAATCTTTAACATGCTCATTTAAGTTTTACTGTAACTTATGTAGGAAACCAGAGTAATGAGAGCCACAGTATAATGTATGGCTTTGCAGTAACAAACTACTTTGGGATCATTTTATGCTCTTGTAAAAGTACATGTCTGTAAATGACAGTCTAGGATGCTAGATAGAGGAAGTGAGGCTTAGCGTGATAACTGACTCTACACATCTTGTTGCTTATAAATTGATGGTGTTAAATTAATCTCAGTTCGTAACGGGGGACAAGAACATAAGTAGGCGTAATAAAATTCCTAAATGCAAAAATCAGACTTGATAATACCCTAATGAATATGAAGCCATATATCTGTTTGGTGTGAGTCTGCGTATTTCTGGTCATCCACGCGTAGCAAAGAAGAAGGTTCAGTTTTTGCCAAATACATACTAAACTTTATTAAAACCACTTTGAAGCAATTTACTCTGTATGAGTGCTAATATTTCATATTTTCTGGAAGGCCCAAAGGCATATATGCCAAGAATCAAACAGTATTTTATACTATTTTCATCCAAACAGAAAAATGTGGCAGTTGTATTATGGTTACATATAGATATCCGCACCCACTTACACATACATAAGTAAAGCTAACTTCAGTTTTTTCATACAGTCATATCAGGTGTAGTTTGGCATTAAGCAAAAGAGCAGGTCAGTCTCATTTTTAGTGATGTAATATTACTTCCTCTGGTTTGTTTACAGACATTCATTTTAATTTGTCTCTCTGAGTTATGCCAAGCATAATCTTTTTCACCATCTGCATATAGTCTTTCATATATACTCACGATATTATTTCTGTCACCATAAATAGCAGTTGTGATTGTACTTCCTAACCCACAGTATAATTGGCTTTGACTATGATTGTTTTTATAATTAGTCTCAGTGTTTACGTTACGAGTATTATGTCAATTTTAAGTAAAGTTTATCATATGCATTTGGTCGCTAAAGCAATCGACTTCTTTGTGGTTAGGCAGCTTTATTACGTCTCTAATATTGCTTATATGGTGAGCCTCAAAATAACTGATGTCCCAAGAAAAAAAGGTTTGGCCCCAGATGTTGAGCGGATGGGTTCACCAATTGCCTATCTCATACCCTTTCTATTTCATACTGAGCAACAAGGGGAAAAAAAATCAATAAAACCCTACAGGTTTTGCACACTTGAAGAAATACAGCGGCAAATAGGAGGCAGAAAAGGGAGAGCCTCACTGTGTATCAAAATTTAAGGATCGAATGCATCCTAAATAATGTTCAGCGCTAGTTACCCTGAACCTTTCCAAAGAATTATTAGGTGTTTTTCTGTGTTTTTTTCCTTCATGATTTATTAAGGGAGCAACGCTAATGCTGTGTGAACGCTGCAAAGATACAGCTGCCTCTGCTTTCCTTTTCCAGCCCCCAAAGCTGGAAGATTTAGGGAAATCTCCCAGAGTAACTGCAGCTCCTTTCAATTCTTTATTTAAGGTGTTGCATTATTCAGAGAAAGAGTCTGGATTTTCCACGGTGGTGGAGATCCAATAAGCATTTTTTACTTTTTAAGAAGATGTCTTTGCAGTCAGAACCCACTTGCTCTTCTGTCTGTGTAACTGTTTCTCTTTGCAGTCATTCTGGTGTGTTTTAGAGGATTCAGCAGGATTAAAAAATACTCCTTTTATTTGTTTCTGGCCCCGAGCGCTCTTCTTGCCTGCTGTTCAGAGCTGAGTTTCAAATTTGAGGATTTCAACAGAACAGAATAAAACGAGAGGGAGGTCTGATACACGAGGAGATGTCGTCAGAGAGGAAAATAACTCTGAAGTCATACAAGTACTGCCAAAATTAGTGTACTGCGCTCCGTTCTTCAGGTTCAGGTGTGGGGTTGAATCAATAAATAATATGCTTGTTCTGGTTATTTTGCATGTAGAAAGGTGACTGGACATGTAGAATAACCACAACTGGCAAATTAATTATTGATTACAGCACAGTCCTCAACTAAATGCAAAATTAAACATTTATTCTGATCAATAAATGATGTGACAGTTGCGGCCATTCCCTACGTCAAGTTGTATTTCCATAGATCTGTGTCCAGATTAGGTTGTCTGAGTGCAGAGCTGTGGGGAAACATGCTGGTACCTAGGAGAGGAGGACCATTTGCCTGGCTTGCTGCCCCTCCTTGCCTTTACCAGTGTTTCACCCCGAGCCCCTCCTGGGGCAGTTTCCCACTGCTGGGCTCGGAAGGGAGCCCAGGGGAGCAGGCGGGCCTGGGGCACCCAGAGTCACCCCTCCGTAAGGGGAGAGCATCCTTCCTGCAGCATGGACAGGGTTTTTCGAGGTGTCTCCTCATTGCCTCCTGCCTTCGGGGAAGCTAACTTTCTTTGGAGAATGGACAGGGGGAAGAGCTGGGTTTAAGTTGTTATTGCTGCCCTCGCCTTCCCCATTTAATTCCCTCCTTYGGAAGAGAAGTTATCATTTTTGTCTCATGTTTCTTATGGCCCTCCTTGAGTGTTTCACTTGTTGTACCTTTCCATTTCATCAAGGTGGTGTTAAGAGGCATTACTCTTAGCTTGAGATAATTGAAGGAGAGGAGAGGTAAGGAAATTACACTTGTTTTCCTCGAGAAACCAAATAAAACGAGGGAACCTGCTTCACTTGTTCAATGTCACAATCAAGCACGCTGCCCATGAATTTGCAGTTGAAAATTGTGTTCACACTGTCTGCTTGAGCTATGAAATCCAAGGGAAGAAAGCTTTGCAGAAGTGGGCTTTGGATCAGGTTTTAGTGTTAAAGTAAAAGCTGGTTTTGAAAAGTGTATCTTTTGTACCGCGTGTGGCATACCTGCATTGCTTCAATGGGAAAAAAATAAAGTTTTCTGATGAATAGGCAACTGGTTTTGAATTCTATTATGAAGATAATTTATAGGGTTGTAAGTGTTTTGTACCTGCCTCCAGGAACGAAATACATATGATTTATGCATCTGGAGGGAAAAAAAAAAGGAAAGAGAAGGCAACTGTCTGATCCTTCCCCACCATGACAGCATATCATTCTGAGAAGAGAAGTAACTGTTTGAGGTTAATTTAGATCACATCAATCTGTATTACTTGACCTTTTCAGAATAAACAGAACCAAAAAGTGACTACACAAAAAAAGTCAATCTTAAAGCCAATTACACTAATAGCATCTGATGTGTAAATGGGTGTTTATTATTAAAAAAAAAAAAAAAAATCACTGCAATAAAGCTGAGGGGCATTTAAAGACAGGAGATGTCTAATTGTAGCATATCCAGTAATGAAATCACAGTCAGCCTAGTAGCTGATTAAGGTTAATTTGAATCACATCAATGTGGATTAACTTGGCCTTTGCAGAATGAACAACACCTATGTGCCAACATGATCAATTAGTCCCCTTAACTTCATACGTCTGCTCGGAAAGGTTAGATTTATTAGTTATCAGGATAACCACTTGGAGATTAAAATCTTAGGTTTGTGTGCTTTTTTTTTTCCCAGCATACCCTAAGGAAGGAAAAAAAAAAGAAAATATGAAACTTTTTAAATCTTGGTGCTGTTTGATGTTTTATCTAATAAGCTTGAAAAGTCATGTTTATCCTAACATTAGATAAAAGGCTGGAGACTGGACATATAATGGGATTGTCTAACTACGTCTAGAAAGCACTGACCATGCCTACACTCCTGTACCACTGTTACAGCTACCTGGTCCCAAATGCATTGCTGCTGCAAATTCATTTTACAAAGAGAAGTCTCTCCAGAAACAAGCATGCCAGGTCAAATCTGTGTTTTGCCTTTACCCTTCTCCATCTTCCCCCCATCCAATATGTGGGGGTGTTAAAAAGAGGGGAGACTGTGTTCACACATGAATGCTTGTAAAGACCCCAGAATGACCCCAGTGCCGAGCCCARGGGCTGTCTGTCATCAGCTACGACCGTTGCTGTGGTGATGTTTCCCACAAAGAACCTGGAAGGCCAAATTGTTTCAGATCTCCCTCCGTCGATTCCCTGTCTGCAGACCAGACCATTGCATCTTACTATGTTTTGCGAAATTTTCCAGGACGAGGCGCTGAATATAGGCATGAGTGATTTTTCCAGCTCAGAATGTGGGGCTAAGGCGTTATTTTTTCCATCTTCTATATAATGATACCCCTTTTTGACCTGCTAATAATTAACATTCAGAGAACCCTGAGATCACAATTATACAGGCTCACTAACAGACGCTCCTTACCCCATATATAGTAATTAAAGACTATATACGTTCAACTGGCTCCAAGAAGAGTCAGTAGTAACAGTGATGACGAGTTCAACAAATATACTTGAGACCTGACGGCATATGATGGATTGAAGTTCCTGCAAGAATATTGTGTCTTTAGTTTGTGAAAGACAGCTTAGCATAGGTGCAGTACTGTCTAAATGCAGCTGTACCTCTTTTCAAGCCAAAGTAGTATCTGTACAATAGCACACTGTATTTTCCAACCTTTTCTAACCTAAATAATTTTATAATTCTGTGTAACGCTGATGCTCTTCAGCTCCCACATAGCTGAAAGGATGATGGTGCGAGACCTGCACAGCTCTGCGGGTGGACAGAGAAACTGCCACAGTCTACTCATGCAGGTCAGTGGTCCTTGCAAAACATGCAACTTCTTTTTTTCATAGAAAAACCTAGCTTGTTATGATTTAGGGGATTGTACAAAAGAAACAGAGAAAGTAAATATTTTGTGGACCCTGTAAAATAATACCCGATGGAAAATTTTGGAAAACTTATCTTTTTAGACGTTGATGAGCAAACCTGCTGAGTGGAGGTAGTGGGGAGCTGGGGGTTGGGATACAAATGTAGAAAATCACACACTCCAGGTTAAAGCTCAGAGAAACATGATATGCAGAAGAAAGCGATAGCTGCAGCTAAATTAGGCTGATTTAGTTGGGGATCAGCTCACATAGGGGAATATCCCTTTGAAAGGAAGACCTGCGGAGTGGTACTCTAGTCATCTGTTGTGTATTCCTTGCACAGTAGAAGGCGTGGGATGGTAAACTTAGCAGGAGAGGCGGCACTTCTCTTCCTATTCACAGTCATGTGAACCGTCGTCTCTTGCGTTCTCCCACCCATTTTCAATCACGGAATAATCCTCTTGTAATTAAAACCATCGCTTACATGGAAATGGAAAGGAAATGGTTGATTTTATTTTTTCTGATCTGTTGTGAATGGTGTTTTATCTATTTTTAAACTCTGTTTATTATTGCAAGTGTATCTAGAAGACCAATATGAAGCTGGAATCCTAATCTTCTGGATAGGCGCATTTAGTCCGAGGAGATTGTTTGTTACTCTGTGGATGTTTGCTCTTCACCCTGTCTCCCTTCCCAGCCATCTGTTCTGCTTCTCTCAGCTGGAAATCAGGCAAAGAGCAGGTGCCACTTGTGCCACCAGCTCTCCTCCTACCAGCTGCAAGTGCTTTGCTGACTACCCGTTGCTTGTGGAATAGGGTGTGGGGACCGCCAGCAGTGAAGCATCAGCGGTGGCAGCATTTCCCACGCATGGACAGTCACATAGAATACTCTGAAATACTGTTATCCATCCAGAGCTGTCAGTCCACGCTGTATCTGGAGCAATCCGAACTGGAAAGGTGACTCGTTAACTTAGTGGCATTTCTAGAAAAGAAAGTATACCRCTCTGCATCAGAGTGGTATACTTCTTGAGAATGGAAATAATGGAAGTCACACATAAAAATACACGGAGCTGCCTTAAAGCATGTGTTACCGGTGGCTTCACACAGACTCTGCACATTAAGGCTGGTATATAAAATAGTTTGTTTCTTGTTTTAATTTTTATGAATGATGTTAAAACATATTGTATGTTCTTACCTGAATCTGTGTCGCTCCTTAGGTGATGCACAAACTTCAGCATAAAGAGGGGCCTGCAAATCAATGCTGTTGAGTTTGCTTTGTAAAGAAGCCAGTCAGACCACTTCTCCTTTTGCTTGTCTCGGATATTACAGTGATTGCCTGGAAGAAGAAACAAGTTAATTCAGCACCACGTATAATTTGTTGATAATGTCTAACTTAATGCTTAAGGTAAAAATTTTGGAATAAACTACTATTTCTTCTTCTCTGTGTAATTCAGTTTGCCACTACTGCCGTCATCTGTTTTCTGCGCAGTCCAACAAACATGTGTGCTGTGTATAAGACATCTCAGATTGCTATTTGGGCACAAACATATGGAGTCAACAAATGACTTAAGCATTACGGCTGTAAGACTGAAACCTGTGAAACCAGCCAAGTATTATTCACTCATGCTTGACAGTACTTGAAATATGAACCACACTAAACAAATGGCTCTTTTCAAGCCCACCAAAAAGACAAGGTGAAAGAACAAAAGCCAGGCAGTGAGAAGAAAGGAAAAGGTACTGAGGAGTGAACTCACAGAAACAAATGCAAAACCCCCTGCACGTCAAGGAAGTTGGTTGTAAATTCATTTCAAACAGCTAATCAGAACATTTTGTGTTTTTAATAAGTTTACTATTTTTGTAGATTTATTCATATATAATACGTGTCATGTATAGTCTAACATGGTTACATACGTTCATACGTACAGTTGTAAAACGTCATTCGTATTTCAAGGATATTTTCCTTAATGTCAATGTTATGATATTTAGCAAAAGAAAATTGCATATTTTGTGATGGCTTTCACAATAGGCTTTGACCCCTCTTCTTCTCCTCTATCATTTTTTCTTCTGTGAGCAATCTAAGCTGGCTTTCAACAGGGGCCTCATATAACCTAAAGCTGATCCTGAAACATTAACAAAAGGGAGATTAGTGTGGAACAACTCCRAGACCTCTGATTCTTTCTTTATGTGTTATACTGGTTAGGCTGTATTATTAAATGAAGCAAGCAATGGCCGATAAATAAAATACCCTGAAGTCTTTTTAACTCTTTTGCATATCAGTTTGCTACTTAGCAAAAAAAACCCCAAACCCAAACCAACAAGAAGAAATCCTACAATTTGCTTTCATAACAGGCTCAGGTCTTACAAAGCTTTAGACTCAAAATTGGATTTTTTTATATTACTTTGTTTTTCCTTTAGGAGTGAAAGTTTTTACAGTTTCTAGAAAAGCAAAGCGAATAGTCAAAAGGGTGAAGAGTGAGAATACCGTGGGTGAACACTCGCAGTCATTGCCAGTTGATAAAAGTTAGACCAGGCTGCTTCAATCCGGTATCAAAGCTTAGACAGAGACTAGAAGCAGAGTGATGGGTTTCCATGGCAACCCCCATCTCCTGCCCCATCCCACAGGTGCTCTGCTCTGCTCAGCTGAGTCCGCGCACAGGGATGATCAGCTCCTTCCTTCAGATGGGTGTGTACAAAATCAGAAGATTTGTCATGAAGATGGGGAGAACGTATGAGAGGCATAAAATTATAAGGAAAAAAATGTGGCAGCCTGATACGGCTGCACGGCTGCCCTCCTCCCGAATCCGACCCAACACTCCTCTCGAATTTGGTGCTAGGACCTGTGCACCCATGGCACAGGCACCCTCCAGCCACTGCCGCTCTCCCGCCCCGGCTTCCCCTACGTTGGCTCCAAAGCAGCTTCTGGCATTTTGGGCTATACATCATCTGTTGCTTCCTTGGGCTTTTGCCATCTCTTTCCAGACTGATGTGGTTTCCTTTGACTTGTATTTAGTGGATAAATGTGTTGGGGCAGCCAGCATTTTTTTGTTCAGAAATTTGCACAGTATGTAACACAACGTGGCCTTAACCCGCAGTCGGGGCTGAAGGGCCCCGGTGCTGCGACGTGGCAATGTCAGGCTCCCCCTCTTCTATATAGGAAAGCGATCTTCAGGAACGTTAAGTTACAGCCTTCCTCCTCTGCCATTCTTGCTCATTAAAATAAAGTATTTCCAACCCTGTTGTCATCATGGTTGAAGCAGTGAATATAAGTATCCTAATATATTTCATATGTATGTATGTTTATATATTGCTGAGGTGGTATAAGAAGCAGGTATTTTATTATAGATATGAAATAATGACTCAGGGTGTAGATAGATTTTTCACTTTTTATTTGAACGAAGTGAATAGCAAAGACAACCACCCCCACCAAATCTTTGTCCGTATGAGATTATAATCCTCAGTTAGCTTTTTCCCCTTAGAATTTTCTGCACGACCAATGGAGTAATACCTAACAGCCACCATTATCACACAATTTGGACAATATTACTTATGATACTTGGCGGTGGTGTCTTTCAGTCATTCTGAACTCCCTGCGACCCACGTGTGTCTCCTTCCCCTTCACTGGTTGAATGAACAATTATACTATGTTGATGAACTCCAGGAAAAGGGAAACACGTATCTGCATTTGCTTTTAAGTCTCAGAGTTGTCTGAATACAGAAGAAGCCCGTGGCAATTTATGCCCTGCTGAAATACAGTTATCTTAACTGATATATGGGGATTACCATAATATTTCCTATTAAGTCTATGTGATTTTCCTCCCATTTCCATAGATAAAAAATGGTAATACATTATCACCGGTGACATTGCAGGCACTGACTTTAGCTATGAAAATAAAACTCTAGCTGTATACATAAATAACATTAAGATTGTTGCTGTTATGTCATGCTGATCGAAGTATTCAGTCTTAGTGGTCCAAGGTTATGCTGAACATACTGAACCTTCCAAAAATTTACTTTAAAGATGCTCCCAGTTGAAAACACCCTAACTAGCTTTTCCAAATTCAAAAATTCACCAGACGTTATCATTAATAGTTCCAAGACAGCCAACACCACCATGAATCAAAACACAGACAGCAAATGCTATACAGTGTCCCTCTAGCTTTTTAATTCACRCAGTGACAAATACACTACATTAGGTTGGTGCTCAATCACTGTTCATTTTCCTCTATTCCTCACCACATAACAAAATTCATTACGTGATAAATTTATTACCACTCTTCTGGGCTGGTTGCTGGAAACTTCTTTCTACAGTACAAAAACAACATCAGAGACATTATTTGATTTAATTACAGTGGTTTCCAACACACAAAGCTGTGATTCTTTTTCTTCGCAAATTGTCACCTCCTAATTGTTTGTCCCTGGAACTACGCTACAGTTTCACTTCTGCTCTCCTCTTCCGTTCCCTTTACTTGCGCTAGTAAAACCATCTCATCCCACCTCTTCAGCTGAATTACACTTTGCTACTTTGTTCATTGATGGATGAAGATTACAGCCAGCTGATACAATGTTGGAATTTTTGTCAGATTATGTAAATCCCTTTATGCATAAACCTGTTCTATCCCCCCCAGAATACAAAACTGCCAAAATTCAGAAAAAAAGGGGGAAAAAAGTATTTTTTTCTGCCTGAAGTGATACTTTCTTTTTTTATACATTTAGACGCTGACCCTAACGCAGTAAGTAAGTGGACATTAGCACAGGGAAGGAGTTTTTGCATATTATCACAATGGTTTTCTGAAATAATTTTAGTTGTACAGTGACTGTTAACTTCTGGTAAATTATACAAAGGGACAGAGCTGACAATACAGAGGTGACACTATAAATTATCTCTCTTCAGGTATTTTACAAAAAAACTCAAAAAACCCAACACC
>JAYKAV010000234.1:400021-415988 GCA_035582835.1 Phoebastria nigripes | reverse complement strand
GTTTGGGCTGGAAGGGACCTTTAAAGGTCATCTAGTCCAACCCCCCTGCCGTGGGCAGGGACATCTTCAACTCGATCAGGTTGCTCAGAGCCCCGTCCAACCTGACCTTGAATGTTTCCAGGGATGGGGCATCTACCACCTCTCTGGGCAACCGGTTCCAGTGTTTTACCACCCTCATTGTAAAAAATTTCTTCCTTATATCTAGTCTAAATCTACCCTCTTTTAGTTTAAAACCATTCCCCCTTGTCCTGTCGCAACAGGCCCTGCTAAAAAGTTTGCTGCCAATAAGGCTGCGATAAGGTCTCCCCGAATGTGCTTGTGTGATGCTCAGAAGCAAGCAGCCACCTCTGGAGCTTGGGTCTGAGAGTGATCACTGAAGTTGGGCGAATAGTTTGACACTGAACTGCCATCAATGAAAATTGAACACTATTTTTGTAACGGTAGACTTTTTCCTCATCTATGTGTATGATGGGTAGCTTTTATTGTGTTCGATTTTACAGTATTACCTACTACATTGTGTCAAAATGATGTTACACGTTGAACGAAGATAGTGAGTGCTAAGAACAGAAATAAAGGAAAGGAAATCCTGTTTTCTAAATGCAATTTCTGCTTCTTCAGAGCAAATTTGAGCATGAGGACTCAGTCTGATAGGAAATAACATATTTAAAGTATAGAACTGGACATTGAGTAACTAGAGAACTGCATGACCCCAGTATAGTGTCAGAGTAGAAGAGTAATAGATGGGATTCAGGAATTCACCAGCCAAACATTTCTTCTCCACTTACTTGCCAAAGTGATACGAATTTGTCATCGTCCTTCTGCTTATCACTGGGCCTGCTTATGGGAAGTGTTTAAAGATGGCAGTGAAAAGGAACCTAATATTTGAAAAAGGTGTGGTCCAATATTACCTAAAGAGTACTTTAGTAGCTGTTGAAGCTTAAATACTTCATTCCAAATTAGTGAATTAAAAAAAAATTATAAAAAGTGTTTTGTAATGAAGTAGACTACTTGTGTCTTGTGGTATAACCTACATAACTGCATTCTTTTATCTAAGAAATTATGCTTATTTTATTCCTTTATCAACAGCCTAGCTACCTTGAATTTTCTAATGCTGATGAAGGTCCCTTCCAAAGAARAGCACAGAGTAAGAGTTCAGATTAAATTACATGAAAAGACACATTTTTACTCCTGATTTTATTTTCTGATGTCCATTGCTCACTTGTTCAGTTACCCTTTGTGTTTATTTGTAAACGAATAGCGATGTAATCACGTACTATTTAATAGACACATCATACAGCTGCGTGACCCTGTTCTAAAAATGCTGCTTCAAATTATTTGAGTTTCATTACAGTTTTCTTCCTTTTCTGAATAGAGCTAAGCAAAGGGTGACGGTTCCACTCAGAGTGGAAGACCTTCAAACTTGCATAGAAAGAAACTAAAGTCAAAGAAAAACTGAGAGCGCCACTGAAGAGCGCTCTCATTGCCTCCCTCATCTCTTTCCCAACTTCTTCCCCAACAGAGATGTAACATGAGAGCAATCCTTTCCTAGCAAAATGTTTGTGGAAGCAGTTTTTTTCATTTTATTGACCCTCCTTGACTCTTCCAATAAATAAACCAGAGGTGGAATAAGAAATAAAATAAACCTTTTCCCATGATAGTTTTATGGAAACCAAAATATTTACGATGAATGTGAGCAATGCTTATTTGATGAAAATTTTCCTGTTCTTTTATCGCATATGAATCTACACATATATTTAATCAAACCACAAGTAATACCTAGTGAATTAAGTGTCGTAAAAGTGTTATTTTAAAGAGCTGAATACAAACCTGAACAAAAAACTGAGATTGAAAATAAATCTCATACTGTCATGTGTAAG
This sequence comes from Phoebastria nigripes, assembly GCA_035582835.1. Classification (NCBI taxonomy): domain Eukaryota; kingdom Metazoa; phylum Chordata; class Aves; order Procellariiformes; family Diomedeidae; genus Phoebastria; species Phoebastria nigripes. The sequence continues at coordinate 414,111 of JAYKAV010000234.1, read as the reverse complement.
AACGTTAATGAACGTGTAAGAATAGCATATATATCTTGAATGCATAAGAATATTTTATCAGGTACCCCCTAGGCTGTGTATACTTGCATTCAAGAAAATAAATCTTGTTTAATTAAACAAATCCTAGAATGTGGCGATAACAGGTTGTACAAACCAGAAGAAGGAACATAAATGAAGGAGATTACTGAAGAACAGCAAAATTAATGAGATTGGGTTTCCTCCTGATTGCCGAGGAAACATTTTGTTGAGGTGTGATGGAGGGATGCAGGTGAGCTGCCTGACTGCAGAGCGATTGCCCACCTGGAGGGTCCTCCTTTCTGCAGGTGGGCCAAATGACAGGGGTATGGGCTGGGGGTGTAAGGTGAGATTTCAGCAGGGAGTGATATAAGTCTGTAATACTGTGAAAGTTTCTGAAAAGGATTACTGGGATGACTTTAAGAGCTGTAGTAGCTTGGCATTAGTGCTTATACAATTGCTGCTGATGGGATACAAGGTAGGAAGGCATAAAAGTAGGTAATAGAACTCATGTCCATCCAGCTCATTTTATGGGAAATTAGTAGCGCCAAAGAAGGTGTGGTTTTTTGTGGTTTTTTTCTTTTTTTAATGAAACCACAATTTTATTGAAAATAACTGCATTAACTAATGTAATACAGTACATGAATTTATTCAAAACACTTTTTACATAGAAAAACCAACAAACCCACCAATCCTATGCATAGTCAATTTAATTATCATAAAACACTTTCAACTGCAATTTAGATTTCTATTTACCTACACCTGCTTGTAGGGGAGTGGGGTTTTCAGTAGTGGTTCACTGAATGATGATGTGGAGCACCTGGGAGTTTGGGAGGGTTTTCTGCCAGAGGAAAGAGAGGCAGAAAGAATATTGCTAAAAAGGAAGGAGGCAATGAGATAAGGGATTTTATGGTGTGGGGTTGTTTTGGTTTTTTTTTTTTTTTTTTTTTTTAGCAGGCTCTATCTAAAGTGAAGTAGAGGGAAAATGAAAAAGTAAACGTAGCTGATCTGTGATGGAGGCCCTGAGATACTTTGTTCTCATTAGGAATCCTCTCAAGATCCCAAGGTGATGGGATTGTTAAAAGACTGATGCAAGGGGCTGGTGGCATTGGTGAGGAAGCTGTGTTTGTTGCTACATGTAGGGATGTGACTGAGCAGAAGACTTCAGGTAAGTTTGATAGACACATGTTTTAACTCAGCTTTGAAAATATTTCATTTGAGTTATGCGAGATACTTTGTCATTGTGGATCCTAAGAGCAGAAAAGGAGATCGTTAGCATGGCTGAGGAGGGCCTGCTGTAGCAGCTCAATGAATTTGATCAAATGTGACTTCTAGCGCAAGAAGTCACAATGAAGAACTGTTCTTATATGACTGTAGGTATTTTCAGTACATTTTAGTGGTGGCCTGTTCCTGACCTGATGCTATTCAGTATTTTCACAGAGTGAAATAATTGCTGTGAGCACTTGCAAAGGGAGCGGAGGTGATGTAGTGCAATGATAATCTAAATGAATTAGATGGGATTCCTTAGATGAGCTTATTTGAAAATCTGTTTAAATGCTGCCAAATGTTAAGCTTGATGTGTAGGAATAAAGAAAGCAGGCTATGTTTGTGAGAGAGAGTTGCCTGGCCTGAAATAAAGGTGCTTTGGAGAAGATCTTGATGTAAGTCCTAGAAAAATAATAGAACTTTTTGAGTACCTGGTGTGATGCTTTGACTAAGGCAGTGTTTATACTTGGTTACTGAAAACCAGGGAAATGGAGCAGGAGTAAAAACATGGAATTTGTAGTGAAATCACAGTCAGTTGTTATGCTGATCAAAAGCTAAAGATACTGGAAGATAAGGAAGAACTTGAACTGGAATTGCAAGGAGACTTTGTGACCTAGAATACAAATGTAACAGCAACAACAATGACTGGTATATTCAAATGGAAATTAATGTGTCATTTGATAATGGTTTGATATTACTTATTTTGCTGCCTGTTACCAGGTTTTGGGTTGTTGGGTTTTGGGTTTTTTTGTATCTCCTAAAAGTGTATGTACTTTGGGTGGGGTTTTTTTCTTTTTAAAACACTTGTACTATGTGCACATGTATACTCTCTTAAGTTATGCGTACACTGTCTGATGTACATCTATTCCTACAGTATATGAGACTAGATCTTGGGGGTGTTTACTTGTGGAGTAGCACTAAGTAGAACAGCAGATAATATGGAAATTTGTTCAATGTCTAATAACTTTTCGTAATTATTAAGTTCATTTTGAAGAAGTAGACTCACTTCAATTCAGCTTAGCCAGCTTGATATACAGACCTCTGAATTCCAGATTCTAGCCAGCTTAATGTGGACGCATAGGAGGATGTAGCCTGGAATTAAGTTTTAACACAGTCTGGAATATACTCCTCCTAAATCCTGAGGAGTATGACTTACCTGAAAAGATGCAACATAGATTCAGTGAATGTTTGCTATTGTCGTCTTGCCAGATATACATATAATATTCTGCCACAAAAATACATGGATTAGACAGTACTGTTTCAGAAATGAAATAATAGTTTTATTTAGGGGGAAAAAAACCTAACTCAAGGTAATCTTTTCTGGCTTTACAAAGAACTAAATTGTTACAAATTGAATACAGATTGGAACTGCATTGAGTTTCATATCCTAGCCAGCATGTTCTCAGTGTTTTAGCTAGAAAGTCTTGCAATGTACCTGTACTAATGGAGAATAACCATTACAGTTTGGAAGAGTATAACCGGGCACTTCATTTTGTCTTCAGTAGTCCACAGCATGAGTTCTAGATGCTGTTGGGTATGCTGAAAATCACTCTAATTCCTTCTCATTCACCTCTCTTTAGGAGTGGGATAAACGTTCAGAGAGTACGCCTCCTTACTGAGAAGTCTCAGAAGTTGGCTCAACATATCTGAATAGCTTTATCATTTTAAATCTACTCCTTAACGTATGACTTCTTCTGTGCACGCAAAAAGCAAACATTTTGCGACACTCTAAAGGGAGGTGTTTTAATGTCAAAAAAACCTGTATATGGGTGTTTTTGGTATCTGCTTGAGAGCACGTAAAACACAAATATGGATACTTGATGCTCCGTTTACTTTCCCTCAGCCTCCCCTTATGTAAGATAATTGTGTATTGTCAGCCTGGCAACCTCTGATCCTGTTGACAAGGATAATCATGAAGGTGTGAATGTGATCCCGTGCTTTCCCTTGAAAGCTAAGGGAAATCAGGAGCTGAGCTGCAGCCTAGAGTGAAGTCCAGCTGAGAATGATCTGGGTTAATGACCAAGGATGTTTGCTGGGGAACTTGACTGAACTGTGTCGTTGGCCCATTACAAAAGGGATGAGGTAACTGGGATGCTTTGCAGCAGGGAGAAAAGATCAGACAACTACTGTTATGCATTCTCTTAGCTGCTTAGCTGATGACTTTGATGGTTCAAAATCTATTCTTTCATGCAAAACAGTTTTGTCAGGTCCACGACCAAGAGTATACTACATGCTATTGTAGTTCTTTACATTTCATCTTGTCCTCAACTTGAGGGGCCTTCCAACATCCACCTCAAAGCTTCAGCTGTGTTTCCAGAAAAACGTTGCCAGAAATATATTTATGAAAGATCTCTTTGAAGTTTAAAGCCTTCCTTTTTGTTCTTTTACTAGACTGGGGGCGCGGGGAGGGAAATATTAAGCAGGGCCACGCTGCAAATGAATCCAAGGGTGTAGAGCTCACCATTTTGTATGTATTGCTACAGGAAGCTCATAAAAAGAGAGCATCACAACTAAGCAAACTTTAGAATTGCTGTAAAAGAACAGTACAATATTTATATTTCCTCCTTCAGTGTGGCTACAATGGTAGGAGGGAAAGCCAGGATGCAGTGTGCATCAAGTTCATGGGTTTTTTTTAATAATCGGTGAAAACCAGAAATCAGTTCATCAGCAGTATCTAGCTCATGCTAGGGATATGCTTCTGAGTGTTCTTGGATTAAAAGAAGGCAACACTATAGCTGAAAGCTTTTAATATGAATTTTTACAGTAATCATCAGCGTTAATGATGGACACACCTCACAATTCTTCTGTAAGGTTCCTGACCATAAAGATATTTTAATTGCTGCTTAACTAGTTTGCTACAAAAGCAGAAGCCCATCTATTTCTCGAAGAAATTCGAATGTATGATTTCAAAGTGTCTCAGGAGTACTCTTGTACATGTATACCAAGTCATTTTGGTGTGCTTTGGAAATCAGGACCTTAAAATGTATGGCTTGTACTACTTTAGTTTAATGGGCTGTCAACTGTCCAGGCAGATCCAGTACAAAGTTAGACATGTCTTTAATCTTCAAAGAACATAATGAAAAAAGTGAATATATTTAGTTATTTGCTTGGAGGTACAAAATAAGTGAAGAAAGAAACAGTATTTTTTTCTATCTTGAATTAGATAACTGAAATTTTAGCTGTCCATGTGTCTAAAACATCTGCATAGTTATTAAGGAATTTCCTGAACAGTAAGTGCTCATTTGTCTCTAGTTAATAAACAGTCATATAAATTCATCATTTCCTCAGTCTTTTTAAATTCCCTACATTTAAAAATGTATTTGTATTAAACTTTTGACAGTTTGTAGCACATGAAAAAGTCGAGTCTGACTTGAGTAACAGTTTGAGTCTCTGAGAGCATAGTGATTGGGGTTTCTTTTTCTTCATGGAGGAACCTGTCAATAGGACTTCCATATGTACAGATCTCTTGTATTTAATAATTGTCAGTTATTTTAAACAAATATATTTCATGCTTGCAATAAGAAATTTCTGACCTCTACTTTCCTGTAAATTCACAAGCTGCTTAGTAGTCTCAAAGCCCAGATCTCTGAAGTTATTAAAGGTTATTACATAAAGGTTATTACACCTATTACATAGGTGGTGATGATAGCTTTTAATACACAGACATGCTCTGTCACTTATATGTGAACAGCAATATGATAACAGTGATATAGGAACCGGGACAATCCTTGCTGTTTGGTTTTCAGAAGAGAATATGGCTATGTATCACCAGTGGCAGTCCTCAAGATCAGTGTTGTATTAAGTGGATTATCAAGTACGCTGCCCGCTTTGCTCCTCCCAGCACTAAAATTGGTACTAGTGGGGAGGAAAAGATCAGACTCCTACAATCCTGACATCTCCTAGAAGCACAGTACCTGTTAACACCAAAATTATTTGGGTCGCTTCTTCATCCAAACTGCCTCTTTTTTAGAGATTCTCAAACGATTGACCTGAAGAACAGCTGCCCGGAGCACTGGTGGTGGTGGTAATATGGATGATGGATGACTTGAGTTTCATGGCCAAATTGCTTATTCAGGCATGAAGAAAATAAAATGCTTGTTTCTTCTCCTCCCCCCTCCCCTTTCTAGCCTATTTCTGCTATTCAAACTTTAATTTACCCTTTGCATTAAATTATTCACTTGGAGCCAGTTTGTATGTTGTGTTATTTTTAAGATCTTAAAGCTTTGTTTTTGCAAAATTTTAAAGGAGAAATGTCACACAGTGTTCTATTTTAGCTGGAATTCTGTATGTTGTGTGTATAGCACAAATATATAGATCACTAAATTGAAAGTATTTTTAAACAATTAATCAAGTTTGAGTAAACTCAGATTAGAGACTTGGTGGAAGGGGGGATCTAATACATGTCAGATTGTGTTGGAACCATGAGTTTTCATGCTGAAGACTGACATTTAACATCCAGTGCATTGTACTTTAGAAAATACCATGATGCTAGGGTTTTTTTTAGGCCTAATCCTCTTTGGACTAAGGGAGTAGCAACACTCTTTGCCTTGAGGGAGGAAGTAATGACTTTTTCAGACAGTACAAGATGTTATTTGCCATGCCATTATAATCTTGATAAACAATGTGATCCAGTCGTGTGGTGGTCCTGGGGGGTCGTGGGTTGGTCCACTTTTAGGATCTCTAAAGATTAATTGTAGGGCTTGACAGTCCTGAAACAGTAGTGGGGGAGTGCAGGGGATGGGGTTGAGGATCCTTCTGTGGTGATGATATAACCACACCACAATTAGCTACAAAAAAAAAAAAATTTCTAGCGAGTGGAATAGAAGGGAAAGAAGTGGTGAAGAGTTCTTCATGCTTGTGTGGTTTCTGTTTTTTTTTTCTTTAAAATGAGTACTTTGTGTGCTTGAGCCGAGGTCTCAGAGTTGCAGTCAAGTCACCTTCAATTTCTGGAGAAATATTAGAAGAGTTTAAGCACTAAGAAGGTAATGTGGAGTTGCTGAGATTAAATTATGCCAAGTCAATCTCATTTGCTTCTATGCTTGGGTAATGAGCCCTGCAGACCGAAGAGAAGCTGTAAAGTTTAGAGTACTCACGTGATACTCTCATAAGCAAATTAGGGAAACCATGTCTAGGTGAGTTCAAAACTAATTAGGAAAAGCACAGTCTGAGAGTCTCTATCTGTCAAAGTCGAAGATACATCGGGTGTGATTTTCATGGGTCTTTCCTAAATTTGGTTCTGTTCAATATTTTTTGTTAATAACTTGTAGAATGGAAAAATCGCTAAGCTTACTAAATTACTAGATACTGCTATTGTAGGAAGAATGGCAGGTGCAGACAGGAATAGCTGAAGTGCAGAAGTGTCCCGAAAGGAATATTATGTGAATTGACAACAATTTAAGTATAAGGTAGTTCCAGCTGAGTTTCTACTGCACAAATGCAAGTATGAATAACTAGTGAGGTAGAAGATCTGCAGGAAAGAACAGTGGGCCACAGGCTGAGCATAAGAGTCGTCTTGATAAATGTCTCTGTAAAATGTAAACCTCTGACTGGAAGCAGTGAACAGGATGCCATTCATCTCTCAAGTAATCCTTCTTGTCTGTTCTGCACTGGCAAGCCTTTTCACAGAACAGTATGTCCCGGTTTGGGCAGCACACTTTAGCTTAATTCTGTCTATTTAAACCACTTACCGTTTGCTTTTTTCTCCTTTCTCCTCTTCCTCTCTTTCCTTATACCTACTAGTATGCAAAATCTGTGGGTCTGCTGAGTCTAGGAAAAGTGAGACTCGGATGACGCAAAGTCATCGGAAATATTTTCTTCCTCTTTTGAAGAACTTTGTCCTTTATACTAGGAGCAGGGGTAGTATATATGAGCTAGGCTTTGGGAAGTCTTTTTTTATGAAATACATAGCAAAGCACTGCTTTAAAAGATCATTGAATGCATTTGTTCAAAATTTTTGATAAGGAAACACAGGCAATAGCTTAGAAATTTGATTTGACACACACACACACACACCCCCCCATTATGAGCTTCTATTCCCTTTGGCTCTGTTTCCTATAATTTAATGACATACAAATTTGAGTCTTCATTTAGCTATTGTCATTGAAAGTCTCTGAGACAATACCACTGGAATTTGGCTACTGTTGAGATGCTTGCATGCTTTATACAGTTACTGAAACACGCAAGCCTGTGTGCTAGGTGAAACTGTGTGTGTGTGTGTCTATGTACACCTTCTAGATAGGCAGCTTTTCAGCAAGTCTTTGAACAACTTTATCCCCCCCATTAACGTGTCCTGTACTAGATCAGATATCAAACAAATCATAACCTGTCTACAGCTGCTCTTCATTCAGCAACTCTCTTGATCATAGAAATTCTTTTAAAGCAAGTGATCTGTATGTCTGTGGTACTTTAGATCTAATAAAGTATCTAATGTCTATATCCCATCTAACATCAAGCTTCCAGACAGCTTTAGCAAGACTCATAATGTGACTGGACTCCAGGTGTAACTTTCTTTTTAAAAAAAAAAAAAAAAAAAAAAAATCCTGTAAACTGTGATGGAGAAATAATGTGAAGTTGACCGAGAAATAACGTGAAGTTGACAGTTGAGTCTTGCATTCAAGTTTGGAGAATGTATGGAGAAGTGGGATTGCTAGAAATGGTGAAAATGAAGAAAGAACAAATGAGGGGGGGATGGAGGGACAGGTTTAATGGAGAAATTTTCTTTTTGGACTTATGTTTGACACAGCTCTTCTTTCTTTGCTCTTGTTTTGATATCTGTGGTTTCCCCACTAAATTTATGTGACAGATCTGGATTAGAGAAAGGCAAATCTTGCAAGAAAGTGTTTTGAAATGTGAAGTTTAGGGCACTACAGACCAAATCCTCACTTGAAACTAGTACAACTCCATTAATATCAAAAAGGCAACACTAATTTACATAAGCTATGCATCTGACCTTTTGTTCTTGTGAAACTTTAGAATGATTTACAATTTAATATCATACATAGTTGTATTTCAAACCAATTTCATTTTAAATGTTTCTGTGATAAAGATAACATTGCTTTCAACTGTCATGAAAGTCCAAACTAAAGCAAAGTATAACATAATCAAAATACATCAAAACCGCAGCTCGTTTATTAGGTAAATTCTGACTTATCAAGTGTCCTTGAGTTTCTGAGTTGCCTCTGATCTTGCATCAAAAATTCTCCTTGTGCCTTCTCCAGCACTCATTATCACTCATTAAGGGTTGAGATTTAGAAATTGGAAGTAAACGTCAGATTTCTGAAAAGCAGCAGAGTTTTCCTCTTAGAAATCATTCTTTTCAGGCATCAGACTTGATTCAAGCTTTGAAAGAGGGCAGCGATGAATGGACATCGTGGATACAGACAAGCAAGTTTCAATTTCAAAAACACACACAAACCCCAAATCTGCTCATGTTTTTAAACTCAGTTTTCTATGGGATCCTCTCATGCCCTGGGGAAAGCAGTAGGTGCGTTGTCTTGAGCTCTGTCACTTAAGGCTAAATCCAGTAAGCCTGAAAAAAACCAGAAGGACAGTTGTGCGTTTCTAGTAGAATATATTTCACTGAAAGTAAATATGTAAAAAATGTATCTAAGTTAATATTATCTCACTGTGAAAAATGCCTAGTCAGGAAAAAAAAATGAGCCTGGGATTAAAAATACATGGTCAATAACTACTGAACCCAGAAATGAAAGGAGAAATTCCAGGATATTGCTTCAACTGAAATTACAGCATCTCTGAACATAATGGAGCTTAGTTGTGTGCCAGACAGTACAGGTTACTTCTACTCTTTCATTTAGGTGTCAATACTAGTAATGGCTTTCTGTATTTGTCTAAAAATAAATTCTGACCTGAATCTCTATTTAGAGATGAAATGTATTTCCGGCTTTGTGAAACCATAAAAACGTAGAGCTTCAAAAGCTGACCACGTTACCATCTACATACTAGAGCTATGGGTGGTACCTTACCCACCTTTCTCCAGGGAACTTGCCTGTTCAAATTACTTGCTCTTTTCTGTGGAATAACAGCAGTGTGTCACGCAGCTGGTGTGCTCATGAGGTTGCCTCGTGGTGATACCCGTAAGCTCCATGGTCCTTCCTTCAAGTGTTGCGTTAGCCTTGCCGCTATTGCTTCCTGCGAGGGTGTTACCAGACGCTGGGGAGGTGGCTTTGCTGTTGTTCAGGCTTGACGTCTGAACACGTGGGGGACAGAGCCTGCGAGGGAGCGTGTCAGCAAAGCAAGTCACCTCTGGGGTCGCTGAGGTTTTCAGTTGTAATGCAGAGGTTATCATGCTGCGTTTGCCGTGGGTAAAAGATAATCGATCTGACTGTAGTGTGGCTTGCACATGGGTGTGTGGTTACAGGTTAATGAAACCCTAAGATAACCTTTTTTTAAACAAAACTTGAATTCCATTTCTATGTTTGTATTCATCCTTGCCATCTGAGGCATATTTTCATATGTGTGTTTTTAGTAAAACTATTATATACCACCTTCCCGCAAATGGATGCGCTTCTGTGAACATGACTTAGTATGCAAACCTACCTTATTTATTGAGATTTATATTAGTGAGACAGGACAGGATTATTTACCCTACAAGGAGGTTGGGTAATTTATTTCTTGCCTTGAGCACCTGTCACAAGTGTTTGAGAGCGCTTTTATTTATATTCGGACCTCCATAAGAAATGGAATTTCCCAGCATGTCCCCATACAACTATGTATTGTGACAGTCTGCATGCTTTCTCTGTGATTTTTTTTGTTGATTTGTTTTTTCCAAGATGCGTTTGTGGTTGCAATTTGTGCCACTGTGGTACTGGTGAACGTTAGCTGATATTGCTTGAGTAAGGAATACTGCTGATGAAAATGATGCTAAATACATGATACTTCTAGAGCCTAAAGGTTGCACTGCTTTTAATTCAAAGATATAAGCATAGAATGATATCCTATATCCCATAAGTGACCTGAAAAGAAAGTGATTTAGGAGGAATCAAAACTAAATGGATATCTATTTACATTGAGAATGGAGAGAAAAGGGGAGAGGTGTGAAGTAATTGCTGGCTGGACCACCTGAAGACTAAAATCCACTTCAAAGAAGGTCTGTAACATGTCATCTATTTCTCAAGCATCTCAGAGTAAATAAGTCTCCTAGTGGAAACACTAATAAAAATTATGGCTGAGATGTGTTGTGACTTGGGTTTAAATCAGGTGTTGCTCTTAGGTGACTTGTGGGGCCCCCCGCCCTCAATTTAAACAATGCCAGTTTCAGTGAATTATTCTTTCCCTAATCCCCCCTCTCTCAAAAGACAAATCACAGGACTTCTTTGTAACACATACTGCTCATCTGCAGTCCAAACTGTCGTGGTCCAGCTCATAGCCAGGCCTGCTTGCGGTGAATAGCCACTTCTAGGGGGAAGATGCTGATTTAGAATAAGCTAACTGTACTTCTCTCATCAGAAGAGCCCCCGACCCAGACCATCCTTTTGAAACGGCAGCTTCTCCGTTGGTGCTTACACGTTGCTAAGCTAAGCAAGGAAACGCTTTCTAAATGGAGAGCTCTTCATTGTCACCTTCCGTAAGCAGAGATCAAATCACGGATGAGCATTTGCATAGCTGCACTTGGTTCCCTCACCTGGGATGTCAGCCCTCGGTGCTGACTCTGTGGTTTCTGCTCTCTGCTGATTAGCTGGACTGATGAAGAATAGCTTTACTTCCATTAGCATCTATCAGCCTTTTTGCATGCTTGTGCCAAATAGTTTATCTTGCCTCTAGACCCCAAGCTACCTCCTTCCTCTCAGGAACCTGGATTAAATTTTCTTATGCCCACCCTCTGTGGTGTTTTGGGGGTTTGTTTGTTTGTTTTTTTGGTGGTGTTTTTTTTTTCCTTCCTTATCTTTCTCTGGCTGCAGCCTACTGTTGAATTACAAAGTACCTATTTTTAATAATAACCTAAAAAACAAACAAACAAACAAAAAAACCCAAAACCCAACACACAACCACACACCACACAAACAGAAAAAGGCAACTTCCCTACAAACTAAAATATCTTTGTCTCTTTTCTGCATCTCTCTGCTCTTCTCCTAGAAAGCATTTATATCAATAACGTGGAAATAGCTATTTCCAAGGCACACTGTAACTGATCCCACTAATAAGTATTGCGATGAAAAAAAAAAAACCCACCCAAAACTTCTGTTAACATGCCAAGTGATGCAATGCACTCCAGATGATGGTGATCTCATTAATATTCCCATTCCGGTGAGAGGAGGGGAATGTGCTTTAATAGTTTTGTGGGTCCTGCTGAAGTTTTAAAATCATTATAATAATGAACAGATAGTAATTCCTAATAGTACATATGGATATGATAAGACAGGGTCTTTGACAGATTTAGTCGCTAATAGACTATAAGCATTCAATGAGCAACTCTATTCTGGTTCATTGCTGGGCTCTGGTTTGGTACATCCTGCAAAAATTTCTCCTCCCCATCTCCCCTTTGGGTAGGAAGTGGCCAGTATCAACCTGCAGCAGATACTGTGAGCCCTTTGGGAGCAATACTCCTTTTTTCTTCCTGCCCTAGGTTCCCACTTCTGTTAAAGGCCTGAATCTCCCTCAAGCTGAACGTATTTCATCCCTTCGTGTTGAGAGTTAATGGTCCCCTAATGGGTATTTCATTAATTCTCAGTTGAGCATAAGGCCAACAACAAGCTCTCGGCTTCCTTCCAAAATGAGCACCCCTTATAATTGCACGAGAGACGGAGGAGTCGCAGCTCTGAGCTGGTTGTGGCAGAAGAGCGAGGGTGGACTCTTGTCTGCTTATCTGTGCCTGCTTTTGGTACATTGGTTTCAAAACCAAGTTTAGTCTTGGGTAAATAGAAAAGGAAAATTAAAGACTAAGGAAGCTTAGATAGTCACTCTTATAGCACAAAGACTCTCAATTTTAGCCTCAACTTCAAAGCTTTTAGAAGCTGTGGAAAGATCGGCTTTTCGCTTCTGACCATCGCGTGTTCCACTTTGCCCTAATGGGTTGTTTTTGGCAAGATGACACTCGGAAAGAAGAGTGCCTTTAAACTGGTGAGGAGTTAGAAAGCAAGAACTGTCATCCTGAAATGGTGAAAAAACTCATTTATAATACATAAATGTGTATATATACGCTTAAAGTTAATTAAAGAAGCCTTTTCCTTCCCTGATAAAAATGTCCTAATCGTGAAAAGCAACATCTGCAATTTCATCTTGATCTATGATTTTAAGTGAGTGAGAAGAAAGAGGGAAGAAAAAAAAAAAGTGTCCTTTTTTCAAGAGGTTCCAAGCTAGTCCCAAGGGCTGTATCTTGAATATAAATGGACATAACATTCATTTTCATTTTTTCCTGTTCTTCGTTGATAGGTATTTCCTGCATGTTTTACGTGTTAGACTTGTCTCAAATGTCATTCAAGATATTTTCTCATTTATACCTGTTTTCTGCAGCTCCTTCAGTAATTCCAGTCTATTGCCTTTTAGCACTTATTGCCTACTGGCAGATGCAACATATTCAGGTCATATGAGTTTATTCAGTACAGAGATGATTTTTGAGTGAGAATGCTCGAGTAGCTTAATTTTAACTTGAACTGCCAGCAACGCTAGAAAATAAGCTTCTCGGTGAACTATGTTTTATTTTAATTTTTCCTACTAAAATCTTAATTTCTAATTTAATATGAACTCTGTGACCAAAATAATTCATCACTGTTGTTATATGGCTAAACTTGAAAAATGCATTTTCTACATTTTAGCTTTCAAGTCACATAATCTTTCTTATGTAATTAATGCAGCCAGCAAAAAGCATGGTAGCATTTTATATGTAAGCTTTTTAATTAATTTACAGCGGTTAGAACCAGTGAACTTCTATGCCCATGCTCTGAAGGAACAAATTTATATAGAGCAAAATGGCTAAATGTTGGAAGCAATCCTATGGATGACATACTTGGGCTCCAGAAAGATGCAGTCCTTCAGTATGGTTGATTTTTACTTTCCTCACCTGAGAGAGTCTCTAAGTGAACTGTTGATAATGTAGCTGCTGAGATGTGGTGCCACTCGGGTTTTCCCTTTCAGAGACCTTCAGGGAGGTGTGAACCTTGTTTGCAGGAAGGGGGGGGAACTCTCAAACCCTGCAAAGTTGCTGCTGCGGCAAAATCCTCTTCCCTTACTTCAGAGAAACCTCCATCAAGAGATCTCTAAAATAGGGAGGCATGAGCCTGGGGTACTCTAGCTACACCTCTGGGGTTCACTTCTTTACGCTTGTTCTTTCCTCGTAATATTTTTTCTTTTTTTTTTTTAAAGTAGAGCTGATCGATCAATGTACTTAAGGATTTCCTTTTAAGATTTCTTCTAGTTCAGTTATCTCCCCATTAAATGGCAACTATGGCCATCAGCCCTTGAAATAAACAACCGAGATACAAATGGAAGTGGTAGCGTTTGGTGTTAAAACTGCCTAATGCCTTTCAACACAAGAGTATTTCAGTTGCTATTTTGCAACCAAGCAGCAACTGTTTCGGTTCAAGCTGCTGTGCCAGATAGGATTTCCCCTACCCTTTTTACCCTTTCTTGTTAAATAACAGGCAGAACATCTTTGTAAAGACAAAGCTGGAATAAGTATGTTTTCATCTGGCTGAAAACTCTGCAGGGCTCTTGCATTATTCTGGCAGCTGCGGTTTGTAGGGAGACTTGGTGCTGGCGGGGGAGTCTGTGGGGGATCAGCTCAGGGATTTTGCTCTTCTGTGAGCTTCCATATGAGTTGTTGGTTGTTTGTGTGTGGTGTTGTTTTGTGTTGG
>JAYKAV010000234.1:367490-399980 GCA_035582835.1 Phoebastria nigripes | reverse complement strand
GTTGTGTTTTGTTTTGTTCTGGTTTTTTTTTGTAAAATTGGGGAATTCACATGTGAATGTGAATTTCAGATGCCTTAGAGATGCAGTTGCTGAAACCTTAAGACTGCTATCCTGTGGTGAAGCATACAGCCCTGAAATGCAGGTTTGGGGGGGGGGGGTGTCTGCTTTCAGGGGGGTTTTGTTGTTTTGGAGGTGTGGAGTGTTTTTTTGTATTGCTTTGTTGTTTGTGTTGTGGGTGGTTTGTTTGTTGGTTTTTTGGGTTTGTGTTTTTTTTTTTCTCTCCTTCCATCTGCAGTTCTGGGCAGTTTCTAGGAGTTTTTGACTAGGTATCAGTGGAGAAATGGGTGAAAGAATTCAATGAGAAAGCGAGTTTTGGAAGCAGAAAGTTGCCTAATGGAATATTGATAGGCCAGGACCAAGGTGAGAGGGTTGGTGAGGAAGGTTGGGTGACAGAAAGGGGGGGAAGGAGGAGGAGACCAGAATGAGGAGTTGAAAAAATTACAACTGGGATTCAAGTAAGATCGCTGAGACTACAAGGTCTAAGCAAAAGTCTTCGTTATGCCACGTAGCATAACCTTAGTGTTGCTAATGTCTATCATCTCCCACTAAAATGTTTCTGCTGCCAATCCCCTCCCCGCCCCCAAATCCTTCTGCAAGGCTTGTGAAAGGGTTTTTAGATGTTTTTAGAAAAAGCAGGCTTATTCTTTAATAAATGGAAGGAGTCGTACTATGTCCAGATGTGTTGAATTTATGTATGTAAATATAAAGTACCATTGTAATGGATGTAATAAAAACTCAATTCAGAATAGCTTACCTTATTCTGAACTACAGACTAAATTAAAGCTGATTTTCTTTAGATTTGTTCCCTGGACTTGCCTCTTTTCACTGATGCACTGGCTACCAGTGTGTTCATCCACACAACCTGAGATATGTAGTAAAACACGAACGGCACTACAATAACACGAGGAACATAATGCTGTGTTGTACCAGACGAACTCCCTGCTGAGTTTGGAGCAGCTCCAGAAGTCTGTCAAACAGCTTTCTCTGGCTAATCAATGAAACAGTTCTTTAAAAGCAAAGTAAAATGACACCTGTAGCTTTGACCCTAAAAAGCGTGGAGGAAAGTTACTCCACTACCTCCTCTTAGAATATCTGGCATGCCACGTATAAATAATATTTATATATTTCTTTTCAAAGAAAATCTGTAGAAACTGGTAATCTTGGCTGCCGTGTCTGACTGTGGCTCCGGAGGCCAGGCATTGCTCTCGGGTCGGTCCCCAGGATGTGGCACATGGTTTGAGCTGACTCTGAGATGCTCCAGTGATCTGCTGGTTAGAGGCACAGCCCATCTAACTGCGTATTCTGGAGCTGAAATGTCAACCTATGGAGGTCACTGTCAGAGTTTTAAATCCTTTATGAAAAAAATAAAATAGTTGTGTGATGGAAATGGAGTACTTGAAAAGATTCAGAATGTATCCCACTGCTGCACTGTAAAACATGATTTGTAATGTCCTAAGAAAAAAAATATCTGCTAGAAGGGCTTTAATTTCGGTCCATTGCTACTGTCAATTAGCAGCCACTGGGGTTACACAGGTATAACAGTGCAGAGTCCAAACAAAACAGAAAAGGGAGCATATTCTTACATGATAAACATACAAATAATGCACTTCCATGAATTACGTACTTTCGCAAGGTCAGTATGACATTGAGCACAAGTGAAATCAGAGTACGTTCCAGAAAGCCTGTAACACTTAAGCAAAACTCTTTCTTTTCTTGGTCAAACAGTACTGATGCTAAACCAGTGTCTAAAAGTCAGACATTGGTTTTTGCCCCAGCTCAGCTCCTGGCAATTGCTATGAAGTAAGTTTGGAAAACAACTGCCTGCCCTGATTCATCAGACAGGTCTTGTTAATATGATAGTCACCTTTTGATTATTCCCAGTATTAAAAGCTATTGCCATAATAAAGGCAAATTCTACCTCCCTCAATAAATCAAAGCTGAAAGAGTTTGAAAACTTTCAGTACTCCTGCAGAAATAATCTCTTGAAAAGAATCCAGAGTTTCTCCCTTCTTGTGATTCTTCCTTCTACCAAGTAATTCCTATTTTGGTCTTTCAAGAGGCTCAGTGAATTTCAGATTTGTACAATATAAGGAGTAACAAAATGATGAGAAGTCTACCTTTTTCTTTACCTCTCCAAAAAGAAGATAACTTTAACTGCTGCTAAGATAAAGTTACAGCTGCACTTCAACACTGAAAAGTAAATAAGTTGTTTTTATCTCTTTTAAAATTGCAGGGTGTTTTTTTTTCCCAGCATCCCATTTCATTTATTTTAGAGTCCTTTTTAAATAGAAACCCTGAAGAACTGCCAAATTGGCTTCAGTTGTGAGTGATGACTACAGATAACTGGGTTATGATCTTGGCTGAGAGAAACTGGAAACAGTACTAACATCTTACGAATACCTACTGTTCAGTGGCTTTTGAGATGCTTAAGCAAAAATCCAGCTATTTATTTTGAATGCAAGCAATGAATAAGAAGGAAATGTGGCATAATCAAACACTTACTACAAGCCATTCTTAAGAATATGAAACCTAAAGCCATTAATACAAAAACAAAGCACCCTCTGTTTTAATACTATTAACAATAGATAACTYAGGAATTACTGTATAATAATTGTTTATTTTAATAAACATCAGATAGTTAAAATGAAAGGAATGGATGAATTCTTAGCAAATAACTCTCCATATACTTCTAATATTTTGCATTTCTTCTTCTTACACTATTGGCATTGTACTAGTGAACTTACTAACCTTAGACTAATGAAGAATTTTCAAACCCTTTTTACAGAGCATTGAATGTGCCTAAAGGGTCATAGCATCACTGGGCAGCCAAACCTCTGCAAGGGAGAGCACAGAAGATATTTTCTAGGTCTGCCCTCAGCCATCCCAGCTGGAGCTGGCAAGAGGAGGTGGGATGGTTACTAGGAAAGTGTAAAATTATGCAGCACGCTGTTAACATTGCTACTGATTTGGGACTTCATGGACGTGTGTAATGTTCCTGGTGTAGGTCTATAATGAGGATAAAGACAATAATGGATACTCAATCTCTGTATATTTCTACAAGGAGAGCTGACTAACAGTGGCTGTGCTTTTCTTCAAGAGAATTTGGAAATACCTCTTTCTTTCAAGGTAAACTTGCAGTTGCAGGAAAAAGACAGAGGAGGCTGTGCTGCAAAGAGGTTTTGGATTCTAGGAAACCTGGTCAGATACCTTAATATGGCCAGGAGCTGGTATTGATGGAGTGATCATTTTCTCCTCTAGAGGATTAAAAGGAGGAAGCATCAGTTGCAGGTCCTCCTTGTCTGTCCGGGTTTTGGATATTCCCCTGCCACTGTCCTGCAGCATCTTATACTTAGAAGTCCAACCTTTGATTAAATTGGCTTGACTGCAGTCTCCCAGTACTCTTTCTCAACTTTTTGTTCTCTAGACTAATGCACCTTAGAGAAGCTGATCCCTTCTCAGGATGATACAGACCCATCCATCTCATCGTGAGGTGCTTCCAGTCAATGTGCATGATCCCTCTCACTACCTTTTCCTTGGTTAACTCCACCACTCAAAATGTTGCACGCTCCTTTATCTAGGCGCTCTCTGCATTTCTCCTGAGCAGTGTGACTAAGCCCTGCTTGCTCAGCCTGCCCACCACCTGCCAAAATAGCCCTGTGTGCTGTAGCTCATCTCCCACCTGCTCATGCTTCCCACCATCTGCTGAATAGTAGGATCTTTCCCTTGATCCTCACCCTCAGTTTGAAGCAGTGCACACATACCCAGGGATCCATTACCTGGAGAAAGCAAATGCACAGTGTAGGTATGGGGAGGTTTGTTTGGTTTTTGGTTTTTTTTTTTTTTTTTTTTTTAATTAAGTAAAACAAAATATCCATGATAAATGGATAGCTAAGCATTCAAGTCCACTTCTGACTCCAGGCAGCTACTGTGACTAACAATTTCAAGCCTATACTGGAGCCAGTGCCTTAGAAGATGAGTGGCTATATACAAAGTACTAGTGCCTTTTCTTTCCTTCTTCCCCCGTGCCAGTGTGTTTTGGGATATGAGCCTTGTTATCTGTCCCAGTATATTAGATCATATCTACTTACACGGCACACTTAATTGCATCTTTCGCAGAGTGGTTGAGGTTGGAAGAAATCTCTGGAGGTGCATCTAGTGCAATGCCCGGCTCAGAGCAGGGGCAACTAGAGCAGGTTGTTCAGAACCATGTCCAGTTGCATTTTCGATCTCTCCACAGATGGAGACTCTGCAATCTCTCTGGGCAACGTGCTCCAGCATTTGACCACCCCAACAGTTAAACAAAAACAAACAAACAAAAGGCAAACAAACCAACCTGACCACTTTTTTATTATCATTTTTATTATGAAGTTTAAGTGGGACTTCTATAATTCAGTTTTTGCCTCCTGCCCTGTTACTGCCCTGCTGCGAAGAGTCTGTCTCTGTTGTCTTTACTCACCCCCATTAAGTATTTATGCACTATGATAAAATCTCTGCAAAGCCTGCTCTTCCCCAGCCCAAACAGTCCCAGTGCTCTCAGCCTCTTCTATGTCAGGTGCTCCAAGCCTTTAATTGTCTTAATAGCCCATCTTGTTGGTCCCTCTCCAGTATCTCCATGTCTCTCTTGTACTGGGATGCCCAGCACTGGTGCCAGCACTCCAGATGTGCCTCCMCAGTGCTGAGTAGAGGGCAGTTCAGCCAATATTCAGTTGCCCTCACTGTCCATTTATCTAGTTAATACTTCATCAGTTTGTCTATGAGGATGTTTTGGAGGCATTTGAGCAAACTGAGCTGGATTAGGGCACCTGTCTGTGATTTTGGGTGGCCGAGGAGTGGAGAAACATACAGTTCTGCTGCAGCTTTGGTAGAAAAGTAGAGAAAGCAGTGAGGATGGGGATGCTCTGTTTTGGCTCAGGTAGTTGGACCTTAGGGAGAAATAAATCTGTGCATTGGGTCTATGAAAGATAGTCATACCACTGAGTATTTTTTTCCCTAATGTTCCACAGGAACCCAATAAAAATGGAAAATACAAAATTTTGTTTAAACCTTTTTAATAATCTAGAAAGTATAAATTTACTATCCTGTGGTTTATGACTAGATTAAATACCATTATATAGCATTACCTGCAACATCAAACGCAGCCATAAAATGCACTTTAATTACCTCCAGAACAATAAAGGTATATAATGTGTAAGAAAGTGAATAGTAATCAGCGCATCACCTATGGACCAATGTCTGTCTTTGGTAGTCACTGACCTTTTATTTGGAATATGTAGAAATGCTGAACTGTGTTAGTTTCTAGTCTCTTCATAGAACTACGTACTCTGTGCTGAATTCCCACAATTAACTGTCATCTCCAGAGTGTAACTAAATTACTCTGTACTTCACTGGGCTAAATGAGACATTTGTTTATCCAGGTGCCCAATTTACTCTTCCCCCCCCCCCCATTCTGTCCTCTTTTATTTCAAAAGCAAATACTTCTGTCTTGTCATTTTTTAGAAAGGTAAACAAAACTGAACACAACCATTCAGCCCAGTATTGTGTTGAACTCAGGTTCTGTTACTAGGTACAGAATTTATTTAAATAAGACTCTTCATACACTTGGATTACTAGTTCCATAAACYATCTATTTAGAACTACTTTAAAATGCTGTTAATGCATTTTTCACTTTTATAATTGAGATGGCAAGTAAACTTGCTAGTGCTACAGATAGCTAACCTACTCATTTGTTGGACTAAACAGTAAGAAACCTATAAATGCAATTAATTTACAGAGTCACTGGGTATATAATTTGGAATCTTAAGCAGAGTAAAGGTTTCTGTGGTGTACAGCTCAAAACTGATTCTTTTGTTTCCCTTTTTTGTGTGTGTGTGAAGCAGGTGGAAGGCAAATTCTACTTTTTGTTTTGGTTTTTTATTAGAGAATAGGCTAAAACTACCTTTGCAACTAATTTTGTATTCAGCAAATATACCAGACAAGGTGCAATCAAATTCAGCTCTTGGAACCGAATGACAGCTATTGGTTACTGAGGTATCTGTGTCTTCTCTAATGCTCTCAAGCATTTCAATGTTTCCCATTCTTCATAGGCTTAATAATTCTCCTTTGATGGGAATCTCTAATATATGTGCAGTGTTTTTACTTAGCCCTGCTAAGGTAAAACTATTAAAGCTTATTACCCTTCCCAATTTCTGTGTTTCAATTTGAATACATTCTTCTTTCGTATACAATCAATATTCAATATTTTCACATGCATTGAAGTGCTATGTTACCTAGATCAGAAAATCCTGTATTTTGTTTACTTGCAGTTTATGGTTACGTTTTATACACCCAAAATCTAATCCCTTCATAAAATGAAAAATTTCTCAAGAAACAAATTCTGCTTGGTTTCCCAGCTTTGTGAATAAACCAAACTGTAAGTGACCTAAACTTTTGCATTAGCGGGCCTCTCTCCTCTCTTTGTCTCTCGTTTGCTGTGTGTCACGCTTGGTGGCATTCTAGGTCAAGCTCAGGGAAGAAAGCCTGAACTGAAACGAGATGGACTCGCTCCACAGGCAGTGTCCTCTGCCCCCCCCACCCGTGATAGCCTCTGCCCTGTGACAAGCGTGGCCATGAGGACTTGTTTCTGAGTGTCCCTGTGAAAGTACAAGATGAAGGCTCCTTTTAGCCATTGTTTGTGGAAATGTAACGTAAATCAACACCAGTGCACTGAAGGAACTGCCCAGTGCCTGAACGCAATACTCGCTTCATCTTATACCATCTTCTCTTTTTTGCTTGTACGCTAAGGATACTGAATGTTTTACTCTTTATCCATAAAATATATTTCCCTGACTAGGTTTCCAACAAACTATTTTTTCTTAAACACTGCATAAAGCTTTTGGTTTAGTTAGGTAAGCCTTTGTTGTTTCTGATATTTTTTTTCTTGCTGAAGAACTTAAACATGAAATTTGCTGAAGGAAGGAAACCATTACCTCCGTTGTCTCCCCTACTTATGCCTTCCTGCATCCTGTTACGTGCTGCATAGCATTATCATAATGCACCCTGAACATGACTTTTCTCTTACGTATAGAAGTCTTACTCTAGCCAGATGGATTCATCATTGATACAGAAAAGGTCAAACAGCTGCAGCAGACAATATATTATTTTTTCAAGGGTATGCATTGAGGAAGTTTTTCCAAGGATATTGTCACTTGTTTCATTACTGGAGCCCTTAAAATATCAGCAAAATACAACCTACTTTCTGTATGAGCCTGTGGAAAGCCTGAAACAATTGTCACATGAAATACCTGTAAGTTGTTTCTGTCTTTCTCAACATCTTTACTCTGTAGCCTAGTGGTGGTGTTTAACTGTCGAGATGGTATGGTAGTATTCGTTTTAGAAAGTAAGCATTTGAATTCTTTCAGTTACGGACGTGGTCAAATACAAGCCATGGAACAATGGGCTATGTTTTTGGTTTATAAGCCTGTGATAAATTGTACTGCACAAAAATTAACTCAGTGGTTGTATGAGGGCTGACTACCTTTTAGCTACATGCCATAGTTATTTTTGGCATGCATGAAGGTTGCCTGTGAGTCCTAAGAAACCATGGAAACAACTTTGATGTTAGCACCGGTATCACTTTGATCTGCATTTCTCTTCCTTGAATATGTTATGGTCATAAAAGACAAGTTTATTTGTACAGACAGCAAGGCACGATTAGTTAAGTATCCCTTTTCATTACAGAAATAGGACAGATCTTGTGAATTTCCTAATGTGAAAAAACCACAAACCTAACCGAACAGTTAAAACTAAATAATGAGATGTTGATATGGCTTGAAGGTAATGGAAAATAAGACTTCAGCATTTTTCTTCCCATTTCTGACACTATCACATGTGGCTGGTAAAACAGACAATAGAGGCACTCCATTAAAAAAGAAAAACCCCAAAGTTGTGCAAAAATTTAGGTGAGATTCTCCTTTCCTCATGCAATCTGCCTCCCGCCAGGAGAGCAGTGACTCTCCCCGTGGTTCGCTCTCTGCTCCGCCGATCTCGCTGATCGGAGGAGACGAGCCAAATACGTTTTGGGAATTTCCAGCAGTGTACTCCCTCGTGATTTGATTCTTGCCACGTTTCATAGGCTGACCAAACTACACGGTTTTGAAATCAGTGTAATGAAAGGTTGTATCGCTCTTTTGACTACTTCTTGGCTGCTTCTTGAAATTAGCTTAATATTGTACAAATGCATTGTTTAAATCTTGTATTGTTCTTTCTCATCTGTGTCTGTGGGATCACTGCAACTTCTCATGGGAACTGAGCAATTAGATTGGTTGTATCCATGATGGTAGTTTCCAAAAATACGTTCTTCCTGATTGATTGATTTAATTGCAAGTGATTAGAGTTAGGATGTCCATTTAACATGTGAAAAGACAGTTTATAGCTCAATCACTTTCTAAAACACATCTTAATTAGGAAGTGACTATTTCTGTCAGCAGTGTTGTTTTTAATTAAAAACAACMTCATGTGTTTGTATTTTTTACAGGTATTACGAATTCTGATATGCAAGGCATAGCAGGGCAAAGTGGGAAGAAATACAATGTAGGTGTTAGGCTTTTTTCTACCAAATTCAGATTCACAGTGCTAATGCGGAATAATATAAGCTTTTAATGGAGAAGGTGAAGGAAGGGTGGGGTTTGTGTTGGTTTTGGTTGGGTTTTGTGTTGTTGTTTTGTGTGTGGGTTTTTTTTGTTTGTTAGTTTTTTTTAAAAACCTGCAGGTGAGTGATCTCACTCCTCAGTTTTATCCAACTTTATACTTCAAGTAATAGAGCAAATTTTCGATAAGCATACTTATTTAATGACAATTTAGGTAAGGATAAGCACTTGCACCTGAATGTAGTTACATTCAGGTTAAAAGGAAGGTGTTTAACAGACCACAGCAGCAGTGGAGGGCAGGAACTTCTCTTTAGAGAAGTGGTGGTGGTGGTGGTGGTGGGGAGTGGAAATCTGGGCTCTGTTCCAGTGTCCTTCCCCTTCTATATCTATACCCACTGGCAAACTACATGGGAGTGGCTGAGCCTGTTAGAAGTGCCCCATCCTTCTTAAGAGTTGTTGAGGGGAGGGGGCTAAAAGGGAAGGTACACAGGAAAGGACTGCAGCAGAGAAGGGTACCTGAACTGGCCCTAAGGGTGAGTTTGTGATAGAGGGAATTGCTGCTGGAAGTGTGATTTTGTTACTTGTACAAGAAGAAAGTAATTATTTATGGTCAAATCTAGGCTATAAAATAATAGCAACTAATTTACTAGAGACTAGTTATACTAGCTAATGTTATGAAGGTTTAGATGGAATACGTGGAATTATGTTTAATCCTACCTGKTTTTAATCCTAGTAAGTTTTTTGTAGGGGATCCATTCTCTGTTCTGGACTTAGGATTGTCGGTATTTGGGAGAATTGCTGTGGTATCATCTTGTCGAGATTTAGGGTGTCCTTATTCAAAGCATGCCTTCAATATTAAGGATGTCTTCAACATTACAATATTCTTTGTATTTCAGTAAGGTATTGCTTCACTATTAGCTTACAGTCCTTACTCCTTAAAAAAAAAAAAAAAAAACCCACACCAAAAAAACCTGCCCCATAACTTCTTCCTTAGTTTTAAGATGACTAGCATATGTTATCTTTCCTAAGGCAAAGTAAGTGTACAAAGAAGGTAAGAGGCTTTAGTTTTACATCTAGAAAAATCAGGAAACAAAAATCCCTCCCAGTGGGGGAGCAAGGTATAAAGCTGACCTCATCTAATTTACCTTAAGGTAAGATTGAAGGCTTTTTTTGTTAGGTGGCTCTCTTTTCTTCACAATGTACTCTTTCTTCCTTGATTTATCTTACATCTTCGTTATCCCGAGGTGAAAACGGCAAATTTATCTTCTACTGAAGACAACTCTAAAAAGAGTCTGAATCACTAAGGCCAAGCCCAGAAGCAACTGGAGGCAATTAGGAACAGTTTCTTTAAAACTCGCACCCAACCTACACATACTTAACTTGGGAGATCAGAGAGAAATATAGCTAGAGGACAGCGGTACTAATAGCTACCAGATCTAACAAACCATAAAGGTGTGCACCGGAGAACTGTGGCAATATTGACTATGTGTTCATTAAGGACATGAGTGCCAGATGATGAAAGGGTTGCTCTGCTGGGAGACATTTTGCTACTTAAAATGGCAGATAAAGTTACTCTCTGCTTTCTTCTGTTGGTTAAAAAAAAAAAAAAAAAGTGCAGAACTTGTTGGCCTGAAAGTATGCCTGGGTTGAAGTTTTCAGCAGTCTTCTACCATCGTCTGTGAAGAAGCTTAATCACCACTTCCAGAGCTTGAAACCTATCAAGAACATTAAGATTAATAAGTAGTAATGTCACTCCTTTCACTCTTGATGAGTAACACTAACAGCCTCACATATTTAATGCATCTGAAACAGAATTTGGTATCATTACAGCAATGAGAAGTAAATCACCTCTCYGTGAGACTAATTTTCTGAATTTCACTGTTTCTTTTTCACTCTTTTCTGCTTGCTTCCATTTCAGTGATATTCTCTCCACAACAGAGAAATCGTGTTTCTTTACCCTTTAATCTTTTAACACTGTATTCTGGGATTTTTTTACTTAATTCTAGTAATTGCGTTTTAATGTCTGTGTTCTTCCATTCTGGCACACTTTACAACAAAGTGCATCAAATCAATCATTGACCAAATAATTTACCAACAAATCAGGTGGCTTTGAAGTTTCAGTTAATTGATTTTAATGTTTTCAGTGCTCTTTGTGTCTTTGATCTAAGCTATTCTATAGAGTAAGGAAACAGAGCTTAGACTTGAGATGTTAAAGGGCACCGTGAGTGAGGGGATTCAGTAGCTGCACTTGTATACAATGGTACTGATGCAAAGTGAATGGTATTAGTGCTATCTGGAGGTCTCTTCTGCTTTGTTTGTAACATATCTTTATGACTGCCAGGTCTGGAATATAACAATCCCCTGAGGAAAAACCCTCTCCCTGTTACTTGTACTGTTAGCCACCCCTCGTTCTCTTTGCTTTCTCATAAAACCAGAGAGAGCAACTCTACAGTCACGTATATATTTTTGTACTTTGCGCCTTGGACGCTGCAAATTAGTGCTCTGAGAGTCAGTCTCATCACTTACATTCTCGTTTAGCAATGATGGAAATCTATCTACCGGCTAAGTGAATTCGTTGGTTCCCTGGTTATTTAGATACAAGCTTCAACCAAGCAAATGACTGTGGGCTCAGCAAGATCACCAACCTTCTGCTTTTTTTATTACTTTTTTTTTTTTTTTTTTGCCCGTGTTGCCAGGTCAAGTCTGCTGGAAGCTCCAGAGGGAAAGTTAGAAAGCATGAGGGTCATCTATGTCTGTTTGAATCTGCTGCGAATTAAGACCTTACAGCCGTGCCTAGTCCTCGAAACACGATTCTCTCTTGGTTTAATGAAGTGAATTGAAATTTTCACTCAAAGGTGTAGGAACACCAGCATTGCTCATTCACACACAGCAACCATAACTAAACCAATATTCATATTTATATGAAATAACTGAAGGCAATACATAATGGTACACGAAAAACACTAAGTGATATGTCCACTATACATGAGCAAGCTGCTTAATATTGCATTCACAAGGTGTCTTGTATTTTATAATACTTTAAAATAGCTGTAGGTGGGTTAAAATATAGTTTAAATGCAGAAAAATAATCCTTTCTACTACTACTGTATTAAGAATTTTATTCTTTTCAGAAAGCAACTTTTTTTAAAGCATCAGTAGAAATAAAGGAAGCTTCCTATGATAGGTATGTGTATTAAAATAAATTACAGATTTTAAAAGAAAAGAAACAATGGTTATATAGTACACGGCATGAGGAAAGAAGTTCAGTACAACTTAATGTTTCCCCTTTTCCAGTCAGTGGGAGCTTTACCGGACTGCCACGACTTCTCAAAAACGATGGACGGTGGYTTAGCAGCTTCATCCGCCAGTTCCCTCAGGACCCGCAGATGCATCTCATTAGGTCCCATGGACTTGTTGCACCTTCAGGTTCCTTAGATGGTCTCGAACCTGATCTTCTCCTACAGCGGGCGGCTCTTCATTCTCCCAGTCCCTTCCTTTGCCTTCTGCGACTTGGGTGGTGTGGCTTGAGCATTTGTCAGTGAGACTGAGGCAAAAAAAGTCATTCAGTACCTCAGTCTTCTCTATATCCTAGGTAACCAGGTCTCCCGTTTCCTTCCAGAGGGGGCCCACATTTTCCCTAGTCTTCCTTCTATCCCTGACGTACCTGTAGAAGCTTTTCTTGTTGCCCTTGATGTCCCTRGCCAGATKTARTTCTRTCAGGGCTTTAGCTTTCCTAACCTGATCMCTGGCTGCTCAGACAATTTTTCTGTATTCCTCCCAGGCTACCTGTCCGTGCTTCCACCCTCTGCAGGCTTCCTTTTAGTGTTTGAGTTTGTCCAGGAGCTTCTTGTTCATCCRTGCAGGCCTCCTGGCGTTTTTGCCTGACTTCCTCTTTGTTGGGATGCATCGCTCCTGAGCTCGGAGGAGGAGGTGATCCTTGAATACTAACCAGCTTTCTTGGGCCTCTCTTCCCTCCAGGGCTTTATCCCATGGTACTCTACCAAGCAGATCTCTGAAGATGCCAAAGTCTGCTTTCTTGAATTCCAGGATAATGCGCCCTCCTCGGTGCCCTAAGGATCTTGAACTCCACCGTTTCATGGTCACTGCAGCCAAAGCTGCCCTTGAGCTTCACATTCCCCACCATGTGCTGCCAGGTGTTATGCTGAAGGCCAATTTACTGGATTGAAGTTGTGGACTCATCGCTTGACTGAGAATTTGGAAATTGCCTGCATACTGGGCAAGGAAGCATCTCTGGTTTCTTGAGATTACAAGAGTGAATTTCTGGTTCATAGGTAAAGGTTTAGCCTGTCTGTGCAAGAGTGAGAGATAAATGGAAAACCCAATGATCAAAGATATGAAATAATAAACAGTTTTGKTTTTTTTCTGTAGGGTTTCTTTTTTTATTTGAGAAATAAATGTTACTGCTTTTTTTTTTTTTTWGGGTCCCCCTCACCTGAAAAGAGGTGGAAAAAGTGATCAGTTGTATTTCCTATTTGGCTAGCTAGCCAGTTAAGGAATAGCAGAGTAGTGAAAAGGTGTGTGTTAAAGCACCGTAAGTCTGGGCCAGGACCAAACGTGACAGCCTAGCTCAACTCAAAGATAACACGCAACTGTTTGTCTTCAGCAGCAGAGCATGTGAACAGCCTGGAAAAGAGCTGAAAGATTTTAGAGAGGGTCATTCTAGTCATGTTTTAAGCTAATCATTCTTTTCCTTCAGGTTTCCCAATGCAGAAACCAAGAGACTTTAAGAATAARTAAGTGAGTTCTTACAGTCATTTTCCCCACACTGGCTTCTAGAACCACCTAACTTGTCCACCTCAGGTCTTTTTACATCAGTAGTTGGGTTTGCTTGTTCATGCTTAAGTTTGTTTTTTTTTCCTGCCCCTATTAGTTTTTCATCTCGTCTGTCTACTTCTCCTGTATGTAAAACTACACCTTCTACAAATGCTCAAACCACCAATGGTGTGTTTTGGGTTTTTTTTAAACAAAAAAAAAAAGTAAGAAGCAAAGGCATAGGAGAGTAAGAGCTGTGCAGTGGAAGAGTGTGGAGCCATCACTAATCCGTGCTGTGCATGCTGGCTGCTTGAGAGAGTCTGGGAGATTGGTGAAAAGCAGAATGAAGATGAGGAAAAACCCAACTTGCTTGCCAATGGTGTAATTAAGTGCTATTTATCCTTTTTACAATATTTACATTGGCAGTGTTTCATTAGGGATTTATGGCCATCTGTCTTACAGATTTATTGTATACGTTGTGGATTTTGCAGTGTAAAACTGCTTTGGAACTAGAACAAATCCCTCTGCTGTGTATATCCCAACACCTGACTTTCCTGAGGATAAGCAAAGTTTCATGAATCTGCTTACGGCACTTCACAAAAACCACTTGGGCTGATGTCACATCAGCGGACGCAAAACTGAGCCAGCAATGTGATAACACTCAAAATGTCATTCTGTCTATTTTAGCACTATGGACATGGCAGACAGTCTTCAACTGTTATGTAGTCTGACGTTTTTAATGCATATTCTCCTCTCTGCTTAGCTTTAAAACATTTTTTTACTGGCCTTCTTTCAACCTAGTTCTCATTTTAAAACACTTCCCCCCCCCGATATGTCCCTTTTCTTAAATCATGTTAGATGTGCTTGAGCTTTTTGTAACATCTTCCTTAAAGTGCAAGGAAAGATACAGCAAATGGGTACTTTCTCGCTGCCTTTCCTATTGCTCAGTTTTGTCTGTGGATGCAGAATGCCACAAGAAGAGTGAAATTCTGCTCTGACCGCAAGTAACTTTCCCCAAAGCGTAGCCTGGGCAAAAGAGTGAGGGTAAATCTTGCCCAATAAGGGTAAATCAACATTTTGTGGTAGAAGCAGGAGTTTGCTGGTTTGCTACTTGAGCTTCTTGTAGAAAGGCAGAGAGTGCATCTCTTGTGATGGGAACTGTGCTTACACTRAACAGTTTTAATATCTGTCTACAAACCATGGGTTTGTTGGTGTTTGCTTGGGGCTATACCCCCCAACACAAGAAAACGGTAGTAGCAATTAAAACAATGTGGAAACATTCTCATAAAATGAAGTCCAGCAAAAAAATTTTAATTCACTGAAGCCTCTGAAATGAGGAGAAAAACCTTTTGTTGTAGAAACGTCCACAAAATTCAGAGGCATCCAGGACTCCAGGGCCTCGTGCTGGCTGCCTGCAGCTGGCTGCTCCCTCAGGATTAGGCACAGGACCCTGGTTTGAAGGACAGCCCTCCCCCACCCCTGCGTGCCTTAAAGTGTTTGCCTATTCCTTTGCAAATAATTTCAGGATTTAGATGCTTTTTTGTTCCTGAGTGCTTTTTGCCAGTACTTAACAGGAGATGAAAATTCTGGGTTTTTTGACTGCCTGTAATAATAATGTCTATTTACTTGAGATGATACTTGAAAAACAGTACAGATCAACAGTGTGGATTAACAGAAGTTAATCATGATAGGAATAACTCTTGCATTAAAGATCTGTATTGTGAGACCAAAAAACTATGCAAATTGAGAAAAGCAGCAAATTGGACCCATCTGCATTGTGAAGTCCTGATTCGTGCTGTCTTTGTACTGAAGTGATCCCATTGTGGGAACGTTGTGTCTGTGCTCACTCTAAAACTTAACTACAGTGTTAACTTGCCTTCACGTAAATGAATTTTTAACTCTTTTCCCCAGTTCTACTTGGACTACTATTTATTCAAAAGCATGTGAGAGTCGAGTTTTAGCCACTTTCACCAAAACTTCAAAGTGCTAGTGTCGTTTCAACTCCTCCCTTAAATGACCAACATCAACACCACCTAATTTTTTTTTTTTTTTTTTTTTTTTAAATTCTTGGCAGAGAATGAGAAAAGGCTCTATTCTCTAAATATCTCGCTTCTACCTAAAACTTTGCCTCCCACCCCACTGTCACTACCGCCTATTTCCTGATAAATCAAAGGCCTGGAGGCCTGCCGAGCTGCCATGCCGCTTCTGCAATGTTTTGCAGGAGTGGGCTGGTGTACCCGGGGAGGCTGGTGGGGAGGGGGCAAAGGTGGAAGATCCTTCTCGTGCCCCCATCTCGGAATGCCCCGTGCTCCAGCCCTTTGCTTGGATGGCTGACCGGGGCTCTCGCTGCTCGTGGTGACAAGGCCAAGAGTGAATCAAAGCAGAACTGCTGCTTTGGAAGAATGCCCTGAGTCACAAAATGAGGTCTGCTAGATTAAAATATCTCTCCCTCTTCCCGCCTTACTTTTTGAAAAACCTAYGACCAAGAACAAATGTTACGGTATTCAGTTGGTATCATCCTGGATATAGTCTTCTCCTGCCGTACCCTCTCTCTGTGCTCTGTCCCTGCCTTCTGTAAAGAAACCTGTCACCGTTCCTCCACGTTTGGGTGTTTCTCAGCCTAATACATTACCTTTACCTAGCGTGGGCGAACATACTAACTGGAGCCTGACCAAAGGACGGCTGCAGTGGTGAGGTCTGCATGGGCTACCCTTTCACGTATGACTGCTGTGCTGTGTAGCACTTGCGCTTGGCAATGCTGATTCTTCGGCTTTGTATTTTCCTTTCAGCTTGTATCAAGCATATGTTGCTTCTCTGTACACAGGCATCTCAAAGAATTTCTCAGCTGCCTTTCTATCATCCCCAAGTCCAAATTACAACTGTCAATTATACATGAAAGGTAGGCGAGATCAAAGTCTTCCCTTAGTCCTGCTACTTGTGCATCTACTTTACCCGTAGAACTGCAAAACCAAACTTCTCTTTCAAAATGCTCCTCTTCAGTTTAACCTGGTACATTTTATCAAAATTATCATCTCAGTAGCTTCCCGCTATTGTACCGTGGATAATGAAGAACACTTATATGCTTGTAAATGCCAAAAGAATTTAAAGCATGTGAAAAGGACTTTTTACAAAGAGTAATTTCATGATTTCCCTCGATGTTTGACAAGGATTTTACCTAGAGTTGGAAATATTAATGAATCAGGTAATTTCAGAGTAAAATAGCAAAAGAGGGGAGGAAAATATGTTTTGGGGGTTTTTTGTTTGTTTGTTTGGGGGGGTTGTTTGTTTGTTTGGGGGGGTTGTTTGTTTGTTTGGGGGGGGGTTGTTTGTTTGGGGGGGTTGTTTGGTTTTTTTAAAGGGTTATAACTGAAGAAGAGAGTAATGATCAAAGGTTAAATTCTGACCCCATTTATGTGAATGTTAATGCATCCTCCCTCATACTCTCAATATGCAACCTGTTGTTGAATGTATTGTATATATCCACTCCTAAGGAAAATGAAGGAGAAGCTCTGAAATGGAATACATCTAAGCGTGTCGTTTGTTGTTGTTGTTTTTGGTTTTTTTTTTTTTTTTTCAAACTAATGGTCCCCACACCCAACAATCCTAAGAATTTTTAAATATTCTTATTAAACATGATGACTTAAAGTAAATAAGCTCATTATGTGCATTTCAGCCATAAACATCCACTTAAAATTAAAGACTCTGGATGTTGAAATGCTCTACTTTATCAATATAAACTTCCTTTAAAAAGATGATAAAYGGTACCATAGTATTGCTCCAGTGTTGGAGAAACTCAGCTTGATGAAGTTCTTGCAAGGAAACATGTATAATGTACCACTGTGCTGACACACTTTTAAGGRTTTTAACATCAGTAGTTTAATAGATAGAGAAATGTGAGCTGCTTTGGTCTTCAGCTAAAGCTTCTTTGTACAGGGATTTGTCCCATTTAGTGATTTTGGTTCCCTATGGATTTTGTCATTAAGCACGACAATTTACTTGATGTCAGTGAGCACTCTAATAAAGGGAACTTTTGGTGCTTTAGTCTTCTGGTTAGCTGAGCTGTTGGGGGTAGAGTCAAAGAGAAGATAATTTATACAAAATACTTTATTTGTCTGTTAAATTAAAAACTGCTCAGCTGGATGTTTGTTCTGAAGATTTTGGAAAGTGTATGCACAACAGTAAATCTTGTTTATAGGATACAACAAGGAAAAGGGTCCACTCTGCTGGCATTAGTGCTGTACTTGGGGCATGTCATGTATAACTGTCACCAAGTTGCAATTAATTCTGAATCGCCATCATCGGTCATTCTGTCTTTTCATAGACATTGAAATCTCTTAACAATTGCAAGCTATTTGAGGCCTAGCTCTTTTTATTTGGTGTGATTCAAAGAGGCTACTCTAATATCATCGACATCTTAATGTTCTCTTTCAAATAAGCTAATCTATCTTGAAGTGCTTTAAAAAAACGAACAAACAAACAAAAAAAAAACAAAACAAAAACAAAAAAAAAACCAAAAAAACCCACAAAACCCACAACCAACACTACACATACACACACGCAAAACCCAGGCTAATTATTTCACTGGGTGAGGCTTAACGCGATACTGGCTATAGAAATGACAGCTTTGTACACATCCTGGTTCATTTTGGAAATGCTTTTAAACTTGTTTGTGCTAATCTAGAGAAGAAAGAAGCTTTTTGTAACACCATTCCAAAGACAAGGTATATCTGTTCTTGTTTCAGAGATCTGTAAAGTGTAATTGTACATCTGAAGGGTTTTCAAGAAGAATGTAATGCACCTCGGCATATGTTTATTAAAAATGTATTTTCCAAATTGAATTCTATACTCTAATTAGACTAGTTAAGGAAACAGGATGATAGTCTGACTCTGGCTGAGCCTGTTTAAATTCCGAGCATCTCCACTCACTACTCTGATGTTGCTCTCCACTTACACCGATGTGGAGGTGGCCATAGCTTGGCTTTCAGCAGTTTAGCCCAATGCAGGTGGGAAGAATGAAATCAAGACTGCGATGTTTTAAAGCATGTCCATGTGTTGGTCTTCTGCACTTAGTGAGAGAAAAACAAACAAGCACCTGGGAGTAGTGAAATGGTGTTTGTTTTTTTTTCTAACATGGACCTTGGATTCAGCAGGGGAAACCAGTGGTGTGTGTGGGGGTGTTGCGCTGAGCAGCAGATACTTACCCTGGGCCTCAGTCCCTTCCTCCCTGCCCTCTTACAAAGCAAAATGACAGCAACAGTGG
Organism: Phoebastria nigripes; assembly: GCA_035582835.1. NCBI lineage: Eukaryota > Metazoa > Chordata > Aves > Procellariiformes > Diomedeidae > Phoebastria > Phoebastria nigripes. The sequence continues at coordinate 381,263 of JAYKAV010000234.1, read as the reverse complement.
TTTTGCCTGGCACAAAATCAACCTTAAAGTCTGTAGCCAAATCGCCACTCTAATATGAATTGTAAGTATGTTTTGTAGGACTTGTGCCGTCACTAGTATGAGTGGCCTCGCACTGGCTAGTCATATTAGTGACTGTGGAAAAGTGACTCTCTAGGTGCTCCTGTCTGCTGACGTTTTTCAAGGAGATGTTGTTATTATTATTATGCACTGAGGAACTCTCAAACCTTTTCATGAAAAGCAAGAGACCAGTTCTTATTTTTATCAGGGTAGCCATTACCTGAGCTAGCAGGGTACCCGCCTGAACTTCAAAGGACTGACTCTAGCTTGATTAGGTGGACTGTAGACTTCATTTTCCACATCTAAGGTGAGCACAATGACCACCAGGCAGTTGGTTTTCTGAGATGACTCTTACTTTCTTCTCTGCTCTTTGTTTTTATTCTATTTCCCCCAAAAAACGATCAAGCTTACTTTGCAGCTCAGTGGCTAGGACAGATTTCTGGGATGAAGTTGGGTGAGGCGTTCTGTGTTCCAGTTAAGTGCTCTATTTTTTACAGATTTTACTTTGGAGGTAAGAAAAAATGGGCTTTTTCTCCCCCTTTCCCTCTTTGAGACAGAAATGGTCTTCTCATCTAAACTGGTTCATACATTCCTTCAGGCAATCCAATTTTTATGGAAAAAACTTTCATCAGAAAATCACTGACTTCTTGTGCTCCCTGGAGACCCATATCTACTGGATTTTAGTTTCTTTGCCTTTGACGCATTGGCACAAAAAAGACTCTAATAAGAAGCAGAAGCGAGCCCACCATTGATCTTTCTCTACTGCTCTCCGATTTGTAAATGAGCAAAGTTTGGTTATATACTTACATGCAGTAATTATTCTGTAATGATTAAAATAGTGTAGTTTTTCATGGTTCCAGCAGTGAATCCCTTCCTGTTGATTATTAGAAGACTATAAATGCTAATGATAACTATTAGTCCGTTTTGGAGTTCTAAATCTTTCTTCTCCAAATCAATCACTTGATTCCCCCCCCCCCTTTCCTTCTTCTTTCCCCCTGGACATCCTTCTGTTTTGAGACTTAGCAGGAAAACTTAAGAGTCATATTCAGTATTTTTATATTCCAATATTTTCATGTTCCAATATGGCTAGGAGAAACATTAAAAAAAAAAAAAAATTGTAAGTTCTAGGAAACATAATTGTAGAATCATCCATAGTTTACTGGCAGGGTTTAGTGTGAGCGRCTTCTTAGACCTCATTCCTTTAACAGACATTTTTAGTACCATCTTGCGAATTTAATTATACTACTGCTACYGTGGTTGGCTGGTTTGTTTGTTTGTTTATCTTTTTAAACAATGGGAAATTCTGAAAAGCAAAACCCACTGGAGGATTTGTTTGGTATCTGTGAGTGGGGAAAGGAGGAAGAGGAAGGCTGGTGGAGCTTTAATGATCCCTTGCTGACAGATTAGTGTCTGGTGGTATAATAACTGCTAGGAAAACKTAAAGCTGTTTGAGGTGGTTTCCACTTATCCCAGTGGCCTGGGCAGTATTATGGTTGATGAGTGTGTGTTTTGGAGGGGCTTGTTTGTTTATATTTCACTGTTTGTATTTTCTGTAACCTGGGTTATGTCTGAGCTGCAGTTCATCAGTTTTCAGAAAGGCTTCTATAGCGTACTGCAGGTTTCGAATAGACCCTGTGCAGGGCTTGATCAGTAACCCCTGTAATACTAGTCCAGCRGTGAAACTCTGCAGTTTTTCTTTGACTAAGTGGAAAATGATTGAATTGCAAATTGTAAAGCAAAAATAATTTTTTGTTGTTGTATTCAGCATTGCTCACCTGGTTCTACCCCTCTGCGCAAGATGGCAAACTAATCTTAAATTTAACTTCATACCAGTCTTCCTTGGTTTTCAAATCTATTGCAGTAACAAAATAACTGGGAAAGTTTGGCTTTCCATGCATTTGTAAAGAAACAATGCTTTCTGAGTAATGAAAATCTTGAGTCTCACAGATAAACTGTAAATACTTGAAGTGTGTGTCAAGGGTGGGAATTCTTTCAGGGTGACGCTAACAACACTGGCACAAACTGCAGCACGTTATAAATTAACTTACTTTTCTTTTTCCCAAGTTTACAATGCATGCAAAATGCTGATACGGTTCAGAGAGCAGCTCATACAGTGCAGTGGAAGCAGGTTTAGCATTAAGATCGTCCCAGTGTACGGGATGGGGATGGTGGGGGGGAGCTTCACCCTCTGTTTCCACAACCCTGGATTGACGATAAAAAGGCATGGTTTAAATTAGAATTACAGAGCGAGAGCAACCCCCTGGTGCGTGGAGAACAGGGTCTGACTCTTAGCCGCTTCTGTGCCTTTCAGACTTGTGTGTCCATCCGTATTGTGCTGCCTTATTATCATATTGTTTCTTTGAATGCAAGGAGGTGGGGGGTGACACCGGTCCCGGCTCATCTCGGGTGCTGCTGTGCAGCAGGCAGTTAAGGCTGATGCTAAAAAGCTGCCGCCTGCCCCAACGCTGGGACAACTGGGAGTCTGTGTAACTAAGCGAACCCTATTGATTAATGCCCACTCTTCTGCACGTACAAGGCCATAAGATCCGGAAAACATTACCACAGAAAAACCTCCATCAACCCAGGCTTATAAATTCAGAAACAAGGCAAGTCATTAAAGCATGTGTTTTACTAATAAATCATGTTTGAAACGGTATGCTATGCAAACGAGCAACTTAACTAGGACATGAGCAAGACTGACTTTGTTTCTGTAAAAAGATTTACACACTTTTAAATGACAGGTATGGAATTGATTGAGGGGAAAGAAAAGAAATGAAAAAACTAATACGATGGTGGTGTAAAATAACACTTACAGTACCGTGGGAGGAGAGTTTATCTACTCCTAAACATCATTACTTCATCTAACTGGATATTCCTTCTTTCTTTCCACTTGTGATATCTTACATGTGATAATTGCTTTAATGATACAGTAAGACATTTCACAATAGTCTATAAAAGGAATAACTTTCCCAAAAATCTCTTTCAAACTCCTATACAAGTCACACCAATTTCTAGTAATAGTGTTTCTGTTGCCTCAAAATCTACAGTGTTTCGTCCCCCACTCCTCCTACTCCGAGTCCTTCTAGCACCTGGCCGATATGAGCGTGAACAAAACTTTACCATTCYCCTCTCTCATGCTATTTCTGTATACGGACCTGGTGCTCTCTTTCTTGCTCTGTCTCCACCAACGTTAGCATTGGCATATTGCACAACCTCCAACCAGAAGACCAGTGAATTTTTTTTTTTCTATCCTTTGGTCTACCAGTAGAGTAGTCCAGAGAAATGGCAAGCTGTATACAACTGCTTGATGTTGCCTCTATCCATTAAAGGCTTCTACCCATGTGCTTGTGAATTATGTCATCTTTCTTCTTTGCATGTTGCCCATGCTGCTTCTGGCATCTCTCTTCCTTCCTAACCTTTGCATGCCCAGCAGATAGTTTTCTCAGACCTAATGAGATGGACGTAATCAATGTGTTTGAGAGACCTCAGTGTCTTTTTTACTCTGGTATAGTAAAATGAAGGCAAGGAACAATGGTTTGTGTTGTTCCTCTGAGTAGATGCATATCATGCTGTAATTACATTCTAATGAACATGATCCTTGTATTAGCAAATGAGATCTATATTTGAAACACTGAGGCATGCAATTAGAGTGTACTCGTGTAGAAACTACTGCTTAGGATAGATTCATGGTAAAATTGTTCCCGTGTATGTATGTGTAACTGATCATCAAACACAAATGAAACATGCCAACACTCACACAAAATGCTCTAGGAATTCATCTATCCTCTTTTAATAGTGTTACCCTTTAACTAGCTTTTTAAACTCTTCTCTCAGGAAGAAACGTGTTCTGTACGAAACCTGGAAGGCTTAAAAGAATTGCAGAGAATGTAGAACAACAGCTAAACTAGTCTGGTTCACACCAGACATAACCTGCTGGCGTGGATTTATCTGCCTYCTTAAGCAGGCACTCAGGAGAGGAATGGTACCCAGAATACAGTTTTCTAATATGATTTTATTTTTAGTGAAGGGACAGAGGAAATACCTGCAAATCTTACATTTCAGCTACTACTTCAACTCTTCTTTTCATATTTGACATATTTCTCAATTATGAAATCATATCAGAACTTGCCAAAATATCCTTTACTGTATTGCTGAAGTTCTTAAGTAAAATCCTTTACCAACAGCAGAAAATATTCTATATTAGTAATGGCTTGGAAAAAATGGTCTTTCACAGAAATTCAGGCTAGCTAATCAGTCAATTAAAATCAGCGTCGCTGCATGGATTTGCACTACCTGCAAACCTGAGCTCCTATTCCTCTTTGAAGGAAAGGGGGTTGAAGCGTCTGTGTGTGTGTGGCAACCTAACACCTAGCAGCGTGTCGTCTCGCTTGATCACACCTTGTTCAGGGAACTGGCGGCTGTCACCTGGGACCTTTGTTCCCTGGATGTAGCCTGATGGCGTCATCAAATCAGTGCACCTAACAAGAAGAAATCCTCCCAGAACATCTTAACTTTCAACATTGCCTGCAAGTATTTCAAATCGGATCTTCACTGCAATTAAACAGACAACTTCCATTAATTACAGGGTAAGTTGTTTGCTGCTCAGGTTAGTGACAGTTGACAACTGGTACTGCGTAATCGGGAAGAACAGGGTTGGTTGAATATCAAAAGTGAGAGACACTGAGACAACCTGCTCTTCAAAAWGTGTCTGTCACTTGGCACGCCTATTTCTTCTTATGGTGATCCACCTCTGGTTTCCCGTTGCTTTTTGGGTTTTGAGCAGTAACGTACTTACTGGATAGTGACTAAAATGACTTGTGAATAAAGTAGACGGACCTGATTTGGTAGAGTGACTGTTCATGAAGTTATATAAAACCAATTTGTATTCTAAAATATCAGCTGCAGTCAAAAACTAAATCAAATATTGGCAAATATCAAAGTAGTTTACAACTATGTATAGCTGAATACGTGTGCAAACACATGCACACATACCCTGTACATATGTATTGGCAGAAGTCAAGGATTGTTTATGAAGAATCACCATTTATTGGCTAAAATATTTAATAACAGTTCTGTTGTCAGGCTAAAAAATACCAACATGGCAAATCCACTATTAGTGATGTGAAATCTTTTTCCTCCATTCTATTTCTACAAATATTTCCTGTTATGAACTAGAAGATTCTTCTTTGCCATTTGTATGACATTGGGCTGTTTTTTATTCACTTCGTTTATGTTAGTGTCTGTGTATAAAGGAGTTAAAGGAGACTAATAATTCCATTATTTGTGTCTCCTCACAATTACAGCTAAGTAATGTGCACAAAATTCAATCAAATGTATTTCTGACAATTGCTTAGGCTTTGTTTTTTCAGTAATGCATAAGTGATGTGCAACTGGACAAACTCAAACCTTGTCTTGGTTTAGTCCAATGAGTTTATTGTATGTTTTATAAGGTTCCTTCAGTGTCTTTTGCTTTTTGTTTTTCAATGCTTAGTCCTAAACAATCTCCTCCTGTGAGACAAAACTGTTGACATTTTCTTGAAGCAATTGCAGACTTTCCAAAACTGTTTTTTGATACTGTCAGGGTAATCAGAATTGTATAAATTATACGTACCTGTCCAAGGGCTCTGTAACTTGAGCTCTTTGAGGAAGCTGTGTGATGCTTGGGGCGGGGAGGGAAATTTATGGGGTACCAGACATTGCACAGTATTTAAATTTCCTTAGTTGTATACTCAGTGATTGCAAGCATATGGCACATCCTGCAATATTTTATTAACTCTCCAGAAACAAGAGAATGTGTTTTTAAAAAAGAAAAAAAAAAAAAGTATTCTAGTGGAAAAGACTATAATAAGACCCATGTACCAGGAAGCAAAATTACTGAAGTGTTTTCAGAAAAGWACACTTACCCCAAAAAATCTGTTATTGTACTGAGGCATCCTACACACTTGTATTACTGTTAGTGTGTTCTTCTCTCTTATTCAGAAAGAGCTGATATACTGTGGAATTTAGTATCTCTTACCTATCTTTTGAGCAAAGCAGTAACAGATTGGTACTATTCCTAACAAAAGAGAAAATATGAATGAGATCCTTAGTACTAGAACAAATGATAAAAATCACTTTAGCAACGTTATTTTTACCAGTTGCTTCCAAAACACTATGTTAGTAAATTAGGTCATGGAGGCTTTAATGCATCATGGAAAATATCTGGGAACTAGACGCAAATACTTCTTAAGATGCATTAGAGACAAACACAGGTGCTTCCAACAACAGCCACACGTTAGCTCTACCTTTTCTTTTCACTTTAAAATGTTATTTTAATAATCTCAATCTGTTTTCCATAAACAGTAGAGCAGCTCATGCAGTCCACCAAGTTCTTAGAAGATACCCAAGATGCCCGTTGTTTCAGAAGTGGGAAGAAATCGGTAACGGAGATCTGTAGATCTGCTTCTATCTCACTTGGGGGRAAAAAAAAAAGTTTAAGAATGGGAAGCTGGARGGAAATGTGGGCTGAACAGAACAGTAAGGATTTGTAAATCTTGGAAAATGGAGGAGTGAAAGCAGTAGAGAATTAGAGAAAAATACAAATCTCAATCATTCAACAAAAACCCAACCCAACCAAMCAAACAAAAAAACGCCCCTCAAGGAATTTTATAGGTACAGCTTTTTAAGAGGATATTGCAAGGAGACTATTATGTAATGAAGCTTTCAAATCAATTGGTGAAAGATTGCAGAGAGAAACTACCCTTGGCAGGAAAAAAAGACTGAAAACATAGTAAGAGACAAATATGGCAATGTCAGTAAGTTTTTGAGCAGGAACAACCTACGCTGGAAGCTCACGGAGCCCCTTAACTGGAGAGCTGCAAGATCGTTTGCATAAATATTCATTTGGTGTTGCCTGTAAATAAACTACACTGCATCTGTCTTTCAAACCTACTTTTCAATAATGTCATGGAAAAGTTGCCTAGAAATTTGAACACAGTTCTCTTTGCATCATTGTAGGACAGATGAGAAAGCTACAATATCTTATTTAATTAACAGTTCAGTAAAAGGCGCTAACTTTGAATGAAGTCAGTTAGAAAACAAAGGAGCTTCCTTCACAAAATTCATGCCTATCTGTTTAAAAGATGCTTTTTGCCTAAGCTGACTATTCTGACGAACTTCCACAGGGCAACAACACAAATCTGGTTTTCCCTGAGATGTGATCCTCTGGGCAGCCCCACTACCCTACTTTTAAGCTGATGTTTTTAGCAAAGCGAAAAAGAGCAAACAGCCTCCAAACAAAGCCAGTCTTCTGACTCGTAGGAAATTTTGGCTGTATAATTTGAGTACAAGTGGGGGAAAAAAAAAGCCTCAAGTACTTGACTGTGGAATGCTTGCTCCCCTGGAAGATATTATTCTTCTGATCCCTTTGTAAATATAAATGGTTAGAACTAAATAAAGCTGTCAACATTTGAGAATAGACAGTAGAACGGTAAAGTTACACAGCTGAAACATGCTCTATATACCAGTGTACACATTCATTTTGTAGAGCTACTGGTCTTTCTAGTCTCCTATCGATGCTGTAAATATAAGGAGAAGCAGGAGAAGGTGGATGATGCAATTATTTACCACCGACGCCAAAATGGTGAACAGATAAAAATAAAAAGCATGTAAAGGTATATACTTGTTCAAGGGAAGTAAAATCTGAGAACTTCTGTGATGAGGGTGCATTAGAAGGTAAATGGAGGAAACAAATTATTTCCCAACACATTGTTCTTGCAGGTAGACATAACATAGTTGAATACTTGTAGAAATACAAACATCTTGAATCCTGCCTTCCTGTGCCTGAGAAGGACTGAATAGCCATTAAGACTATGATTTCAGGTGGTTTTGATAAGCAGAGAGCAACTAGGGTAAGGTTAAGGGACTGCATAAACCATTTAAAAAGACATAAACTATCCTTTTGGGAACATGTCATTCCTGTGACTATTCGGTTTTCTTAGGCATCACTGAAATTTAAAGATGCCAATAAGATTATAATATGAAATAAGAATATTTTTTTCTAAGGCTTACAGTTTGCTATAGTGATACTTAATAGAGAAACAAACAAAAATAATCAGATGGTCACCTATGCAGATGTTTAACGGAGTTGAACTGTGGCTCTTCTGTTTGTCATGTTTTGCTGGATTGGTTGTGTGCTCAGTACAGCAGTTGTACAGCAGTATGACATGATGAATGTTGTCTTGGAGAGTCCAAGGCACCAAGACTTCAGGGTAGATGCATGCCACAGAGCAGTCTATGTCATCATGCATTGATCATTTTGAGCAAGGACCTTACTTCTGCATTTTGTGATTCCTTTCCATCATTCACATGTGGTTGCCCTTCCAGAAAAGGAGAGCCGGTGCATGTCCAGAATGTGTTCTGGCGAGGAGCTGAGAAATGGCCAGCACACATGCTGGGGCTTGGGAGCACTCTGCAGCATAGGTATCTATCCCTATTGGCTATACAGCGTGTTCTGAAGTCAGTAAGATAACTTTTTTCTGGAAAGGAAACAAAACCTTATCAGTACATATTCTAAACATAAAGTTGGATCAGAAGACTATTAAACTAAAGACACTGCCAGTCCTTTAGGTGTGTGTATATGTAAAAGTATGTGGAAAAAAGCAGCAATAGTTGAAACTGTATCCACAAATGAAAGGACTAATGGGGGACTTGTGTGCTTCCAGAAGGAAAAGAAGAGCTGAAGTGTGATACGTAAATACACTTTTTGAAGTGCACATTCGAGCTTGCAAGTAAAACGGGAACAGATGTACCAATTAGATCAAGGCTATTTATCTATAAACTTAGCTGCTTCCAGATGATAGCAAGCATTAGTTGGATAACAGGGATGGGTAAAATGGGTGTCAATGCCTACCCTTCAGTTTACATTAGATTATTTCAAGAGCCTCTCTTGCAGAGAGCGCCAATAGGAGTGCTAGGACAGGGATGATGGGTCTGGGTGGGTGTGGAAGCCGCAGGAGGAGCAGACCCCGGAGAAGGGCTGTCAGAGTGGCAGGAGCTATCGGCACCCGCGTCAGCCAGTCTGTAAGTCCTGAGCACCACGCACCTCGTGCTGCTTTTCTGGACACCCAGGAGGGAGGCAGCAAGGAAATCCTGATGGCTCTCGGGAAGGAAAGTCATCCCAGTGGGCTCCAACAGGGGACAGAGAGGGTCCCCCGGACCTGCAGGCGTTGGCAGTAAGCAGGGCTTGGCGCCGGCACCCTCGTGCTCCTCRGCATGCGAGGGACGGACCTGGGTGGGCTGCTGGGGTATGAGCATCTGGGCACCTGGCTCCCAGCGAGGGCAGGTGGGGACATGCCTCCTAGTGCTCGGGAGTACGTGGGTATGAGTGTCAGGGTCAAGGAGTGACATCAGTTTTGTTTTAAAAGAAATCCCCTTCCCCTCCTATAAAGTCTTTCACTGGGATTTGCTGCTTTATTACAGATGTTGCAACATTGTCCTACGCTCTCAAACTCAGGGAAATGAAATGCTTTGAGTGAACTCCCCCCCGCCTTTCTTTTTCAAACTGCATGATATTTTAAAACTACATCCAGTGAGGAAAACCAAAATATTTAGCAGTTAAAAGTGTATTGACTTTCATAAATGAGCTATCAAAATGAGATATTGAAAACTAATTACCTGATTTTACGTTTGGAATAGCTACATGATTTYGCAAATATTACTATCTCTCATAGTCTGCAGCTTGGAAAAAAAAAATGAATATTCTGCTTGCATTTTATTCTGAGAAGGTAAGCACCCCTTTGTGCTTCACTTCTCTTTGGATACACTGTTTGAAATTCTGGCAAATTCTGGCACCAACAGAGTCAATTAAAAATTACTGCTGGCTTCGAGAATTTGCCTGAGATGTGTTTCTTCTTCTGTTTGTTGGCCAGTCACAGATATGTTCATAATTATCCAAGTAGGTGTAAGAAAAATCTCTGCACAACTGAATTTAATGATGGATCTCCCCCCACCCCACCACTTTTCTCTAAAGCTTTATTTTGACATATGGTATTACTTTTTGTATTGGCACTCAGGCTCCTTGCACAAATGGAAATGAAGACCTAAGCGGTGACCAGGATTTTTATAAAGATAAGTAAAAAGCATTTTGATTTTCAGCTCTTTAGGTACCTAGCATATGTTACACCTTATTTATAAGAAATATTTGGAAAAGGAAGCAAACACTTCTGACTCTTTTCTCCTTCTTTTTTTTTTCTCCTTTCTTCTTCCTCCTCCTCCCACATATCCTAGTGAAACTTTTTAGTAAGTTTTAAAGAAAATCTTAAGCAACTTTTGTTCCTATCTCCTCTGGACTTCATTACTTTGGATGGGATTAAAAAAAAAAAAAATTAGAAAAATACCCCAAACATTAAGAAATGTCAGTCTTTCACATACAAACACATTTACAAATAGGTCTGCTTTCTYGTGGGCTCTTGCAAACCTAGGTAACGGAACGAATTCAGGCATGGGTTACTTAAGCATTTGCAGTTTGATTTATTTGGGGTGTTCAATGCATGACCAAGTTTTTGAGCATGTTAAATACTTCCAAAGCATTGAAGGTATCAGGAAATATGGTACTTAATGCTGGACACAATCTTTGGTTTGGTTTGTAGTACTAAGCGTTCCCAGAAACAATTTCACTGTCTAATAAACCTAACGTTATGTGCTCATTTACCTACATGGGGCTTTGTGATGAAAGATTCGATGTAATTGCAAAGTACTAGTATTTTTACCTGAACCATTAAATCTTTTAAAGTTGGCTAATCACTGGTTCGCAGAGGGTGAGGACGTGTTTTTGCATCACCTCCCCATGGCAACCCACCTAACCAAACAGGAAGGTGATTAAAAGAGCTCATCTCTAAAGCCTCTGCTGCAAGGACCTGCCTCAAGAATTTTTAGTATTGTAATGTGATTAAAAGTGCCTAAGATGACTTCCTCCTGTTTACTTTTTAATCAGTTACCTAAATGTGATCTCATTAAAACCACATAAACTATACTAAAAAGTCACAGATGAGTTCTAGGCACAGATTTAAATCTCAGATATGGATTTTGTTAAAACTTCAAGAGTGCTCGGGTAAGGAAAGGGATGTCTTACAGATGAAATATAAACTTACAGTCTTTCTTCTTTGACCCCTTCTGATTGATTTGAAGTTATTGTTTCTCTATTTCTCAGGTTAAGAGATTGCATATTAAACTTGCTGATAACTGATTACTATCCTTGCAAACATGAACTTGTGGAATTTGTTATTCTCTAAGTGGAATGATGAAACTTTTTGCAGGTTGACATTTTGAAGAAAGAACGTGCTCTATGCTAGTGTATAAAAAGATAATCCAATGTTTCATAAGMATTCTCAGTTTCTTCAGGTTTTAAATTCTAGTAATTTGATAATTTAGCTCTGAGTATTTTCAAGCATATTTGTTGAAGGATTTTGTCATTGGGCATTGCTGCTGTTGCCTTTTGTTTGCTTTTACGTCGTGTATTAAGCATAGTATATCTCATACAAATTTTACTATGATAAGATCAGTTTGAATTTAATTTGTTTCTTTTGGGTCACAGAAAACTTATCAAATTTAATATTTTAGTAAGTGACTGTTGTTATCAAAGTTCTGTGGCCTTGCTGAAATGATATTTAGGTCCAGATCTTTCCTAATGCTGTAGGAAAGGCCATCTGCTTAACAGTGATGTTATTCAGCGAGAAGAAAAGTTGACAGCAAAGTTTATATCGAAAAGGCTATGCAGAGAAACACTGAACTCCAGTTCCTTCTGGTAATTATCCCTGCTAACGAAACGATTACGTGCTTTCTGGTGTGTTGRTTTTGGCATTATTACGAGGGGCCTTTAAGTCCTCCTGACTTGAGCGTGAGTTGAAAGCACTCGGCACGAGAGCTGTTTTGGAAGTCTTCCACCAAGCTGTCAGAAAACCTTCATTAAATGTCTGTGAAGCTGGGTCCTCTTCGTCATTTTTTTGAAATATGCCATGCTGAATGTAGGTGTGACTTTCACCAAGTTTTCTGATGTGCTGTGAATATAATTAATAGACACTTTTCACCATATACAATTTTGCAGTATGCAAAAATTAGTAAATTTAAGGGACACCAGCACAGATGCGATGGGAGAGGGAGATTCGCTTTCCATAATCCCAAGTACCATGGGCGTGCCTGAGAGAAATAAGGATGGGGTGGAGAGATACTTCTTCTTCTCTGTTATCAAGATATATGGATCTGGTGAGGTTTTAATCAAGGGCCATAGTTCAGGCTTTGACTTCAGACTGTGTTGCGTGTGTTTCAGCCATTGGAAAAGTAATTGCGGAGGGGATGTGTGTCCAGTCTGTCCTCTGCATTGTGGTAGTTGCGTACCCAGTGCTGTTAGGCTTGGAAGTAAGGGGGCGGGGGGGGTGGGGATTGTTTCACAGGTGATTTTTCCTAAATTATTGCTTTGTTGCTTTCTAAACCTTTTGCTAAAATTACCAGCTCAAATATTTCTTTATTGTTATTGTTTCTTTTAGAGTAATTGGTAAATACGTATGTTGGGGGGGGGTGTATGTGTAATCTATCTTATATATATCCGGTGATCTATGTACTGTTATCAGTCCTGTTTAGAGAATCGAATGTAGGTTTGCCTAGAGTAATGGTATTCTTAACGATATATCTAAACCCCTTAACTCAGTTGTGTGTTACAGAAATGTTTGCTCCTATTATGTTTGCTGCCAGCGTGGCTATGGCCTGCTTTCAACTGTGGGAGGCATATAGATAAGGCAAATAGGCAGCCTGGTATAGGTTGCGTTTGCCTGTGGGTCTGTGCTGCTGAGTATACCTGTAGTATACCAAAGCGGCTGAAGTCCCAAAAAGGAATCGAGACTTCAGCTTCAGAAAGTGCTCCCGAATAAGCTGGAATAGTCTGAGAAATGAAGCAAATACAGCTAGATTTCTAGATGAGAAAAGAATAGGAATGATGATAATAATAATACACAGAAAACTCAACCTCTCCCCCCAAAAGTGCCCCCCCCCCCCAAACGCACTCCAACCAATCAGCCAGAAATGCCCCTAAAACCTGCCTTCAGAAAATAACCAAGATAACTCTAGATGCCTAAATTCATAATTGCAAGAGAGATCTCCACATTTGCATATGCATTTATGTACTTCCAGGTGGAATTTAGAAGTGGGTAGGATAACACCTGGAACTTCCCCAGGGACCCAAGCTGATGACCGTGTTCAAACTGTGGCCATCGCAGAATGATGAGCCGATTTCTTACACAGTTGTGTTGTGGAGTGGTAGTAGGGACCTAACCTACTTGGAACAGTGTCGTGGTTTAACCTGGCAGGCAGCTAAGCCCCACCCAGCCGCTCGCTCACTCCCCCCGGGTGGGATGGGGGAGAGAATCGGAAGGGTAAAAGTGAGAAAACTCGTGGGTTGAGATACAGACAGTTTAATAGGTAAAGCAAAAGCCGCGCACGCAAGCGAAGCAAACCAAGGAATTCATTCACTCCTTCCCATCAGCAGGCAGGTGTTCAGCCATCTCCAGGAAAGCAGGGCTCCATCACACATAGCAGTTACTTGGGAAGACAAATGCCATCACTCCGAACGTCCCCCCCTTCCTTCTTCTTCCCCCAGCTTTATATGCTGAGCATGACGTCACATGGTATGGAATATCCCTTCGGTCAGCTGGGGTCAGCTGTCCCGGCTGTGTCCCCTCCCAGCTT